>OZ018393.1:68336429-68865348 GCA_963969525.1 Ontholestes murinus | reverse complement strand
TCACCACGACGACTTCGCATTGTCGAAATGATTTGAATGTATAATTAATCAGTTTGAAACGTGAACGAACACAAAGGAAATAAGCATATATATATATATATATATATATATATATATATATATATATATATATTTATTTTTTATTTTTCGCATTCAACATCATCATCATCCCGAAAATGGACCGTGTGCATAAACGAGAGCCCGATGGCGTGGGTGTGACAGGCGAGTGGAAATCGCGCGACCCTCTCTCACCCTTCCCATCCATCAGCCGTCAAACATACCGAAATCCCAAATCCGGGATAGTCTCTAGCCGCATCCTGTAAAACTTATAACTACCTCCGACTTGTGTGCGCACGCGAAATCCCGAAATCCCGAGAATATGCGGAATTTGATATGTTACCGGTGTCATGTTTTATTGCGCGTATATATACGTACATACCGAGGAAGATAAGAAGTGTATTCGGTAGGCGACGCCAAGGAAGTGGCATCAATATTTTATTCGAACCCTAAATAATACAAAGAACCTTATAAAGCATTTCTGCCCTACATAAAAGGCACCACAGATAAAATCGGGAAAATACTCAAACGTCATGCTATAAAAACTATATACACCACCTCACAAAAAATTGGCCACATTCTAAATTCGCCCAAAGAGCAAATTCTACTAGAACACCAAGGAGTGTACAAAATTCCGTGTGGAGAATTCGAAAAAAAAAGAAGCATATTCAAGGTAGGATTTTACATGAGAACAGAATAAGACCTTTAGGCATTCAGCAAGGCTCACTTATAAGATACCAAATGAATTCCTATATTCTCCTTGCTTTGTTACAAATTGAATGTAAGAGAACTATCAAAAGCAACGTCCATATCCTTAAAGGAATCATTTCTAGCCAAGGGCATCAAGTTTAGTAAATATTCAAATTGATTCTGGCTAATTGTTCTCAAAAATGTCGTAATTTTATATTTAGAGATATTTAAGTTTAGATTGTTGCCACTACACTAATCATTCATATTGTCACTATCAACCTGTAACTTCACACAATGAATCATTTGAAATAATTTAAGATCATCCGTGTACAGTAGGCAATTGTGAATTAATACCGAATGGTCAACTCTATCGAAAGACCTGGAGAAGTCCGTGTAGATAACATCCACTTGTTTGCGTTTGTTCAAGGCCTTCAATAAGGACTATCTGAGCTTAGGTAGGTTAGAAACAGTAGATCTGCCACTTATAAAACCGTGTTCCAAATTGGGAATCTCCGACTGCAATGAAACTCCACGGTAATTCGTTACCAGAGTACCAGAGTTTCCAATACGAAATGCTTTGGCCGGTATAACATCAATCAATGTTATCAATCTTCAGAAAATCGTCCTTGATTTTGTCTTTATCCCCAAAGAATTAGACTTATCTAAATTGTAAAGTAGAACATTACATCTATCACAAGATGCATCAGCAATGTTGGATTTTAAAGACGAACTAGGGTAATTTTTCTCCAATTTCGAAATACTAATCTCCAGATCATTCAAACGTGTAGAAATTGAGTTCATTATTTCAAGTTTGGTGAAGAAAAGCGCTTGTTATGTTCCATATTTTTCTTTGGACAACAAGCGCGTTGTATTTACCAAACTTATACATCCCGATCTATCAAGAATGTAACATAACAAGCATTACCTTCATTATTTCAAGCTTAATTGCATTGAAGTGTTTCGATATCGTTTTATTTAACAATTCCAAAGAAAAAGTTATGTTATCACCTGGGACAGGAATAATAGTAGCTCACTTATTGCAAACACATTTTGATTTCGTATTAATAATGTAGAAGATCTCACCTTTTAAACCAGAACATTGAATCTGAATAGGTTTACAGCATTGCCATTAAAATACGGAGTGTTGGGAGTCACCACTTATTCATAAATTCCACATTTATTGTCCATTTTATTGTAAAATATGTGTAAAAATTGACGTTTGTTATCAATTATATTATTATAAAATTTACAAAATGTATGCTTAGTATATTAAATAGGTCATATATATTTTATAGTTTATACATCAACTTTTTCTCATAATTAATTATTAATTAAACAAAATGGTTTAATAATTTTATGGATTAGATGGTGTGATAGTGGCCATCCACCCACCCTACATATATTTTTAAACTTTAAACTACAACACTGCTGATGATTTCTTTGATAATACTAATAGTTCATTGTTAATTTTATTGGAAATCAGAAGCTGATTTGTGGAAGAAGTTGAAGCGCATATGTAGGGTGGGTGGGTGGCACCTATCCCACCCTTAAATCCCTACAACATACTCAATGGTTTATAGATAATAAACAAAAAGTTTGAACAATTGCGTTGATGAATTTTTTCATCATCATTTTCTCATAATTAATTATGAATTAAACAAAATTGTTTAATTATTTCTTGGATTGAATGGTGTGATAGTGGCCACCCACCCACCCTACATATAATTTTAAACTCTAAACTACAACACTGCTTACGATTTCTTTGATAATACTAATAATTCTTAATTAATTTTATTGAAAATCAAAAGCTGATCAGTGGCTAAAATTAAAAAGCATGTGTAGGGTGGGTGGGTGGCACCTATCCAACCTCAAATCCCTACAACATTCTCAAGGGTTTATAGAAAATTAACAATAATTTGGAACAATTTTCCCGATGAATTTATTCATCAGCTTTTTCTAATAATTAATTAATAATTAAAGAAAATGGTTTAATAATTTTATGCATTGGAAGGTGTGATAGTGGCCACCCACCCACCCTACATAAATTTTTAAACTTTAAATTACATCACTGTTTGTGATTTCTTTGATAATACTATTAATTTTTAGTTAGTTTAATTGGAAATCAAAAGCTGAACAGTGGGTGAAATTAACACGTATATGTAGGATGGGTGGGTGGCACCAATCCCTACAACATACTCAATGGTTTATAGAAAATAAAGAAGAATTTTGAAAAATTCACCTGATGAATTTGTTCATCGACTTTTCACATAATTAATTATTAATTTAACAAAATTGTTTACTTATTTTTTGGATTGGAGGGTGTGATAATGGGCAACCAACCTCCCCTACAAATATTTTTGAACTTTAAATTACAACATTGCTTATGATTTCTTTGATAATATTAACATTTTCGTTGTTAATTTTATTGTAAATCAAAAGCCGATCATTGGCTGAAATTAAAAAGCATATGTAGGGTGGGTGGGTGGCACCTATCCCAACCTCCAATCACTACAACATACTCAAGGGTTTATAGAAAATAAACAAGAATTTTGAACAATTCCCCTGATGAATTATTCATCGACTTTTCACATAATTAATTATTAATTAAATAAAATTGTTTACTTATTTTTTGGATTGGAGGGTGTGATAGTGGCCACCCACCCACCCTACATATATTTTTGAACTTTAAACTACAACACTGCTTATGATTTCTTTGATAATACTAATAATTCATTGTAAATTTTATTGGAAATCAAAAACTGATCAGTGGGTGAAATAAAAACGCATATGTAGGGTGGGTGGGTGTCACCTATCCCAACTTTAAATCTCTACAACATACTCAAGGGTTTATAGAAAGTAAAGAAGAATTTTAAACAATTCTCCTGATTAGAACCTTTCCAATTTTTAGTAATTTGAGTTACTCCAAAATCTAAAAAAATGTTGAAAATCTTCAAATCTTGAGAATCGTAATGATTTCAAGGTCACTTAAAATATTAAAATTAAGAATTTCTAGAATTGATAGAATCTATAGATTCTGTGGAATATTTTTTCAAGTTTTGTAATATTTAAAATCGTTTATGTGGAATATTTAGAATAATTCGAATCTTCAGAAACTTTAGAATGTTTACAATTTTTAGAATCTTTAGAATGTTTACAATTTTTAGAATCTTTAGAATGTTTACAATTTTTAGAACTTTTAGATTATTTAGAATCTATGTAATTTTAAAATTTTTAGAATATTTAGTAGGAACTTTGAATTTTTTACAACTTTTGTAATATTTAGGATCTTCAAAATTTACAAGATATATAGAATCTTTAGATTTTTTTAATTAAAAATGTCTTGAAATACTATAAACTTAAAGTCTTGCCATTGTTTTCAAATGTTCGAGTCACTGAAATCTTTAGAATCGTTAGAAACTTTAGAATCTTGAGAATTTTTCATGTTTTAAAATCCTTTAAATCTTCGGAATTTTTGGAAAAAAATGTTCATAATTTTATGAATACTTAGAATTGTTACAATCTTTTGAATATTTAGATTAGTTGACATATTCAGAATTTTAAATTATTTAGAATTTCTGGATTTGACAAAATAAAGAAACTTCAGAATCTTTTGATTCTTTAGAATATTTGGTAGGATCTTTTACAACTTTCGTAATATTTAGAATCTTTGGAATATTTAAAATATTTATATGCTCTAACATCTTTAGAATATGTAGAATATTTAGAATTTTGAGCATCTATAGATTCCTTGGAATATTTAGTAGGAATTTTAGAATTTATAAAACTTTTATAATATTCAGAATCTTTAGGAGCTTTTAAATTTATAACATATTTAGAAATTCTAATTTTGTAAAATAAAAGTGTTTTAAAATAAATTTTTTAAATCTCAACATTTCTTTTGAATATTGAGAATTTTTTAAATGTTGAAACCTTTAGTATCTCCAAAATCTTCAGAATCATTTGAAACTTCAGAATTTTATGAATCTTTAGAATCGTTAGAATCTTTACAATTTTCTAAATATTTAGAATAATTGAAATTTACAAAATATTTCTTTAAAGTCTTTAGAATTTTAGAAGCTTTAGAAACTTAAGAATCTATAGAATATTTATATCATTTCAAATTACAAAACTTTGAATCTCAATAATATTCATTTATTTAGAATATTTTTATGTTAAAAATTTTGAAACCATTTGAATTTCTTGAACTTTTAGAATGTATAGAATCGTTTTTATTTTTTTAAATTGAAAACAATTTTACATTTTTCAAATAAATATTTACTAAATCTTTAGAAACTTTAGAATATTTGGAATATTGAGAATCTTTAGAATGTGTGGAATCTTTAGAATCTTTAAAATCGTCAGAATCTTTAGAATTTAAAATATATAAAAGAATAATCTATAAGTTATTCGTTATTATAAGAATTTTTGGAGTCTCTAGAATCTTTACAAATTTCACAATCTTTAGAATCCTTAACATCTTTAGAATCTTTACAATATTGAGAATATGTACAAACTTTAGAATCTTTAAAATTTAAAATGTATAGAAGATTTTTTTAATATATGGATTATTCATTATTATTTATTATTATTATTATTAGAATCTTTAGAATTTTTAGAACCTTGAAAATCTTTAGAATCTTAAAATGTATTGTTTAGAATTTTTCAATGAATTTATTCATCAACTTTTTGTTATGATTAATTATTAATTAAACAAAATAGTTGACTTATTTTATGGATTAAAGGGTGCGATAGTGGCCACCCACCCACCCTACATATATTTCTAAACTCTAAACTACAACACTGCTTACGATTCCTTTGATAATACTAATAATTCATTGTTAATTTTATTGGAAATTAAAAGCTGATCAGTGGGTGAAATTAAAACGCATATGTAGGGTGGGTGGGTGGCACCTATCCCAACTTTAAATCCCTACAACATATTCAAGGGTTTATAGAAATTAAAGAAGAATTTTGAACAATTCTCCTGATTAGAACCTTTCCAATTTTTAGTAATTTGAGATACTCCAAAATCTAAAAAATGTTGAAAATCTTCAAATCTTGAGAATCGTAATGATTTCAAGGTCACTTAAAATATTAAAATTAAGAATTTCTAGAATTGATAGAATCTATAGATTCTGTGGAATATTTTTTCAAGTTTTGTAATATTTAAAATCGTTTATGTGGAATATTTAGAATAATTAGAATCTTCAGAATATTCAGAAACTTTAGAATGTTTACAATTTTTAGAATCTTTAGAATGTTTACAATTTTTAGAATCTTTAAGATGTTAACAATTTTTAGAACTTTTAGATTATTTAGAATCTATGTAATTTTAAAATTTTTAGAATATTTAGTAGGAACTTTGAATTTTTTCAACTTTTGTAATATTTAGGATCTTCAAAATTTACAAGATATTTAGAATCTTTAGATTTTTTTAATAAAAATGTCTTGAAATACTACAAACTTAAAGTCTTGCCATTGTTTTCAAATGTTCGAGTCACTGAAATCTTTAGAATCGTTAGAACCTTTAGAATCTTGAGAAATTTTCATGTTTTAAAATCCTTTAAATCTTTGGAATCTTGAGAATCTTTAAAATGTTCATAATTTTATGAATACTTAGAATTGTTACAATCTTTTGAATATTTAGAATAGTTGACATATTCAGCATTTTAAATTTGACAAAATAAAGAAACTTCAGAATCTTTTGATTCTTTAGAATATTTGGTAGGATCTTTTACAACTTTTGTAATATTTAGAATCTTTGGAATATTTAAAATATTTATATGCTCTAACATCTTTAGAATATGTAGAATATTTAGAATTTTGAGCATCTATAGATTCCTTGGAATATTTAGTAGGAATTTTAGAATTTATAAAACTTTTATAATATTCAGAATCTTTAGGAGCTTTTAAATTTATAACATATTTAGAAATTCTAATTTTGTAAAATAAAAGTGTTTTAAAATAAATTTTTTAAATCTTAACATTTCTTTTGAATATTGAGAATTTTTTAAATTTTAAAACCTTTAGTATCTCTAAAATCTTCAGAATCATTTGAAACTTCAGAATTTTATGAATCTTTAGAATCGTTAGAATCTTTACAATTTTCTAAATATTTAGAATAATTGAAATTTACAAAATATTTCTTTAAAGTCTTTAAAATTTTAGAAGCTTTAGAAACTTAAGAATCTATAGAATATTTATATCATTTCAAATTACAAAACTTTGAATCTCAATAATATTCATTTATTTAGAATATTTTTATGTTAGTATTTTTTAAATCTTTAGGTAGGTAATAAAATATTTTTAAAATTTTGAAACCATTTGAATCTCTTGAATTTTTAGAATGTATAGAATCGTTTTTTATTTTTTTAAATTGAAAACAATTTTACATTTTTCAAATAAATATTTACTAAATCTTTAGAAACTTTAGAATATTTGGAATATTGAGAATCTTTAGAATGTGTGGAATCTTTAGAATCTTTAAAATCGTCAGAATCTTTAGAATTTAAAATATATAAAAGAATAATCTATAAGTTATTCGTTATTATAAGAATTTTTGGAGTCTCTAGAATCTTTACAAATTTCACAATCTTTAGAATCTTTACAATATTGAGAATATGTACAAACTTTAGAATCTTTAAAATTTAAAATGTATAGAAGATTTTTTTAATATATGGATTATTCATTATTATTTATTATTATTATTATTAGAATCTTTAGAATTTTTAGAACCTTGAAAATCTTTATAATCCTAAAATGTATTGTTTAGAATTTTTCAATGAATTTATTCATCAACTTTTTGTTATGATTAATTATTAATTAAACAAAATAGTTGACTTATTTTATGGATCAAAGGGTGTGATAGTGGCCACTCACCCACCCTACATACATTTTTAAACTTTAAACTACAGCACTGCTTATGATTTCTTTAATAATACTAATATTTCATTGTTAATTTTATTGGAAATCAAAAGCTGATCAGTGGATGAAGTTGAAACGCATATGTAGGGTGGGTGGGTGGCACCTATCCCAACCTCCAATCACTACAACATTCTAAAGGGTTTATAAAAAATAAACACGAATTTCGAACAATTTTCCTCATGAATTTATTCGTCAACTCTTTCTCATAATTTAGTATTAATTAAGTAAAATAATTTGATTATTTTATGGATTGTAGGGTGTAATAAATAAAATTAATAAAAATTTAAAAAAAATCCATTAAAAGGCAATAAAATTTAACTATTAAAATGTATTTGTATCGATAATTTTTTTTCTCAACCGACGAAAATTTTTTGTTGTGCTCACTCACCAATCATAAAACGTAATTAATTGTTTGCAATTTGCAGAGGGAATTAATTTTAATTTGCCGCATAAATCAACACCCCGAGGGGCGGCCAGAACTCTCCACCGGTGGCTTGTGCGTTCCGCCCGTAATTATTTATTGATCCGTAATGATTTATGAATTTTTATGACGCAAATAATATTTCAAACAAAATCACGAATTATTTCCGATCGAACGGCGAATCGTAATTTATTTAAAAAGTTGTAATAATAAATCAAATCAACTGTATAAATATTTCGTGGCACGATGCAAATTTTTATTTACATTGTATTGTAATATTTTATAAATAACATAACAAAATATAGTATACTAAATATTTGTAAAAAAATATCTTAAAATCTTATTAAAAAAAATTATTTATTATATTATTCATGTAATTAATGTAATTAATATTTGTACATTTGGTATAAACCTATAAATGTAAATTACAATTGAAGAGGAAATATCTGAGAGTATAAACAATTGATTATTTCAATGGGGGACATATTGAAATAATCAATTATTTATACTTTCAGATATTTCCTCTTCAGTTTTACTTTATATTTATAGGTTCATGGAAAATGTACAAATCTTAGTTCAATAATATACCAATTAAAAACATGAATTATTTTCTTCTTTGTAAAAATTCATCCTCTTCATTTTCACTTGACATCTAACGGTTCTCACACGTCGTCTAACATTTCCAGTATGCGAAGTCTCCTTCAAATGGATTCTAAAACCTGTTATCATTCACAGATTTACCCGATGTGACTGCAGCGTGCATCCATTATGTGGCTATTAGAATATGCATGCCATCTCTGTGTGACCTCGGTGGTGCAAATGAAAACGTGCTCGGTGTCAAACTAACAGAATCTTGATACGATCGCACCTCTAGTTAAGAGATATGAATGTATAACCTTTGAAACATTAAAACCAAGAGTAAAAAAATCAAAGGAATTTGATTGATTAATGGGGTTAACTTCGAAGAAAAAGGATTTTGATTACAAATCCATAATCAACTGTTGTGAATTCTCAATTCAACCATCTAATGACAATTATTGTTCCCTTTCACCAACAACCACGGACTGGTTTCGATATATTATGGATCTCATCAGCGTAGCGTAGTTAGAGATTAGGGAAACGAGTTTAACTTTGGAGTATTTAAGTCTGTCTCCAAGTAAACCGTCAGTTAATGATTATTAGTACAAAACAAAGAGGTGAAGTTTATTTATGAAACATGTTTTTCTAACCTGTAGAAATTTTATTGCAAAATTTACCCCCTAGAAGAGACTACGACACCACAATCCCTTTCAGCACCGTAGGTAGATCTTCTTCTATACTGTTTCAAGCATTAATGCATTAAATTATATTCACAGAGCTTCACTGATGAGCTGTAATGCAGCAAAACACGTGTCTACAGATTGTCATTACGTAACACATTCTGTGATGCCTTTAAAAAATGACACAAAGGGCACAAAAAAACGTTACATTGTGCTGATTGTCCTTGCAAACATGTTACAGCAGCTATTAATTATATAATTCAATGCTTTAATAGATGTTTTAACTAATTGCTTTAAATTCATACATAATTGTAAGATTGTAAAATTTTTAATTAATATTTTCAACAATAGAAAATTCACATTTAAAATAATTTACATATCTATATGATAAAATTCATCGATGTGAGAATAGGTTATGGCTTCGTAACTATTCAGTACAGAAAGTTTCGTTTCATATATCGATCCGACAGTGGCAAATATCAAGTGCGGACGGTGTGGAGAAATGTACGCCTTTATATATATATATATATATATATATATATATATATATATATATATATATATATATATATATATATATATGGAGTAAGGACGAAAGGAAAGATATGGGCTTGAGGGGGACATAATAAAGTTAAACGGCCGACTTTATGGGTCCGCATTATGATTTTTTCTCCTTTCCAGATACTGAACGTCAGTTATACTTTTATTGTGTATAATAAAAAAAGGGGGGCATCTCCGCATCCATCCATCCATCCACGCAATTATCGGATCGCGCGCCGCACAATTTACAACGTGTTGTCACATAAAACGGGCCTATAAGGAATTATATCTCAGAGTTAATTACAAAGAGTTGAACAAATAAGGAAATGATAAAGAAAAATATATATTTTGTGTTTAATCACCAATTGTAACTTATCTGAGTGAAGATTTTTTTAAATAAATTATTTTATAAAAAATATTTTATATATACAGAGTGGCCCACATAAAACCGGCCCAGGAATTATATTCTTGTAATCAACTACAATTTTAGAGTATAATTAAAAGATTGTGATATAAAGAAATAATTAGGTTGGAATGTGTCATTTTCTGTCATCTATCACCTGCATCTGTCATCAGTCATCTGTCATCTATCATCTAGAATCAGTCTATTACCGTCGAAATGTAAATAAGATGCATGTTTGTCTTTGCTTATATCTTTCGTTTAAATTCTTTCTTTTGGCATATTGCTTTCATCTTTTGGGTTCGATTGTAATATGTCCTTTTCCCATTTACTTTTATATCTTTGTTAATTTCTTCATTGGTCATTTGTCATTTGTCATTTAGTATTTATCACATATCATTTGACTTTGATATATATGATTTGACATTTGACATTTGTCATTTATCATTCATTCATCATTTTTCAGTTGCTAGTTCTCATTTGTCATTTTACATTTAACATATGACATTTGATATTGGATATTGGACATTATACATTTTACATGCGAAATTTGACGTTTGTTATTTGACATTCGTCATTTATCATTTGTCAGTTGCTATTTCTCATTTGTCATCTGCTATCTGTCATTTCTATCAGAAACATAATTTTTTTATGTAAAAAAAAATTGTGTTTGGACATTTGTGTTATTTGTCTCCTTTATTTTACGAATTAATTGCTTTTTTTCTTTTTGAAATTTGTTTTCTGTTGCCTCTGAACTGTGAATTATCAACTGTCAACTGTTAATTGTTAACTGTAAACTGTCAACTGTTAATTGTCAATTGTCAAATGTCAATTTATTCTTTGTTTAGTATTTAAGGATCGATTTTACTTATACTCTGTAAATGGCTTCCGTTAATAAATGTATTATTATTATTATTATTAATGGTCATTTGACATTAGACAGTTTGACACTTGACACTTGACATTTGACATTTGACATTTGGCATTTGACATTTGGCATTTGACATTTGACATTTCATATTTGATATTTCACATTTGAATTTGACAGTTGACATATGACATTTAACATTCGACATTTAACATTTGACATATGCCATTTGATATTTGTCATTCGACATTTGTCATTTATCATTTTCTCATTTTCAATAAATAAATAAATAAGTTGACAACTGTAAACTGTCACCTCTCATCTGTTATCCACAATCTGCCATATGTAATCAGTCATTTATTATTAAGCACATATTTTTTTTACATGTTATCTGCAATTTCAACTGTTTTTTTTTCTATCCTTGTCATTGCTTCTGTTTTGCCTGTATTTTTTTATGTTACTACTGGATTTTGACATTTATGATTTGACATTTAACATTTGACATCATTTGACATTGGATATTTGACATTCTCCATTTTACATTTTAAATTTTACATTTTACATTTGTCATTTTTCATTTGTCATGTATCATTTATCATTCATTCTCATTTGTCATGTATCATTTATCATTCATTCTCATTTGTCATTTTACATTTACCATATGACATTTGATATTAGACAGTAGACATTATACATTTAAATTCGACATTTGACCTTTGACATTTGACATTTGTCATTTATCAATCATTTGTTATTTGTCAGTTGCTATTTCTCATTTGTCATCTGCTATCTGTCATTTCCATCAGAAACATAATTCTTTAATGTAAATAAAATCGTGTTTGGACATTTGTGTTATTTGTCTCCTTTATTTTACGAATTAATTGCTTTTTTTTTTCTTTTTGAAATTTGTTTTCTGTTGTCTCTGAACAATCAACTGTTAACTGTCAATTGTCAACTGTAAACTGTCAACTATCAACTGTCAACTGTTAATTATCAATTGTCAAATGTCAATGGCCATTTGACATTTGACATTTGACACTTAACATTTGACACTTGATATTTGTCATTCGACATTTGTCATTTATCATTTTCAATAAATAAATAAATAAATTGGTCATTTGACATTTGACAGTTGACATTTGACATTGAACGTTTGACATGTGACATCATTTGACATTGGATATTTGACGTTTTACATTTTATTTATTTATTTATTTACGGAAGGCCATTACAACATAAGAATAAAACTGTACAATTTTACATTTGACATTTAACATTTGCAATTGTCATTATCATTTGTCATTTATCATTTATAATTTGTCATTTTACATTTACCATAAGACATTTGATATTGGACATTAGACATTATACATTTTACGTTCGACATTTGACATTTGACATTTGACATTTGACATTTGTCATTTATCAATCATTTGTCATTTGTCTGTTTTTGTCTGTTTCCATCAGAAACATAACTTAATATATTCATAATTTAATGAAAAAAAAATCGTGTTTGGACATTTGTGTTCAATTATTTGTCTCCGTTATTTTACGAATGAATTGCTTTTTTAATTTTTTTATTTATTTTAATTTTTATTCCTCTTTTCCATACGATTCTGTTTTTTGGTTTATGATTTATAATATTTTCCTAACTTCTTTTTGCTTCAAACCTTTCATCTGACAATTGACAACTGTCACCTAATATATATTTGTCCTCTTTTTACTTGTTAACCTTAAACTAACTTTTTTTTACTGTCAACAAAAGAAACGCGGTATTCAATTTAATTTTCAGGTTTTTACTAGATTTAATCGATTATTCTTACAAAACTGTTTCAATTTCCAAAAAATTCTCCGAAATCCTTATTACACACAACAGACATGAAAATCTAAAAAAAAATAAAATTCAATTTTCAATTGTTTTTCACTTTTTCATCTCTCTATTCTAGAACCGATGTTTATTTTTGAAAAATTCTTCAAAAACCTTATTATGTATATTCCAGCGATTGCAATAACGTAAAAAATTAATAAATTAGATTTTTAATTGTTTCTCAGTTTTTTTTTTGTGGTTTTGTTTCGATTTAGCTTAAATTTGAAAAATTCTACAATTAATGAAAAACGTTACAAAATTCAATTCGATGTTCAATAGTTTATAGTTTTTCAGCCATAACAGTCAAATAAATGTACAATTTTGAAAAGTAAAAACTATTCTCTTTCATCTATCATAATTTGTCATTTGTCCTCTGCTGTCTATTCTTTGTCATCTGTCAATTGTCATCGGTCATCAGTAATTTGTTTTCTGTCGTCTCTGAACTGTGAATTATCAACAATCAACTGTGAATTGTCAACTGTAAACTGTCAACTGTAAACTGTCAACTGTAAACTGTCAACTGTCATCTGTCAACTGCCGACTGTCAACTGTTGACTGTCAACTGTGAACTATCAACTATCAACTATCAACTGTCAACTGTTAACAGTTAACTGTGAACTGCAAACTGTTAATTATCAACTGTCAAATGTCAATGGTCATTTGACATTTGACATTTGACACTTTACATTTGACATTTGACATTTATTTAATTTAATTTATTGACAGGTAATACCATTCTACAATGTTCACAGGAATGTAAAAATATTACAAGAATACACAAGTAAATTAAAACTAGATAAACATAAATACATATAAAACAATTTACGACAACACAATACATTGACATGTGATATTTGACATTTGGCATTTGCCATTTGATATTTGTCATTCGACATTTGTCATTTTCTCATTTTCAATAAATTGATAATAAATGGTCAACTGTAAACTGTCACCTCTCATCTGTTATCCACAATCTGCCATATGTCATCTGTCATTTATTATTATGCACATATTTTTTTACATGTTATCTGTAATTTCAACTGTTTTTAAGTGATTGTTTCTGTATATTTCTGCTTTTGTCATTGCTTCTGTTTTGCCTGTGTTTTCTTGACTGTCAACTGTCAATTGTCAACTATCAACTGTCAACTGTCAACTGTCAACTGTCAACTGTAAACTGTAAACTGTCAACTATAAACTGTGAACTGTCAACTGTTAATTATCGACTGTCAACTGTAAACTGTCAACTGTCAACTGTCAATTGTCAACTGTCAACTGTCAACTGTGAACTGTCAACTATTAATTATCAACTGTCAAATATCAATGGTCATTTGACATTTAACAGTTGACATTTTACATTTGATCTTTGACATTTGTTGCGTAAAGCAATCGTATGATTGCAGTAGTAGTTGGGTTTTTTGCCTGAACCACTTCGGACTCCCTATCTTTGACATTTGACATTTTACATTTAACATATGACATTTGATATTGGACATTGGAAATTATACATTTTACATTTGACATTTGTCATTTATTATTCATTCATCATTTGTCAGTTGATTTTTCTAATTTGTCATTTGTCATCTGTCATCTAGAATTTGCCATAAGAAACATAATTTTTAAATGTAAAAAAAATCGTGTTTGAAATTTTCGGTTCAATTATTTGTCTCCTTTATTTTACGAATTACATAATTGTTTTTTTTAAATATATTTCCATTTTTATTACTTCTGTTTTTTTTTGTTCCATACGATTCTGTTTTTTTTTGATTTATGATTTATAATCTTTTCCTAACTTTTTGCTTCAAACCTATCTTTTATCTTCCATCTGACAATTGGCAACTGTTACCTAAAACTAACGTTAGTTCTTGATATTGATATTCAATTGTTTTTACTTCTAGTATTTCGTTGGTAATTCTAGAATGTATGTTGAAATTTGGAAATTTTTTCAAAATTTTTGTTGTCAAAAAGTGAAATTCAATATTTAATTGTTTTTTTTTTTAGTTTTTATTGTCAATTATTCTAAAACGGACGTTCAGTTTTAATTTTTTATACAAAATCCTTATCATGTGTATCCCAATGAATGCGATGACGTTAAAAAATCTTATTCGATCTTCAAATGTTTTTCAATTTTACATTGATAACAACTGGAAACAATATTCAAATTTCGAAAATTATTCGATATCCATATCTCACACATCCTATTGGATACAATTACGACAAAAATTAAAATTTTATCTTCAATTATTTTTTAGTGCTCCATAATGCCAGCAAGAGATTCTATTTACATATACATTTACAAAAATAAATAGTTTACAAATTTAATAAATATGTTTTTTTGTATCTGCAATACTCCTGGTGTTTTTTTTGGTTTGTTTTTTTTTTGATTGTTTCATGATTTTATATTAATTGGTTGTTGAGGATTTTATTTTTAAGATTTAATTTGAATGGAGTATATTTTAGTTTTTTTATGTAGTCGTTTAAGAAACGCGGTATTCAATGAATTTTCAGTTTCTGCTAGATTTGATCGATTATTCTTACAAAACTGTTCCAATTTCAAAAAAATTCTCCGAAATCCTTGTTATACACATCTCAACAGGCATGAAAACCTAAAAAAAAAATTCGATTTTCAATTGTTTTTCACTTTTTCATCTCTCTACTCTAGAACCGATGTTTATTTTTGAAAAAATCTTCAAAAACCTTATTATGTGTATTCCATCGATTGCAATAACGTAAAAAATAATAAATAAGATTTTTAACTGTTTTTCCGTTTTTTTTTTTGGTTTAGTTTCGATTTAGCTTTAATTTGAAAAATTCTTTAATAAATGAAAAACGTTAAAAAATTAAATTTGATGTTCAATAGTTTATAGTGTTTCAGCCATAACAGTCAAA
Source organism: Ontholestes murinus (assembly GCA_963969525.1). NCBI lineage: Eukaryota > Metazoa > Arthropoda > Insecta > Coleoptera > Staphylinidae > Ontholestes > Ontholestes murinus. Next base: position 68,849,436 of record OZ018393.1, on the reverse strand, counting down.
TAAATGTACAATTTTGAAAAGTAAAAACTATTTTCTTTCATCTATCATAATTTATCATTTGTCCTCTGCTGTCTATTCTTTTTCATATGTCAACTGTGATCGGTCATCAGTAATTTGTTTTCTGTTGTCTCTGAACTGTGAATTATCAACAATCAACTGTGAACTGTCAACTGTCAACTCTGAACTGTCAACTGTAAACTGTCAACTGTCAACTGTCAACTGTCAACTGTCAACTGTCAACTGTCAACTGTCAACTGTCAACTGTCAACTATCAACTATCAACTGTCAACTGTCAACTGTCAACTGTCAACTGTTAACAATTAACTGTAAACTGCAAACTGTTAATTATCAAATGACCATTGACATTTGACATTTGACACTTTACATTTGATATTTGACATTTATTTAATTTAATTTATTAACAGGTAATACCATTTCACAATGTTCACAGTAAATTAAAACTAGATAAACATAAATACATATAAAACAATTTACGGACAACACAATACATTGACATGTGATATTTGACATTTGATATTTGACATTTGACATTTGCTATTTGATATTTGTCATTCGAAATTTGTCATTTTCTTATTTTCAATAAATAGATAAATAAATCGTCAACTGTAAACTGTCACCTCTCATCTGTTATCCACAATCTGCCGTATGTCATCTGTCATTTATTATTTCTTGACTGTCAACTGTCAATTTTCAACTATCAACTGTCAAATGCCAACTGTCAATTGTCAACTGTCAACTGATAATTATCACCTATCAAATGTCAATGGTAATTTGACATTTGACATTTAACAGTTGACAAGTGACATTTGACATTTGAAATTTGCCATTTGATATTTGTCATTCGACATTTGTCATTTATCATTATCTAATTTTCAACAAATAAATCAATAAATTGTCAAGTATAAACTGTCACCTCTCACCTGCTATCCATAATTTATTTATTTATTTATTTATTGACGGGCAATACCATTGTACAATGTTAACAGGAATGTAAAAATATTATAAAAATACACAAGTAAATTAAAACTAGATAGATATAAATATAAAATAATTTACGGACAACACAAATACGTTAAAAAATAAATAATCATATGTACATATTTTTTCCATGTTATCTGTCATTTCAACGGTTTTTAAGTGATTGTTTCTGTATATTTCCACTTTTGTCATTGCTTCTGTTTTGCCTGTGTTTTCTTGACTGTCAACTATCAACTGTCAAACGTAAAATGTCAACTGTCAGCTGTCAACTGTGAACTGTTAACTGTTAATTATCAACTGCCAAATATCAATTTAACAGTTGACATTTGATATTTGATATTTGACGTTTGGCAATTGACAGTTGACATTTGACATTTGATATTTGACATTTTACATTTGACGTTTGACATTTGACATTTGACATTGGCCATTTAACATTTAACATTTGAGATGTGACATTTGAAATTTGATATTTGATATTTGACATTTGTCAGTTGACATTTTACATTTGACATTTGACATTTGATATTTGACATTTGATATTTGACATTTGACATTATCATTTTCTCATTTTTAATAAGTAGATAAAAAAAATTGTCAACTATAAACTGTCACCTCTCATCTGTTATCCATAATCTGCCATATGTCATCTGTCATTTATTAATACGCACATATTTTTTTTACATGTTATCAGTAATCTCAACTGTTTTTAAGTGATTGTTTCTGTATATTTCTAATTTTGTTATTGTTTCTGTTTTGCCTATGTTTTCTTGACTGTCAACTATCAATTCTCAATTATCAACTGTCAAATGTAAAATGTCAATTGTCAATTGTTAATTGTCAACTGTCAACTGTCAACTGTTAACTGTCAGCTGTCAACTGTTAATTATCAGCTGTCAAATATCAATGGTTATTGACATTTAACAGTTGATATTTGACATTTGACATTTGATATTTGGCGTTTGATATTTGACATTTGACATTTGACATGTGACATTTCACATTTGATATTTGACGTTTGACATTTGAGATTTGACAATTGACATTTTACATTTGATATTTGATATTTGGCATTTGATATTTGTCATTTATCATTTTCTCATTTTTGATAAATAAATAAATAAATTGTCAACCATAAACTGCCACCTCTCATCTGTTATCCACAATCTGCCATATGTCATCTGTCATTTATTAATAAGCACATCTTTTTTTACATGTTATCTGTAATTTCAATTGTTTTTAAGTGATTCTTTCTGTATATTTCTAGTTTTGTCATTGCTTCTGTTTTGCCTGTGTTTTCTTGACTCTCAACTGTCAATTGTCAACTATCAACTGTGAACTGTCAACTGTTAATTATCAAATGTCAAATGTATATCTATCTAGTTTTAATTTACTTGTGTATTTTTATAATATTTTTACATTCCTGTTAACATTGTACAATGGTATTACGCGTCAATAATTAAATAAATAAATAAATGTCAATGGTCAATTGACATTTAACAGTTGACATTTGACATTTGACACTTGACATTTGACATTTGACCTTTGACCTTTGACATTTGACATTTGTCATTCGACATTTGTCATTTATCATTTTCTCATTTTCAATAGATAAATAAATAAATTGTGAACTATAAACTGTCACTTCTCATGTGCTATCCACAATCTGTCATATGTCATCTGTCATTTATTATTATGCACATATTTTTTTACATGTTATTTGTAATTTCAACTGTTTTTAAGTGATTGTTTCTGTATATTTCTACTTTTGTCATTGCTTCTGTTTTGCCTGTGTTTTCTTGATTGTCAACTGTCAATTGTCAACTATCAACTGTAAACTGTCAACTATCAACTATCAACTATCAACTGTCAACTGTAAACTGTGAACTGTCAACTGTTAATTATCAAATGTCAAATGTATATCTATTTAGTTTTAATTTACTTGCGTATTTTTATAATATTTTTACATTCCTGTTAACATTGTACAATGGTATTACCCGTCAATAAATAAATAAATGTCAATGGTCATTTGATATTTAACAGTTGACATTTGACATTTGACCTTTGATCTTTGACATTTGATATTTTTCATTCGACATTTGTCATTTATCATTTTCTTATTTTCAATAAATAAATAAATAAATTGTGAACTATAAACTGTCACCTCTCATCTGTTATCCACAATCTGCCATATGTCATTTGTCATTTATTATTACGCACATATTTTTTTCATGTTATCTGCAATTTCAACTGTTTATAGGTGATTTTTTCTGTATATTTCTACTTTTGTCATTGCTTCTATTTTACCTGTGTTTTCTTGATTGTCAACTATCAACTGTCAAATGTAAAATGTCAATTGCCAATTGTCAACTGTCAGCTATCAACTGTGAACTGTCAACTGTTAATTATCAACTGCCAAATATCAATGGTCATTTGACATTTAACAGTTGACATTTGACATTTGATATTTGACATTTGACATTTGACATTTGACAGTTGACATTTTACATTTGATATTTGACATTTGACATTTAATATTTGATATTTGTCATGTATCATTTTCTCATTTCCGATAAATAACTAAATAAATTGGCAACTATAAACTGTCACCTCTTATCTGCTATCCACAATCTGCCATATGTCATCTGTCATTTATTATTATTATTATTATTATTTATTTATTTATTAATAAACTATAAACTGTAAACTGTAAACTGTAAACTGTTAACTGTTAACTGTTAACTGTTAACTGTTAACTGTTAACTGTCAACTGTGAACTGTGAACTGTGAACTGTGAACTATGAACTGTCAACTGTTAATTATCAACTGTCAAATACCAATGGTCATTTGACATTTGACACTAAGTTTCAACTTACAACTGCTAATTATCAACTATCAAATGTCAATGGTCATTTGACATTTAACAGTTGAAATTTGACAATTGACATTTGACATTTCACATTTGATATTTATTTGTGTTTTCTTGACTGTCATCTGTCATCTGTCAACTGTAAACTGTCAACTGTCAATAGTTAACTGTCAACTGTAAACTGTCAATTGTCAATTGTCAACTGGCAACTGTGAAATGTGAACTGTGAACTGTTAACTGTCAACTATTAATTATCAACTGTATGTATGTTACTGTATAAAATGGCCTCCGTTAAATAAATTATTATTATTAACTGTCAAATGTCAATGGTCATTTGATATTTAACAGTTTACATTTGACACTTGAAATTTGACGTTTGACCATTGAAATTTGACATTTGACATGTGACATTTGAAATTTGACATTTGACATTTGCCATTTAATATTTATCATTCAACATTTGTCATTTATCATTTGTCAACTATAAACTGTCACCTCTCATCTGTTATCCACAATCTGTCATATCATATCATCTGTCATTTATTATTAAGCACATATTTTTTACATGTTATCTGTAATTGCAATTGTTTTTAAGTGATTGCGACTGTATATTTCTACTTTTTTCATTACTTCTGTTTTACATCTAGTAACTGTCAATTATTATCTAACATCTATTATTTGTCATCTGTCGTCATCTATCATTTGTCATCTATTATATGTCACCTGTCATATGTGATATGCCTTTTACTTTCTGACATCCATGTCTTTCATCTGTCTATTGTATGTCATATGTCAATGCTACCTGCTGTCTGTCATTCATCGTTGGTAATCATAAATGTATTATTTCACATTTGACATTGGAGATTTGACATTTGACATTGAAGAATTAACATTTGAGATTTAACATTTTGATTTAACATTTGATATTTGACATTTGACATATGACATGTCTTATTTTCTATAGGTCGTTTGTCATCTGCCATCTATCATTTGTAATCAAATACATAATTTTTAAATGTAAATAGAGTGGTGTTTGAAATTTTGTCTTCAATTGTTTGTCTCCTCTATTTAACATTGACATTCATAGCTCTCATCTGTCGCCTATTATATGTCACAAGACTGCCATCTTTCTTATGTCATCTGTCATCGCCATCTACCGTCTGTCATCCATCGTTAATAATCATAAATCTATTATTAAAATATTTTCCGTACTTTTAATTTTAATTTAGTTATATGTCTTTGTGTATCAATACCATCGGCAACTGTCAACTGTTGTCTAGAATCTATAATCTTTCATCTATCAGATAGTCGATGATACAAAATAGAATGCAGAAAAAGCAAGTAATGAAAACGGTACAAATTATTGAAATATGAAAAGTTGAGAAAAAGTCAGACGCACAGATAATGATAGGAAAGTAAAACAAAATAACTAACCTAAAAATATGAAGCAACTGAGTAGAGATAAAATAAACTAAAGTAAAAGATTCAAACAAGCGCTTTTAATAAAAAATAATTAATGTGTAATTACAGCAATCGATTTGAAAATATGATAGATGACAGATGATAGATGATAGATGACAGATAACCGATAATAGATGACAGATAACCGATAATAGATGGCAGATGAAAGATGGCAGATGAAAGATGGCAGATGAAAGATGAAAGATGAAAGATGAAGGTGAAAGATGAAAGATGAAAGATGAAAGATAAAAAATGAAAGATGACAGATGACCGATGACAGATGGCAAGTGGCAGCTGACAGTTGACAGATGACGGATGGCAGATGGCAGCTGACAGATAGCAGATGACAGATGACAGATAACAGATAAAAATAGTAGATGATAGATGCATAGTAGTTGATGGCAGATGGCATTTGGAAAAAAGTTAATGACAAATGATAATTGTCAGATGAAAAATAATTGATTAAAGGTGACTAATGACAGCAAAAATTAATAGATGACATATGGCAGATAACAGATACGGATTACAGATTATTGATGACAGTTGACAGTTGATAATTTACAATTGATAGATGTCAGATAACAAATAATAGATGACAGAAATCAAACGGATGATGGATGAAAGTTAACAGATGACAGAAAAAAATATTTCAGATGAAAGTTCATGAGTGACAAAGGACATATAATAGATGTTTGGTGAAAGTTTACGGTTGACAGATGACAGATAGAACTTATAAGAAAAGTAACGAAAACCTTAAAAACAAAAAAATAGACCAAAAATGGAAACATATAAAAAATAGAAGTAATGACAAAGATAGAAAAATTTAAATAAATAACAAAAAAATTTAGAAGTAAAGCAAATTAGAGGACACAAATAATTCAACACAAAAGTTCAGTTTCTTCTTCATTAACACATCTACAACAACGCATAAGTAATTACAGATGATAGATGATAAATGATACATGACTGATAACAGATAACGGATGACATGTGAGAGATGACAGATGACATGATGTGAAAGATGACAGATGATAGATAATAGACGACAGATGGTGACGTATAACAAATGAAATATTGTAGATGACAATGAAATATTGTAACGATCGATAATATTTGACAGTTTTTTTTAGATGACAAGAAGAAGGGTAATAGTAAAAGTAATGATACCAGGAAATCTACCTGAAGTAGATGACAATTGACATAATAACAGATAACAAGTGGCAAATGACAGATGACATATGATTATTAAAATATGCAGGTAACTTAAACACAAACATCTACAGTAATAAATAAATAATAACATTAAACTTGATAATTTTATACACATATATTACGTGTTTTACTGTATAAACGAATTAGAAAGTTTTTTTTTTGTTTTATTATATTTTTCAACGTGACATTAGATTATATTACAATCACATTTTATTTTCCGTAGCATAAAATACATTTATCAATCAATCAGAGCTTTCTACGTTTTATTGCGTCAGTATCAATGCTTTCCGTCTTAGCCGCGCATCGGATATTTTCAGCAAAATATGATTTCGATACCAATCAACGGCTGAGTACACGAGATAACGTTGAATGACACGAGCGCACACGTATATATATTTTTTTTACTATATTTTATATAGAATTGACACAAAGGCTTAGCGTCCGGATAAAATTCAATACCAGAATCAACAAACGGACAGTAAGCAAAACGATAAACACCATTACGGCCAGGCATTTAATATTACGTTTTGAAACACAAGCAAACAATTCCCTTGTTTTCTATTCAATTTTATTCCTTGTTTCCAAACATTAAATATTATTAGTGAAATTAACTTTTAATTTCAGCACGTATAAGAGAGGTATTTAATCTTAAGCTTCAGTAATTAAATTCATATGTATTATTGGTTTACTTCCTTTTTAATTATAAATTTTATTTTGGGACACCATGTACTTCCAATCAAGAAACAACTTTTATGTCTAACTGTGTAAATTTTCATGAACGAGTCAAAAATAAAAGTGCTTACATTTTAATTATTAATTAATTAAAACACGGCCTTGTGTGTAAGTAATTTCGTGTGTTTGTTTTTTAAATATTTAAGCGTCCATTTACTACACGTATCAACCCGCAAAATTCATTTATAATTCCGAAAGGCAGAAATGTTTGCGGTCGGGATTCTAAACAACATCCGACATGGCAGAGGGGTCCACGCAGTTGTTAGGCGTATACACATCATCATTGCGGAGAGTAATTTGCTTGCGTGCGAGATAAGCGGGCCAAAGTAGCCCTTCATTATCTCATTAAATTTTGAGCGTTGGGAATGATGGGACGGCCGCTTGCCGAAAATTGGAAGGGTAATAATTTCGCGTTGGTAGGCATTAAAATTTCGCCGAGTTCGGCGAACGGCGAAGACCGCAAAATTCCCCTTTTCTTCGCCGGCTTTCGGCTTTGGTTGCGTTCGATCGATACGTCGGGGAACCCCCCGCTATTATATTAAGGCGGGGATCCGTTTCTATTGTTCGGCCGACCGGCTGACCCCCTCGGCACGCGATTCATTCAAAATTAAAACGTTTTAAGATTTAAGAGAGGGGGGCAACGATATGAGTGTCCTTTTCAATAATCCATTATTAAATTTCACGACAAAAGGAAGGGAAATCCGCGTTATCTATAGGATGAGTCATTTTTTTCCTTTTAAAAATATCTAATCGAGCTGAATGGTAATGAATTCATCAATATTTCCGAGGTTTTCCCGGAAATGGGGTAATCTTAAATAGATACTTAATAAAAATAAAAATATATACCTATATTTTGGTTGCAGTGTGATTAAAACAAAGAAATTTAGGTATTCAATTCCAAATTGATACTGTAAGAGACGACATTGTAGCGAACATAAAAGGCTGAAATGGTCAATGGTAAGCGCCGATAAAAATTAATATTGGCTCCGGATAAATCCAGAAACCCCGCGAGTGAGCTATACTGAGCTCGCTGGAATGCGAGATTTACTATAAGAGGGACGAAGAGTTAACAACCGGTGTTATACGTGTGCAGTTAATTGTAGAATAAAATAAAGTGGTAAATGACAGTATATATCAGATGACAGGTGACAATTGATATTCAGGAAGTACAGTTGACAGTTGGTAGATAATATACGACAGTTATAATAATGAGTTGTAATTAAAATGTTCACTACAAAAACAAAACAAAGTTATTGTGTTTTAATTACAACTCATTCAAGATATACGACGAAGTAAATTCCTCTATTATCAACCAGTTATAATAATAAGCTCATAATAGGATACTTAAATCGACAATTGTTAGATTATAAATCACATTTGACATACCAATGGCAGTTAATAGTTGACACATCATAAATAACAGTAGACAGTTAAGAAATAACAGTAATAATATGTGACAGTTGACACAAGTCATATAATTTTTTAGAAAGTTTCCAACATTCCCTCTCTATCAAAAATACTTATCAATTAACAAATAACCATACATTTTGGCAAATGACAGTTGACATATGACCAATGTCAGATAACAGACGACAGGTGACATACAAGAAATATTAGTTGACAGTTGACAGATGGATAATTAACAGGTGTCATATGAAATATATCAAAAAGATTATATCTAGACAAATCATTGATAACTGATAGATAAAAATGACAGTTAAGAAGTGAAAAACTACATAAATCAAATAATAACTCTCACAACAGTTTCCACAAAATACATATCAGTAGTTAGTTGAGAAATTAGAAGTATTAATTTTTAAGCAGCTGACAGGTGAAAGACGACACATATCATTTAAACTGCTGGTGAGTTTCCAAAATTATCGCTGCAACAAAAATTATATAACAGATTGCGAATATTTCACGACAGTTGGGAGATGACATATGTCAAACGAGTTTCCGCATAATTTTCAACATTCCCCTATTGCTTTTAGAATACACGACAGAGGCAGGTGATAGATGACATATGTCAGTTGACAGATGAGAGTTAACATTCAACAAATATTAATAAAAAATTGACAGTTGTTAAATAACGAATGACATAAGACAGTGAGAAGACTACAGTTTCAATACGATAATTAACTGTAGACATTTGACTACTGACAGTTGGTAGATAATATATGACACTTTATAGATGATACATAACAAATCAGAACAATTTATGGAAAGTTTACCACATTTTCCTTCCAATACTTTGATACAAAACAGATGAAAAATAAGATTTGATAAATAGGAAATTACAGTTGATATGCGACAAACAACTGCATGTATATAATATATGACAGTACCCAAGTGCCAAATGACATATATCATATATGAAGTTACATTAGATATACGACAAATAATTTCAGCTAGTTGACAATTGACATTTGGCACATAATATATGACACTTGAAAATTGACAGATGATATACATATATCAGATACAAAATTACATACACCTGACAAATCATTGGAGATAATTAACAATTCATACATTATAAATGACACTTGACAGGTAACAGACTACATATACAGGGTTACTGACGAAAAACCATTGGTGCTGTATCTCGTTTATTTTTGATCCGATTTGAATCTTGATCTTGTCAAAAATCGGATTCAAGAAAAAATATCAGTTCAGTTCATATTAAAGTCTTTTAAAAACATAAAAAAATAAGCGAGATACAGCACTAAAGGCTCTTCGTCAGTCACCCTGTATATAAGTTGCTGAAGAATTTTTACAATTGACACATAATAAATAACAGCAGCAGATAGTTTAGAAATAACAGTTAAGAAATAATATATGACAGTTGACAAATGCCAAATGTCACGTGCTGAAAGGTCTGAGATGCCCGATAGTTTTCAATATTATACTTGATAGTTGATGTATGCTAAGTGGCATATGACAGGTGTAATACAACAAAAAACAGTAAACAGTTGATAGTTGACAGATTACATATGTAAGATGAGTTGCATTACAGATGTCAAGATTTCCTGTGTAACAGAAGTAATAAATCAGTTTACAAGAAAAATTGACAGTTGTCATATGATATATACCAGATGACAGGCAGTTGACATACAACAAATAACTGTTATTGGTTGACAGTTAACAAATTTTACACGAAAGTTGACAAGTGTCAAGTCAACTGCCAAAGAATTGTCAACAACACTTTTGCAGCAATTAAACTTAACAGATATGACAATTGACAATTATGATTTTGCATAACATTTTCTTTATAACAAAATACTTATCAGTTAGAAAAATGACAGAAATGGTGGCAAATGTCAGTAAGCCTATGATGTATATCAGATGACAAGTGACAGTTGGCATACAATCAATAACAATTTAGTGTTGATGTATAATACACCAGAATTGTCAGATGATATATGAAATATATAAGATAGTATATTACATTTGACACAGAGACAAATAATTGTAGACAATTAACAATTGACAAATGATAGTTAATAAATGACACTTGACATCTGACAAATGTCATATATTAGATTTCAAAAATTAATGTTGCGACAATGTTATTTGATAGTTAATGTAAGATGTAATGACATATGTCAAATAGAAAAATATATTTAAAAAATATCAATCATAACAATTGACAACTCATAGATAATTAATGACACTTAAGAGATAACAGACGACATAAATCAGATGAGTTGATGAAGGCAAGTGGCAGATGACAGTTGCTACAAAATAAATATCAGTAGATGTTGAAAAATAACAGTAATAATATTTAATAGCTGACAGGTGACAGATGACACATGTCATGACAGTTTACAATTGACAAAAAAAAAATAATATATGACACTTATCAGGTAAAATTTCTTTCATAACAGTGTAACTTAATAGTTGACATAAAGTATTTGACATATGACAGGTGATATATGACATATAATAAATAATAGATAATATATTTGAATTAACGAATGACATAAAATATATATCAGATAGACGGTTACATCATCTGTTAGACATTTGTCAGTTGACATGACACTTGACAAATGATAGGTGAAATATATCATTTGAGTATTCAGACAGATTTAAATATTCCTCTTCTAATAGTGACAATTAATAGTTTATAAAGCTTATGACAAATGATAGGTGATAGGAGATAGATGGCTTATATAATATAAGATGAAAGTTGATGTGTCATATCATTATATTTAACAGATGACATATGTCAAACGTGTTTCCGCCGAGTTTACAACATTCTCATTGACAAATGATAGGTAACAGATGATATATGTCAGCTGACAGTTAGAAGATTACACTTTCAATACGATAAATAACTTTAGACATTTGACAATTGACAGTTTGTAGATAATATATGACACATGACAGGTGTCAGGTGACAGAAATCAGAACAATTGATAAAGAGTTTTCAATATCTTCATTCCAAGAGATTGATATAAAACGGATGAAAGATAACAGAAATTACAATTGATATACGACAAACAATTGCAGATAGTTAACAATTGACATTTGGCGGATAATATATGACAGTACCCAAGTGTCAAATGACAGATATCAGATATAAAGTTACATTTGATATACGATAAATAACTGTAGCTAATTGATAATTGTCATTTGTGACACTTGAAAAGTGACAGATAATATACAACAGATACAAAATTACACCTGATAGACAAATAATTGGAAACAATTAGCAATTTATACTTCATAAATGACACTTGACATGTGGCAGACGACATATTAGTTACCGAAGAATTTTTAACATATCAAAGATATCAAATGACAGATGACACATGATAAATAACAGTAGATAGATAAGAAACATCAGTTGAGAAATAATGTATGACAGTTGACAGATGCCATATCAAGTGTCTGGGTTGACGGAGAGTGTCCAATTTTACTTGTGTAAAAAATGATACTTGTTAGGTGTCATATGCTAAATAACATATGACAGGTGACATACAATAAATAATAAACAGTTGACAGATAGTTGACTGTCAACTACTACTACTATTATATATTTGTCGTATGTCACCTGTCACGTGTCAGTTGATTTTGTAACGGGTGTCCAACAATTATTGCAGTCCCGGGTGGCGTTGGAATAAAAAACGTAGGTCGATTCTTACATGTTGCAGATAAATGAACTGACATTTTTAATGCACATTTAGGTTATGTTTGACAATTAACATGTCAGTTCATTTATTCGCAACATGTAAGAATCGACCTACGTTTTTTATTCCAACGCCACCCGGGACTGCAATAATTGTTGGACACCCGTTACTTTCGATCTCAACAGTACACGTGACTGCAGATGTTTATAAATGTATTTGTTATGCCAAATGAGTTACAGGAGAAATTCCAAGATTCCCTGTGAAACAAAAATACTTATCAGTTGACAAATGGTAAATAACATTTGACATATTATATTCACCAAATGATTGGCGACAGTTGACTTATAATAAATGTTGGTATTTGTCAGTTGACAGATAATATATGAAATTTGACAGGTAACATATGACTAATATCAGAAAGATTATTACTACTGAAGTTAATAAACGACACTTGACAGGCGACAGTAGATAAATATAAAATAAATACATATAAATATTTTAAAAATCCACACGTACCACAGATGTCAGATGAGAAGAAAATAAACAGTTGAGAAATAACAGTTGACAAATAATATATTACAGTTGTCATAGGCCAGATGACAGGTGAATCAATCGTCAGGTTAGTTGCTAGAGAGTTTTTAACATCACTTCTGCAGTAATGAAACTTAACAGTTGATATAAGATAAGTGGCAGTTGACAGATAATATATGACAGTTGACAGCAAACACATGACATATCTAATTTAACCGTTAAAATATGACATTTGACAAATATTTGGAAACAATTAACAATTGATAAGTATCAGACGATATGTAAGTTACCGAAAAATGTTTAACATACCACAGAAGACAGATGATTGTTGACACAGAATAACTAACAGCAGATAGTTATGAAATAATATATGACAGTTGACAGATTCCAGATGGCACGTGATCAAATGTCCGAGATGCCCGAGAGATATCAATATTACCTTTGTAACAATGATACATGACAGTTAAATAGCTAAATGATTGATGACAGGTGGCATATGATAAATAGCAATCATCAATTCACAGTTGATAGATGAGTTGCAAAAGAGATTCTCTGTGTAACAAAACGACTTATCAGTTAACAAATAGCAAATAATAAAAATAAAAATAACACACAGTTTATTCCTTACTTCACTTGTTTATTAATTGTTAAATGTACATTTCGTTCACAAGGTGAACATTATCAATAACAAACAGTTGACATACAACAAATAACAGTTAATGGTTGACAGTTGACAGATTATATACGAATGTTGACAGGAAACATATGGCATAGATCAAGTAGAAGATTTCATCTGACGTAGATAAATAATTGAAAACAGTTAATAACTGACAATTGATATTTAATAATTGACACTTGAAAGGTGGCAGTGATTAATAACTGTAGAAATTTAACAATGGCTGTTGACCGTTAATATATAACATTTGACAGACGATAGGTGACGCATCATATGAGTTTTCAGACAAATTTTAATGTTTCTTTTCTGACAGTGACACTAAATAGTTGACGTGAAGTACGTGAAAAATGACAGATGATAGATGGCATTTATCAGAAACCAAATAAGAGTTGATATATGTTAAATAATAGTTGATTTCATTGTAACAAAATACTTGTCAGTAAACAAATAACAGGCGACAGTTGACATAGAACCAATAACAATTTGACAGTTGACATACAACCAATAACAATTTGGCAATTGACAGATGCCATATAATTTATATAAGATAGAAGATTACATCTTATGTAGACAAATAATTGGAGGCTGTTAACAACTGACAATTGAGAATCAATAAATGACACTTGACAGGTGATTGACGATGTATATTAGATGAATACTAGATGACATGAGAGTCAAAGATCAGGTAATTTGTCGGACAATTTTAAACATTACCATTGCATAAATGTCATTGACAGTTAATATAAGATAAGTAACAGATGACAGGCGACAAACGACCAATAACAGTATACTGTTGATAGTTGACAGATAATATATGAGTTTGCAATTGACAGATAAAATTTAATATACGACATTTAACAAGTAACATTTTCTTTGCAACTTTGTAACAGTGACATTTAATGGTTGACGTAAAAATGATGACAACTGTCGGTTGACATATGACATATATCCTGTGATAGGTGAGAGTTGACGTACAAGAAATTAGTTGACAGTTGATAAATAATACACGACTGTTAACGGATGATATATGACACATATCAAATAAAGGATTATATTTAAATTAGATTAATAATTGGAAACAATTGACAACTGTTAGATAATAAATGACACTTTCGAGGTGACTGACGACATGATAAATCGGATGAGTTGGTGAAGAACTTCTAACGTGTCATAGGTGGCAGATGACAGTTGACACAAAATAAATATAAGTAGATGAGAATTAACAGTAACTGTAGAAAGTTGGCAATTGGCAGTTGACGGTTAATATATAACACTTGACAAACGATATATATATATAAATATATCATATGAGTATTCATACAGATTTTAATATTACTTTTCTAACAGTGACTCTTAATAGTGATAAATGGCAGTTGGCAATTATCAGACACCAGATGAAAATTGATATTTGATTTATTTTAGCAGATATTTCATGACAATTGACAGAAGCATATGACAGGTGACAGATGTTTAATGTTGATTGACAGTTTCAATACGATAAATAACTATAGACAGGTGACAGATGACATAAATCAGAACGATTGCTGGAGAGTTTTCAATATTTGCATTCTCAGAGTGACACTTAACAGTTGATATGAAACAGATGACAAATGGCATATTTTAGATGTCAGCTGACGTATAATGAATATTACAGTTTTCTAGTGACAAATGTCATATGAGATAGGATATTATATTTGATTTATACGACAAATAACAATAGATAGTTAGCAATTTACACGTGGCAGATAATTAATGACATTTGACAGGTGACAGATGACATAAATCATAACAATTGCTGAAGAGTTTTCATCATTTCTATTTGAAGTGTAATACTTTTCAGCTTATATAAAATGATTGACAGATGACAGAATACGCTCTTGACAGGTTGACAAATCAAATTTGACATATATCAGATAGACGACTCCAATTGAATACGATATATAACTCTAAATAGTTGACAATAAATATATAACACTTAATCAAAAACATATGATATGCAGAAGGTGAATTCCGCAGTTTTAACCATTTCTTTCTTAAAAGCAACAATTAACAATTAGTTAGCATAAATAAGGTTAAGGTAGATGACATATGTCCGATCCCAGATGAGAGTTGACATATGATAAATAACAGTTGATGGATAATATCGAATGAAGATTCGATTGTTATTTTAATAAACAGTAATAACCAGTAGTATAAAATATATAAAATTTTGTCTCATTCTCGAAAATTAACTACCTTATAGTAAGGGTAATTACCATCATATACACTAAATTAATTAATAACTTAATTCAATATAAAACCGATTGTAGAAAATTACTACAGAGTGTATTTAAGTGCATTCATTTAAATTCTCACTGAAAATTATACAATGCAATAACAGACACATTTCAGTCGTAACATTGACTGTCTGACAATGGTGTGGAGGAGTTTCGCGATGCCATTATAAAGTTGTTTCTTCATATTTCAGCAAAAATACATCAGTCAAGCTGTCCGCAATTGCTCATCAGTCGCGAGGAGGGCGAGAATGGAGGTTTTGAAAATAATTAAGTGCTCCGGCAGTTGTGGGTGGGGGGACCATTTATGTGCGCGGAATAAAGAAGTGCGCTAGAGTTATATCGGGTATAATACAATAAATTTCCATAATTAAGCAATTTATCGAAGAAAAAACGTAGCCCCATAAAGTGCACATTTTTATAACCCCTTACTCTTTATAATGACCATTTATGGCGAGGCAATTTTCGCCGGAACAATAGGCGCCTCTAAATGGACCCACTCCGCATAATTCACACGGCGAATATCGTTCTGCACTACTACACTATGTTGTTGTTGTTATTATTATTATTGCCTAATCAAAATTATCTTCTCTCGTTACTTGTACGCTCAGAGGGTGTTGTCGTTAATGCCTCATCCCTGGGGCTCATTAATTAATTTCCGCCAATATATATGTGAGAATTTGAGTCGCGGGGACAAGGGTCCTCTCATCTATTCGACCCAATTTCGCGCAAATTGCATTTTCTGCACGATTCGCCCCCGAAGAATCGTCCGTCGCCGTCGTTCGGGGTGAGTTAAACGCGTATGAGCCGCGCGGGATTAAAACTATTTCTAATTATCCGTGTGTTTATGCGGAGATGGGGAACGGACTGATGGGCGGTTATCTCGACGGGGGGGAAAATTGAAACACATATCCCGACTTCATTTGGAAGGACATGCCAGCAGATTTCGTTGAATGTTCGGCGTAACTTTACCGTATTACCGTCGATTTCCTGGCGCAGTACGTATTTACTTTGATATAAATTTGCGCCGTCTGCGGATGTATCTCTCGAATGTAAACCTACGCCGAAGTACAAGTGAATTCACTCGGAATGAATTCCGCCCTTGGTGATGGTGACTTTCCGGACATGAATACAGTTCATCTCGTAGTATACTGGCATACACTAAAAAGCGAAATAATTAATCAGAGATAGAGTTATTATACGTGAACATGACTTTCAATTAGTTTCAACGTATAGAAAATTATTATTTTTTAATATGAGATATAATTAAATAAGAGCGGAATTCCTTAGCTATATTTATAATTGAAGGAGTTAAAGAATGTGTTATTGTACATTAAGAATAACAGTAGAGTTCGTTTTGGTATACCATATTCATAAAAATTGACTACACAATTGGTAATTATTAATACGTAAACAAATTAGTAGAACTAATAACACAAAATTGTTTATAACATACAGGGTTTGTTATGAAAGTAATGCGCGTGATTTTATTGTGACTCGACTATCCATCGTGCAGTCTGTGTAGAAAGACGTACCTCTGCGTGAAGTGTGTTTTTATACTTTGTGACATAGTTCGGGAGATGTCATAAGGTATTCTAGGAATTCTAGGAATCCTGTGGGCAAAGTTTTGTTTTCCGATCGTCGATCAAACATCCAACTAATCGCTAACATTCAAAACATGTTCAAATTATGGACAAAGGTGTTGACGGAAGACCAGAAAGAGCTTCGAGTTTCGCGCTCTCAAAAGTTGTTGGATTTTAACCGTGTTGTAACCAGAAAAGACTGTAACTAGATGTTCTAAAATAAGTGTCAATTTTTTCAAATCAATATATGTCGATTATTATGACAGATAAAAAAACTGTATAGATTATAGATTATATTTGTCTTTATCATACATGCTTTTATGGAATAATAACAAAAATTGGCACAAAAAAGTACATACATATAAACAATACAAATTTTGTCAGCATGCTGAAGGGCGGAATTCAATAGGACTAGGTTGAAGATAATTTTACGCAGATTAATAAAATATGGAAAAAAATTAACGCCATTCATTCATTCATCATTTATTCTTTGAGTAATTTTAACAAATGAAAATTTTCCTAGTTTTATTTTTTTATACTTGTTTTAATCTTTTGTTTTTATCCTAAATCAATTATTACTCCTTTGAGGAATTGTTTACCAGACATTTTAATGGTTTCCTTTCTAAAAAAATTTGTTTTCAATTATTTTTTCTTTACAAATTTCAATTGTTTTTCTTTTGAAATCCACTTTCAATTGTTTATTTTCTCCGCAATTTGTATTTGCTCTTTTTCTAAATCAATTATTTTTGAATTTTTGTGGCGTTTCAACAAATTTCAATTGTTTTTTTGCAAATTTCTTTCGACAGATATTTCATATTTTTGTAAATTAAAACTTCTAATGTTTTAATTAATTAATTTTTTTTTTTCAAAATTTCAATATTGTTTTTTTTATTGTATTAATTTTGTTTTTATATCTAAAAGTTTGTTTTCTTAGAGAATTAAAATTTGTTCTTTACTTAACGGATATATTTCTTAAAAATCAATTATTTCTTCTTTGAGAAATATCAATTGTTTTTCTTCTATAAATATAAATTGTTGCTTTTGCAGTTTTTATCTGTTTTTTTTTCTTAACCAAATTAATTATTTTTACATTTTTTAAAAACTTTTTAGACTTTTTATAAAGTGCATTATTTGAATTGGTGGTTTTCTTAATTTTAACTGTTTTTTTCTTTGGTAAAATTTCATACATTTTTTTCTTGAAAAATTCCATTTGGGTTTTTTATAACAGTTTTGATTGTTTTGTTTTGTTTTCATGTAAATCAATTATTACTTAGAAATTCTTTATTGAGTTAAGTGAAGATTTATTTAATAATAAACTTGGTGTTAATGTTTTATTCTTAGTTTAGCAATTATAACTTCTTGGAGAATTTTCAATTATTCTTAATTTTAATTGTTTTTTTTTTTAAGAAAATGTTGTTCCTTATTTTAATTTATTTCTTAACAAAATTTAATTGATTGTTCTTATAGACCTTCAAATACTTTTTGCTTCTGTAATATTTATTGTTGCCTTCTTTCTTTCTGAATCAATTGTTTCTAAATTTCTTCCTGCTGATTTATGAAATTGAATTTTACAATTTTTTTGGTAAATTTCTGCTTTTAATTTTTTTCTAAATCAAAATTTCAATTATTTTTAACATTTCAATTAATTTTTTTCTTGACAAGTTTCAATAGGATTTTTTTATCTCATCTAATTTTTTTCCGTAGCAAATTACATTTGTTTTTTTTCAATAGATTTTCAATTAATTTTTGCTATTGTTTTTGGAGTCTTCTAATTATAATTATCTTTGCATTTTTTAAATTGATATTTTTGCTTGAATTATTTTTACAAATTTTAATTGTTTTTTTTTTAATTTAAATTGCTTCCCAATTTTTATTTGTTATTTCTAAATCAACTATTCCTAAATTATTACTGTTTGTTTAACAAATTTCAATTGTTTCTTTTTTTATTGGAAAATTTCAATTGTTATTTTGGATTGGGTTGATTGAGTTACAATTTTTGAAATATTGAAGAAGAGTTTTAAGTGTTTCTATCAAAGTGGTATTTTGGAGTGTTTCAGCTGTTTTTTTTTGCATTTTTTTAAAACTAATTTTTCCTCTTAAATTTTTTAGAAATTTCAATTTTTTTTTTTGAAATTCTAATTGTTTTGCATGTTTTATTCGATATTTCTAAATGAGTTATTTCTAAATTTCTACAGTCTATTTAGCAAACTTTATTTATTATTCAAATGTTATTTTGGTGTTTGTTAATTGATTTTCTGCATTTTTATAAATTGATTTGTATTTCCTGAATTTGACAAAATTAATTTTTTTTAAATTTCAATTGTTTGTTTCCCAATTTTTATTTGTTATTTCCAAATCAACTATATCTAAACATCTACTGTTTGTTTAACAAATTTCAATTGTTTTTTATTCTTGAAAAATTTTGCTTTCTTTAAAGATTTTTTATTTATTTTCTTTTTCAAATGTTCTTATTATTTTAATTATATTTCTGTTATATTCTATCAATTTGGTTTTTTTTGTCATAAGCTTTTTTTCTTGCCAAGTTTCTTTTGTCAATAATTTTTACGTAGCGATATTTATTTGTTTCTCTTTAGCAGATTGTCAATTAAGTTTTTTTCTTATATTTTTTTTTTAAATTTTGATTTGACAAAATTCTATAAGACTTTTGAGACTCTTGTTTGTTTTGCAATTTTTATTTGCTTTTACTAAATCAATTACTTCTAAATTACTACTGGCTTTTTAAGCAAATTTCAATTGTTTTTTTTTCTTAACAATTTTCTGCATTATTTAAAGATTTTTTCACACTGAATTGAAAAATTCGCTATATTTTAACCACAAATAAATAAATAAATATTATTTGTGGTTAAAACATAGTAAATACAGTATGAGTATGAATTACCACATTTTAACGGTCGCAACCATTCCCTTTATTAAAGTTTTTCTTATTTTATTTTGCACCAAAATTTCAAACGTTATTGTTTTTATTTTAAATATTTTTATAGTCCTAAAGCGTTTTTCTAATTTTTGCCGAATTTCATTAGTTTTTAATCTCATTTTTTTCACGGCAAATTTCATTCGTTGTGTTTTTAAACCAAATTTTATCAATTTCTTAAGTTTTTTCTTGATTAATTTCAAAGAATTTTTTTAATGTTTTCAATTCTCTATCTTTATAATTTTTATTATTTTTTTCATTTCTTCAATTTATTCAATTATATCTTGTTTGAGGAATTTCTACTATATTTTTAACAAATGAAAATTCTGACTTGTGTTAAAGTTATTTTAGTTTTATTTTCATATCTCAAAGTTTGTTATCTTAGAAAATTGAAATTGTTTTGTTTTTATCTGATCTGTTTTTTTTAAATCGATTATTCTTTGAGAAATGTCAACTGTATTTTTTATAAATTTATTGTTTCTTTTATATTTTTTAATCAAATCAATTAATTCAATATTTTTTTTATTTCAATGTTTTTTTCAGTGGTAAAGTTGCCTAATAAATTGCATTTGTTCTTTTCTTAACGATTTTCAATTGTTTTGTTTTTTTTTTCATTTAAATCAATTATGATTTCTATGAGAAATATAATATAACGAATTTTAATTGTTTTCTTTTAAGAAAATTTCAACAGTTCTGTTGTTTTGAGTTAAATAAAGGTTTAATTAATAAATTTGGTGTTAGTGTTTTATTCCTAGTTTATCAATTATTATTTCTGTGAGAAATTTTAATTGTTTTCAACGAATTTTAATTAATAAAATGTATTATAACCCTTCAGTTCCTTGTAGAAAATTAAATAATAATTTAAAAAATACGAAAACATTGTTGTAGATTCACGAAATGTTTTCGTATTTTTAAATTATTATGGAATTTTAATTATTGAAAAACATCAACAGTTCTATTGTTTCTTATTTAGATTTTTTCTTCTTGGCAATTGTTTATTGCTTTTTTGTAGACCTTTGGTTGATTTTATTCCGCAATATTTATTGCCTTTTTGTTCTTTCTTGCCTAATCAATTATTTTCAGAATTTTTTTCTTGGCAAGTTTCAATAGTTTTTCTTAATCTCGTTTGTTCAGTATCAAATTCAATTTGCTTTTTTGACAGATTTTCAATTGATTCTTTTTTATTAAATTTTTTTGAGAAATTTAAATTGTTTCTTGTAGACTTTTCATTGTTTCTCCTCTGCAATTTTTATTTGTATTTTTCTAAATCATTTCTACTGTTTTTTTACACGAATTTTTTTCTTAAATAATTTTATTTTCTTCTAAATCAAAATTTAAAATCTCTATATGGTTTTAATTACTTTCTTGATAATTATTTTCTTGCTAAACCTCAATAGTTCTCATTTTTTCTGTAGCAAATTCTATTTTTTGTGACAGATTTTCAATGAATCTTTTTTTCATGTATTTTTTGACAAATTTGGAAAATTTTTATAGACTTACATTTGTTATATTTCTGCAGATATTATTTGTCTCTTTTAAACTCTATATTTCTAAATTTCTATTGTTTTTTTGACAAATTTGATTAAATTTAAATGTTATTAATTTTTGTTTTTCTTACTCTTGTTTTTTTTTAAATTAATTTCAAAAGCTTTTTTAAATATTTTTTGTTCTTTACAATTATTATTTGTTTTTATTTGATACTAAATCATTTATTTCTTCTTTAAAAAACGTCTACTGTTTTTAACAAATTGCAATTATATGTTTCGTTCATATTTTATTAATTTTGTTTCTATAACTCAAATAATTTTTTACTTAGAAAATTTGTTAGATAGTTATTTCTTCTTTAAAAAATATCAACCGTTTATAATATAAAAATAAAATAAATTGTTTGTATTGCAATTTTTCAACTGTTTTTATCTTCAAATCAATTATTTTGCAGTTTTTAAGAAATTTTATTTGTTTTTTTTAGTTTAGTAAAGTTTTAATAACTGAATAGTTGAGGCTCTTAGTTGTAGTAAAGTTTTATTCATTTTTTTTTCATGAATTTTATTGGCTCTTTTTACAGATTCGATTTTTATAACTTTCATTTGTTTTTTTACATTGTTTTGTTTTGTTTTGGTTTCAACTAAATCAATTATTACATCTTCAAAAAGTTTAAGTTTTTTTTGTTTTTTTAAATTTTTAACAGAATTTAAAGTGTAGCTTTTATTTGATAACTGTCAAAACCACCGAAAGCATTTTTGTTTCCACCGCGTGAAGTTTGAAACGTTGCTGTTTTGTTTTGAGTCGACGGCGACAATTGTTTTTTTCAAAAACACTTAATTCCGTTAATTCCCTAAACATTCTATAAATTTTTAACAAATATAAAAGCGTAGTTTTTATTTTATAATTTTCAAAACCGACGAAAGCATTTTTGTTTCCTCCGCATGAACTATGAAACGTTGCTCTTTTGTTTTAAGTCGACGGCGGCAATTGTTTCTCTCCATATACACTTAACTACGTTTATTCTCTACACATTTTATAAGTTTTTATCGGAATTAAAAGTCTAGTTTTTATTTTATAATTTTCTAAACCGCCGAAAGCATTATTGTTTCCTCTGCATGAACTATGAAACGTTGCTGTTTTGTTTTGAATTGACGATGGCAATTGTTTCTCCATATACACTTTACTACGTTAATCCTCTACCCATTCTATAAGTTTTTAACGAAATTAAAAGTATAGTTTTCATTTTATAATTTTCTAAACCGCCGAAAGCATTTTTGTTTCCACCGCGTGAAGTTTGAAGCGTTGCTGTTTTGTTTTGAGTCAACGGCGGCAATTGTTTCTCCACATACACTTAACTACATTAATTCTCCACTCATTATATAAATTTTTAATGGATTTAAAAGCGTAGTTTATATTTTATAATTTTTCAAACCGCCGAAAGCATTTTTTTTTCACTGCGTGAAGTTTGAAACGTTGCTGTTTTGTTTTGAGTCGACTGCGGCAATTGTTTTTTCATATACACTTAACTACGTTAATTCTCTACATATTCTATAAATTTTTAACAAATTTAAAAGCGTAGTTTTTAATTTATAAATTTCTAATCCTCCGAATGCAATTTTGTTTCTTCCGCGTGAAGTTTGAAACGTTGCCGTTTTGTTTTGAGTCGACGGCGGCAATTGTTTTTCCAAATACACTTAAATACATTAATCCTCTACAGATTCTATTAATTTTTAACGCAATTAAAAGCGTAGTTTTTATTTTATAATTGTCAAAACAGCCGAAAGTATTTTTGTTTCTTCCGCGTAAAATTTGAAACGTTGCTGTTTTGTTTTGAGTCGACGGTGGCAATTGTTATTTCATATACAGTTAACTACGTTAATTCTCTATACATTATATAAGTTTTTAGTGGAATTAAAAGCGTAGTTTTTATTTTATAACTTTCCAAACTGCCGAATGCATTTTAGTTTCCTCCACGTGAGCTATGAAACGTTGCTGTTTTGTTTTCAGTTGAAGGCGGCAATTGTTTTTCAATATACACTTAACTACGTTAATTCTCTAGATATTATATACATTTTTAGAGGAATTAAACCGGTAGTTTTTATTTTATAACTTCTCAAACAGCCGAAAGCATTTTTGTTTCCTCCGCATGAACTTTGAAACGTTGATCTTTTGTTCTGAGTCGAAGACGGCAATTGTTTGTCCATATACATTTTATTACATTAATTCTCTACACATTCTATAAATTTTTATTGAAATTGAAAACATAGTTTTCATTTTATAATTCTCAATAGGACCGGAAGCATTTTTATATCCTACGCGTGAAGTTTGAAACGTTTCTGTTTTGTTTTGAGTCGATTGCGGCAATTGTTTCTTCTTGTACACTTAATTTCGTTAATTGTCTACATATTCAATAAGTTTTTAACGGAATTGAAGGCGTACTTTTTATTTTATAATTTTCATAACCAACGAAAGTTATTTTGTTTTTTCTGGGTGAAGTTTGAAACGTTACTGTTTTGTTTTGAGTCAATGGTGGAAATTGTTTCTCCACATACACTTAACTACATTAATTCTCTATGAATTCTATAAGTTTTTAACGGAATCAAAAGAGTAGTTTTTCTTTTATAATTTTCCAAACCACTGTAAGCATTTTTGTTTCTTCCGCGTAAAGTTTGAAACGTTGCTGTTTTGTTCTGAGTCAAGAGCGGCAATTGTTTTTCCATATACACTAAACAACGTTAATTCTCTACACATTCTATAAGTTTTTAACAAAATTAAAAGCATAGTTTTGATTTTATAATTTTCTAAACCGTCGAAAGCATTTTTGTGAAGTTTGAAGCGTTGCTGTTTTGTTTGGAGTCGATGACAGCAGTTGTTTTTCGAAATACACTTAACTACGTTAATTCTTTGCATATTAAATAAATTTTTAACGGAATTAAAAGCGTAGTTTTTGTTTTATAAGTTTGCAAACCGCCGAAAGCATTTTTGGTTCTTCCGCGTGAAGTTTGAAGCGTTGCTGTTTTGTTTTGAGTCGACGGCGGCAATTGTTTTTCCATATACACTTAACTACGTTAATCCTCTACATATTCTATAAATTTTTAACGGAATTAAAAGCGTAGTTTTGATTTTATAATTTTCCAAACCACCGAAAGCATCTTTGTTTCCTCCGCCTGAAGTTTGAAAAGTTGCCGTTTTGTTTTTGAGTTCACGGCGGCAATTGTTTCCCCATATACACTTAACTAGGTTATTTCTCTACGCATTCTATATATTTTGAGCGGAATTAAAAGATTAGTTTTTATTTTATAATTTAAAACATTTCGGTGACCATTTTCAAAGCTAAACTAGAGTGTTTTAGTTTATCTAGTTTTAATTTTACTGCAATAAAATTCTAGCTAATCCTATCCATCACCTTAGAATTCCTTTACGTTTTTTAGTCAATAAAAAGTATTACTATTCTATATTTATTTGTTGGAACGCGTAACAGAATGCAATTGTAAATAGTTTAAAAGAAAAAAAGAAATCAACCCTTGCCTCGAGGGAGACTGGATCTGAGGCCGAAAGTTTGGGTGTATACTCGAACGATTCGATATATTAAAAGTTTCTAGGCGTAGTAGCGAAACAAAAAAAATTGTGATCGATAGCCATTTGGCGGAATAACCCACTAACATTTACTCAATAAAAGGGTCGTAAATTATGTTCGATTATTTTTTTTACTGGTATAAATGTATACAGAAATATATAGTTATTTTTTATAATCAATATCTCTTGTTAAAAATAATATAAAAAATTCTTGTAATATAGGAAATATGTCCTTGATTTTATCGATATTTATTGGCTCTTCAGTACGCGTGGTGCATCTTTAACATCGAAATTACCGGAAGGGAGTTGACGCAATTAAAATTGCTAGTGATTGGCTGTTACAGTATCAGGACCATAAACACTATACAGATTTTCAACCCCCTGGTTTGCTTTTTCGCCTTTGTAGAAGAAAAACTGTAAAATAAAGCGTTTTTTCTTTCTGCTAGTGTCCATCTTTGACGCGCGCTCAAACAAAACTGAGTTGACTAATCACGAATCTGTCAGAAAGGTTTATTAGTATGAAATCTCATCTTTCTAACGCCATCTAGTGGAATCCGATCGGACTAATATAACGCGAGATATAAATAATTAAATTCATCTATTGGAAGAATAATGAATTTTTTTACTACACATTATAATCATTTGGGGATGGAGAGGGTTGGAAGTTGAATGTGTTATACCAGCTATTTCCAGTGTTGCGAAAATTATTGTCAAAGTTGCTGTAGTCCATCATCCACGATGATTAGCTAGTTTTATATAACTGTATAAATAATTTTATATTAACTTACTAAATCTGGCTAAACTCCTAATTTATTATATATCGCACAGAGTATAGATTATATATATATATATATAAATATTATTTACTATGTATGTATATATATATATATATATATATTTACTACCCAACCGCCATAAATCTAATCCGCGCTCGTAATTTACGGCGTTAATATTAACAACAAATAAATAACAGCAACCGTCGGCCGTGTAATTCTTTTTTAATCCCTCCATAGTGGGATAGTGGTGTAGAAGGAGGGGGAGGAGGCCTGTGGGGGGCGCGCATATAAATCCCAACCGGGTGGGGAAAACTCTCGACAAACAAGGCGGTATATCAAAAAGTTGGCGGCAATTAGTCAAATTTTCCATAATTAAATAAATCCGAATGAATTTATTGCAGCGGCCGCCAACTTTCCGAACTCCTCTTCTACTAATCAATTTAGAAAAAAAAAAGACGAACTTTCAAGACGGACCCCTTCCTCGGCCTGTACAAATTGTCTGGAAAATTACCCATTTTAAATTTCACTAATAAAAATAAAAGAGCCTTTTTTTTCGGCTCAGAAAACTTTCCTCGATGATCGAAGGAATATTTTAATATTTATTTTTTTTTAACTTTCATATATTTCCCTATTAAATTTCCTTTAAAAGATCGCAGAAACTCATAAATAATTCAAGAGTTTTTCTATTCATCTACTGTTTGTTCATTAAAATTGTATGGGGGGCTTTGAAATGTGCAATGTTTCAAAAGTGTACTTATCTAGATAACGTTATGAAAAGGTCTTTTCAGCGGCTTTTTTTTATTCGCGGGAATG
The DNA here is from genome assembly GCA_963969525.1 of Ontholestes murinus. Lineage (NCBI taxonomy): Eukaryota > Metazoa > Arthropoda > Insecta > Coleoptera > Staphylinidae > Ontholestes > Ontholestes murinus. The sequence continues at coordinate 68,822,383 of OZ018393.1, read as the reverse complement.
AGTGTCTAATATTTAAGGCTGATAAATTTAAAAAAAATATATGCGTATGAACGCGCGTTGAAAATAATTGAAAGTGCAGTTGTAAATTAAAAATAGAGAATATTTTAGTGAATACTAATTCTACTTGCAATTACATTTTATTGTTTTATATAATCCAATTAAATGTTTTTTTTTTAATCTCCTAGTATTAATTGATAGTATAAACAGTAGTTATTATATACATGTAAGGTGGGTGGGCGTCCTCTATCCACCCTCCAATGTGTAAATCGCCCAAAACATTACTACTTAAAATATTTGGAAATGTATTCTCTATTGCAAATCAGTATTTTCCAGCAATTAAAGAAATACATTTTCTTGAATTTTTCAACATTTTTTAATAGGATTTATTATCTCATTTTATTATAATTCTCTTAACAATTACTAGTATTTTCAGCAATGTCCAGAATTCTCCAGAAAATTCCTTTCCAAATTATAACAAGTTTCTCACAGGATTTTTACATTTTTCCGACAATTTTTCTTTCAGATTATTAGAATTTTCCAACTGCTTAATTCATTGAATTTTTCTTTAAATATTCTACAGCAAATTTATTTAAAAGTTTTTAAAATTTATCAAGAATTTTTTCTTGAGATTTCTTATATTTTCCATGATTTTCTTAGATTTTCTACTAGTTTCAACAATTTCTTTTCAGATTTTTATAATTATCTTCTAATTTCTCTTCCAATTCGAAAACATTTCTTCAAGGATTCTAGAGTTTTCTAATTTGCGAAATAATATTCCAAGTTTTTAGAAAATGTCTATTATTTTCCAGTAATCTTTTAGATTTCCAAAATATCTCTTTAAAAAAAACAATATTGTTATATATATTTTTGTTTTATTATCGCATAAATTTCTTGCTTTTTTATCTTTAGATTTTGTTAAACACTTCTTATCCAGACTTTTTAAAACTTATTTAGGAAAACAATTAATTAACAATATTTTATTTAGAATGAGAGAAGATTTTGCAATTTCTTTTTCCAAGTATTTCCAGAAAGTTCTCTGCTATATTACTCGATTTGTTATTCAAATGGTTTCCTGAAATCTCTGAGAATATTTTGTTAAAATTTTTGGAATTTCCCAACACTTTTTTGCCTCTTCTTTCATAAATTAGAATAATTATTTATTTATCTTTGATCTTCTTTCTTAAATATAATTCATAAAAAAACAATTATTTAAAAAATATACATAAAATTTTGGCCGAAAGAAGCACTTTTTTAGGAAGTATTTTCCTAAATTTTCTACACATTTTTTTTATACACCTCTTTGCTTCAAAAATTATAATATTTTTAATTATCTACCTTTCTGAATTTCACAATAAATTTCTATGCAAATTGTAATAAGTTTCTTCTATTATTCTATATTTTTCCAACAGTTTTATTCTTGGATAATTGGAATTTTCTATCACCTCAGCCGATTTTTGACATTCTCGCGTAATTTCTCTTCCAAATTTTGCAATTGTCCAAAAAGTTCTTCCCTAAATTGCATTATTTTTTTGCATGGGTTCCAGAAATTTCTCAAAAAATTATGTTTAGTTTTATAGAATTTTTCAACATTTCTTTTCCTTCTTTTTGGCCCTTTTATTATAAGTCTGAATACGTTTCTTTGAAGTTTAGATTTTTTTTAACACGTCTTAGATCTTTTATTACTTTAATTTCACAAATTGTTACAAGTTCCTTCAAGGATACTAAAATTTAGATTATTAGAATTTTGCGACACCTCAATTGGTTAAATTTATCTTAAAATATTCTATAGAATTTTCCTCTACAGATTTTTGACACTCTCACGTAATTTCTTTTCCAAATTTCGAATTACTTCTTTTAATTTTAGGGTTTATTAAAGGTTTTGCAATTTCTTATTCCTATTTCCAAATTTTTTTAACAAGTTCTTTTCTAAATTGCAAGATTTTTTTTTATGGATTCCAGAAATTTCTCAAAAAGTTTCTTTCATCATCTTTACGATCTTTTTTTGAATAACAGGTAAAGAATTGATAAACACTTGGTTTGTTTCACTGATTTAAAACTTTTTTGAAGTTTCTTCAGACTTACGAATATTTCATCACTTTCTTTTCTATATTTTTAGAATTTCTTAACACATTACTTTAATTCCACAGTAAATTTCTTTCCAAATTGTAAGAAGTTTCTTAGATTATACTAACTTTTTCCAACAGTTTTACTTTGAGATTATTAGAATTTTCCGTCACCTCAGCTGATTGAATTTATCTTAAAATACTCTACATCATTTTCCTCTTCAGTTTTTTTGTATTCTCATGTAAGTTTCCTTCCAAATTTCAAATTACTTCCTTTAATGTTTGACCTTTAATAAAGGTTTTGTGTTCCACAAATTTTCACAAAAAGTTTTGTTTAAATTTCTAGAATGTTTCAACTTTTCTTTTCTCTTCTTTTCTTCCTTTTTGTCACAAGTCTGAATATTTTTTTGAATAATAAGTAAAGAATTGATAAATATTTGATTTGTTTTATTGATTTAACTCTTTTTATAAGAAATTTCCTAAGACATTTTCATCACTTCTATATTTTTAGAATTTTTTGACACATCTTGGATTTTTACGACTTTAATTGCACAGTAAATTTCTTTTCAAATTGTAATAAGTCTCTTCGATTATTCTAAATTTTTCCAACAGTTTTACTTTTACATTAGAATTTTCCATCACCTCAGCTGATTGAATTTATATTAAAATATTCTATAGCATTTTCCTCTTCAGATTTTTCGTATTTACGCGTAATTTCTCTTCCAAAATTAGAATTACTTCTCTTAATTTCGACGTTCATTAAAGGTTTTCTAATTTCTTATTTCCAAATTGTCATAAAAGTTCTATCCTAAATTGCAAGATTTTTTTTTTCATGGATTCTAAAAATTTCCCAAAAAGTTTTGTTTAAATTTCTAGATTTTTTCAACATTTCTTTAATCTTCTTTACGACCTTTTTATCACAATCTGAATTCCTTTTTAAATAATAGGTAAATAATTAATAAACACTTGGTTTGTTTCACTGATTTAACCTTTTTTGAAGTTTATAAGAAAATTCTTAAGACTTATTAATTTTTCATCACTTTCTCTTCTATGTTTTTAAAACTTTTTGACATACCTTGGATCTTTTATTACTTTAATTCCACAGTAAATTTCTTTCAAAATTGTACCTATATTCTTAGAGAATTCTAAATTTTGCTAGCAATTTTCCTCTTAGATTATTAGAATTTTCTGACATTACAATTAGTTAAACTTTTCTTAAATTATTCTACAACAACATTTTCCAGATTTTTATTATTTTCAGGTAAATTTCGAATTATTCATTTTAATTTTAAAACATTCTAAATTATTCTAAATTTTTCCAACACTTTTCCTTCTAGGTTTTCAGAATTTTTCGACACCTCAATTAGTTGCATTTATCTTAAAATATTCTATAACATTTTCCTGTCCAGATTTTTTGTATTCTCGCGTAATTTCTTTTCCAAATTTCGAATTACATCTTTTATTTTGTGATGTTTATTAAAGGGTTTGCAATTTCTTATTTCTATTTCCAAATGTTCCAAACATTTCTTTTCTAAATTGCAAGATTTTTTTTTCGTGGATTCCAGAAATTTCTCAAAAAGTTTTATTTAGATGACTAGAAATTTTCAACATTTCTTTCCTATTCTTTTCAGCCTTTTTATCATAAGTCTGAATATTTTTTTTACTATTAGGTAAAGAAGTAATAAACACTTGGTTTGTTTCACTGATTTAACTTTTTTTTTCAAGTTTATAAGAAATTTTCTAAGACTTAAGAATTTTCATCACTTTGTCTTCTATATCTTTAGATTTTTTGACAGATCTTGGATTTTACAGTATATTTCTTTCCAAATTGTAACAAGTTTCTTCTATTATTCTAAATTTTTCCAGCAGTCTGTTCCTCTCAGTTTATTAGGATTTTCCAATTCCTTAATATTCGCAAATTTTTTGTTCTCACCTAATTTCGTTTACAAATTTCGAATGATTTTTTTAAATTTTCTAGCAATTTCTCCTTCAGATTTCCAGAATTGTCTGTCATGTCTTTAATTTATTTTATTTATATTCTATAATTTTTTAATTGAATGTCCAAATTCAAATGCAATTTGAGAATTCTAAAATTTTCCTTTATTCTTTTTTTATAAATATCGAAATTTTTCTTTAAGATATCTACAATGTTTTAGCAATTGCTTATCAAAAATTTAAGAAACTTTTTTAATGATTCTAATAGTTTTCAGCAATTTGTCTTATAATTTACTATTTTTTCATTAATTTCCTAGCAATCTACTTTCTAGATTTCTGATTTCTTGATAGTGAACTATCTAAAATATTTTCTGCTTTATGTCAGACTTCATTTTAAAATTTTTCTACTTTTCCAGCATTTAGAAAAATCTTCTAAACTGCGAGAATTTTCATCGATGCTTTCAAAAATTACCAACAATTTTCATCGAAGTTTTCGAAATTTTTCAAAAATTTCTTTTTTTTATTTCCATTTTCTATTTGTATATATTTCCATTACTTATATGAAAAGATTTTTTTCTGGGGTTCTAGAACTTTCAAGCAATTTCTCTTCTAGATTTCTTGAGCTTTCCAATATTCGTTGCCTCTTCTTTCGGCCTTTCTTTCATAATTTCTAATACATAAAACATTTTTAGAATTTACAAGCAATTTATGTTTAAATTGCCAGAAAATATTTTCAAGGTTTCTAAAATTTTCCACTTGTACTTCTGTTCAGTATTTTTAGGCAATTTATCATATTATTTCTTTTTCTTCTTTCTTCTTCTTTTTCTTCATCATCTTCTTCTTTTTTTGAGTCCCTCTTTTCAGAAGAATTTTGCGACTATAATATATATTACAATATAATATCAGCGTGGGAGCATCCCTGATTCCAAACCATTGTCAGAGGTTTCTCAGAAAGAATTATTTGCAATTAGGAGAATTACTCTTTAAGATCGTAGAAATCTAAATTCTACACATTTTACTAATTTTATAAACACGTATTTTTTTCATGTTACTTTTTCTACAATTTATTGTTTTTCGTGGCTAAAATATCGAGCAATTTTTTATTAAAGTTGTGAAAACTGCCATAGAGTCAGAAATTTTGGAACTTTCCAGAATTTCCATTTATCTTAATGACATTTAATGCTTCGGAATTTTTCAGCAAGTTTATTTTCTTCTTTCTAAAATGTTTCTTCTAAAATATACAATATTTCTTCCAGCGCTTTAAAATTATTCAGAATCTTCTCCTTCAAATTTTTAGAACCTGTTTAACAATTCTACTATTTTCCAAATTGGGATGAGTATTTCTCTCAATTTAAAAATTTAGTTCCATCAAGAGAGTAGCAGAACAAGTATCGATTATACAAATGTTTTCCATTAATTTCTCTTCGAGATATTTAGAATTTTTGAGCAATTTCTCACTTCTTTAAGATTTCTAGAATTTTGAAGTATTCTAACATTTCTTGCTCATTTCTTAAAATTGTTCTTTAAAAATTCTTTTATGTTTTCTTTCAGATTTGAAATGTTTTTATAAATTTTTCTTTAATATTAAGAGAATTCGTTTTTAATATTCTAGAACAACTTTTCATCCTGATTACCGTAATTTTTTGTTCGGTGATTTCATCATCTCAGATTTTTTTAAATGGATAAAAGAAATCGCTGGAATATTCTAAAATTCTAAAACCCTAAGAGATCTGAATCGCATGAATTTCCTCTGAAAGTTTTATTTATTTATTTATTTATTTATTTACATCTTTCGTCTTCTTTCTTAAAATAATACATTTAAAAACAAATTAACTACAAAATTTTTCAGTACCTTCTCTTGGAAATTGCTAGAATTTCTTTCCATGGTTTTAAAGTTTTCCGAAAATTTCTCTTCCAGTTACCTAAAATTTTCCAGCAGCATCTTAGTTAGTTTAGTACCATAATGGTGGACAAAATGAGAGTATAAAAAGCCAGTATAGTTCTCTTTTAAATTGCGAGAATTAGTTTTTAAGGTTTTATAAGTTTCCAACAATCTTGATTTCTGTTTGTTTATATTTTCTGTTTTATTTTTGAGAGTTTATCAACATTTGATTGTAACAATTTTTTCTAAAAGTTTTGGATTTTCAGCAGTTTCTTTTCTAAATTACAAGGAGAATTTTTTCTAAAAGTTTTGAATTTTTAAGCTATAAGGAATCAAGGAATATTTTAAAGCAATTTTTTTTCAGGCTTTTTTATATTGATACTGATTTTTCGCCAATTTACCTTTACGAGATTTCTAAAAGTTTCTAACATTTCTTACCTTATTAAAATAAGGTAAGAAATGTTAAAACAAAATTCTATCATTTAGATTTTTTCGAAAACTTCCAATATTTACAAAAAATTTCGTTTTCAAACGCTTTCCAGCAATTTTTCTCCAGCTTTTAGAATCTCCAACTATTTTACAATTTGCAGTCATTTTTCTGTCACATTTTAGATTAAGGTTGTATAAGAGAGTTTCTGTTTAAGGTTCTCGAATCATCGAGCAATTTTGCTTCTATATTTTTAGGATTTTCTAATCAATCAGTCATTTATTTCACGTATGCCACAATATACAAAATCTAAAATCTAAAGTATTTAAGACTTCAATATATCTTTATGATCTCTAAAAATTTCAGGCAGTAATACATTGCTTCGAGAGATTTAGACTTTTACAATTTATACATTTTTTCGACATTTTATTTCGTTATATTTCCCCGTAATTATTTTACAACAATTTATTAATATTAATAAAAAATGTAAATAACATTGATAGAATTTTGTTCCAAAATACGCGTATAAATGTCCAATTTTGCCCCAAAAAAAATATATACGTACCGCGGACGAAACTTTATTATCCATACATTTCACACGGATTCACCAGTGCCAATGTATTTTCAACCAATTATGCTCCGTTAAAATGATCACTGTAATTACCAACTGTAGCGCATCGAATATTTTCCCGAAATAATAAACAGCGTTTCGTGCTTTAATGAAAACGTAAATTTTTTTGATGGATAAAACATTTCATTACCAAATAACAGGGTTGATTTTTTTCGCTTGTTTTTCTCTGTACAGTATTATTACAGATCTGTTATTTTTTAAATATACCAATGAAATATTTTAATTTTTTAAATAAGAACAAAATGGTTGAATAAATTTCTTATTTTAATTAATCATTTTTCAATAGAATTAAACAAGTGAAAAAATAATATACAAAAATCAAATACAAATTAAAGTAGGTGGTCATATATAAAAACCACTTAAATGTGTAAGTTAATATATAAAATAGTATGTTTTAAAATTACATAATAGTTGTTAGTGTAAAATCTTGGAAACTATTAGCGAAACATTCATTTTTTTATTAAATATTTTTTCACCTTGGTTCTAACCTGCTCGATGGGTAATAATTTTACATTAGAAGGCAGTGCATTGAAAAGTTTTAGACCATAGTAATTCCTGCTGTTTCTGCATCGATTGATACATATTAACGGCAGACTGATATGGTTCTTACATCTGGAATAATGCTTGTGTAAATCAAGATGTGTGGAATATGACATATTTTTCGAAAATATGTGAGCGACTTCAGTATATAAATACAAGGTAATGTCAGAATTCCCAGTTCTATAAAGTACGATTTTCAATCATCTCGAAATACCACTGATGCAATGATTCGCACAGCATGCCTTTGCAGTCCAAACATTCTACCACAAATGCTGGCATGACCCAGACCAACGTATGCTGTTATTAATGCAGATTTGGGTAAGAAATTATCCAGATTCCGAATTAATTATACCACTTTGCATAGTTTTGCTCATATATACTCACCATGAGCATTCAAATCTAATCTACAATCGACAAAAATCTTGTTGAGTTATTGATCTAATATTAGGTCTAGTTGAAAATTTAAGACTAATAGTTTTGTTAGAGTTTATGGATAATTTATTAGCACAAAACCACTCTGCTATTCTTCGCAGGCTTGATATGCAGCTTCCATATTATGTCCTGTTGAAAGATATATGGTATCATGAGCATACAATATTGTTTTTGATTCAATCATATGGTGGTAGATCATTAACTTACAAAATAAATAGCAGCGGTCCTAATATAGACCCTTGAGGTACACCATAGCAAATCTTAGTTTCTGCAGATCAAGTTGAATTTATTAGAAATTGCTGATACCTGTCAGTTACATATGAATTTAACAGACGGCAACTATAAGGATCAAAGTTATAGCAGAACAATTTCCGCAAAAGTACGTAGTGTGATAGGCAGTCAAATGAGTTGAGAGGTCTACAAAAGATGCAACAGTATCCATTCCACTATTAAATCCCCCCAGTACATCTTTCACAAGAGCTATAACTGCATTATTTGTGGGTCTGCTTTTGCGGAAACGATACTGATTTGTTATTTAGTAAGTTGTTTAGTTCTAAGTAATCTACAATTGGTTTCAGTAACAGTTTTTCCAAAATTTCTGAAATTATTGGCAGTAATGATATAGGTCTGTAATCATTTAAATTGGTATTAGATCCCTTTTTAAAAACTGGAATGACATACCCCTTTTTTAGACTCTGTGGAAATATTGAAAGTTCTATACATGTGTTTATTAATTTAGTTAATGGTAGTATTATTATGTTTATAATAGATTTTAATATTTCAATATTTAAGCCATATATATTACGTGACTTTTTGTCTATTTGTCGCATGTTTGACCTCTCCAGGACTTACAGTTTGAAATTTATTTCTATTGACCCGTTATCTTTGATTTTCTAAATATTTTCTCAGAAATTAGAAATAATATTTTGCATATTTTTGCAAAATTATAATTATAGATGTATTTTTTATGAATTAAATAAAGTTTGTGTCAATAGTAGTTGTTTTTATACTATTTCAGCTAAAACATGAATTGAAATTTTGTAAAAGTTCATCTTAAATTTTCTAAATATTTTCTCAGGAAAAAAATTAGATTTTGCTGATTTTTACAGCAACCTAATTCTAGATATATTGTTAATAGATTGAATGGTTTTTTTTGTCGATGGAATTTGTTTTGTTGTATTTTTCTGACTAAAATATTAGTTTAATTTTTTTGTTCAATCCTGCAGTAGAAAATAGAACTTTCATACGTTGTTTTGTGGTTAGAAAGTTACAGTTTACCTCACGCAAAATGGTTGCTATGGAGATTTACTTTCGCCCACTCTTGTGTCACTTTCGCCCACTCTTATGTCACTTTCGCTCACGCTTTTATAAATACACATTATTATTTTATTTGAACCTACGTTTTAAAATGAATTTTCGGCAGGATTGAACAAAACGTAATACACCACTCGTGGAGTTACGAATTCGCTCACTTGTGTACCTTCGCACACTCGGCTGTCGCCTCGTGTGCAAATTGGTACACGCGTGAGCAAAACACGTACTTTCTCCACTTGTAGTGTAATATACTATTAAACCTTATGTTTAATTTTCTAAATACTTTTTCAGAAATTAAAAATTGGAATGGGCAAATTTCTACGGAAACATTATTCTATACCTTTTGTGTATAAACTAAGTTAATTTCGTATCGATGGCATTTGTTTTTTTGTTTTTTTTTTCTAACAAAAATATTAAATGAAATTTTTAAAATTTCATCTTTGAATTTTTAAATCTTTTCTTAAGAATTATAAATTAGATTTTGTAGATTTTTGTAGGAGCATAGATTTATATGTATTGTTTTCAAATAAATTGAAATTAGTGCCGATAACATTTATTTTATTGTATATGTTTGGCTTAAACTTTAATTAAAACTTTTTAAAGCTTAAATATTTTTTTCAAAAAAAAATCGGAATTAGAATATTGATTTTGCATACTTTTAAAGGAGCACAATTTTTGGATGCATTGTTTATAAATTAGCTTAATTGTGTGTCGATGGCATTTGTTTTTCTGTACTTTCTAGCTAAAACATTTTTAAAAATTTTTAAAACTTCATTTTCACTTTTTTATTTATTTATTAATTAATAAGTTCGTTACGATAATATTTTATAAGTTGTATTGTTTATAAATTTAGTTAATTTAGTGTCGATGGCATTTGTTCTTTGTTAGTTTTCTAACTAAAACGTTTGAAATTTCAACGTTAATTTTCTAAATATTTTCTCGAGTACTAGGAATTGGATTTTTCAAATTTTTTGAATGTACTTCTTATGGATTAGGTACATTTTGTGTCGATAGCATTTGTTTATTGTATTTTTCTAGCGAAATCATTAATTAAAATTGTTTAAAATTTCATCTTTTATTTTCTAAGAAATTTCTCAGTAATTAGAAATTGGATTTTTCATATTCTTACGCGAGCATAATTCTAAATATATTGTTTATATAAAAAAATAATGTTGTGTCGATTTAGCATTTGTTTCTTTTTATATTATTGTGACTAAAACATTAATTGATTTTTTATTCATTCGTCTTGATTTTACTAAAAATTTTCTCAAGAATTAGAAATTTGGTACAATAAATTTTGGCTGGAAAATAATTCTACATATATTTTTTATAAATTAAGTTATATTCATGTAGGTGGCATTTGTTTTTATTTGTATTTCCCTAGCTTAAATTTAATTCAAATTTATTTGATAATTCATCTTTAGTTTTTAAATATTTTCTTATTAGGAATTAGAAATTGTATTTTGCAGATTTTTACAAAAGTATAATTCTAGATGTATTCTTTATGAATTAAGCTAATTTTGAGTCGAAAACATTTGTTTTTTCTTTGTTTCTGGTTAAAACTTTAATTGAAATTGTTTAAAACTTCATACAGAAATTTTTTAAATATTTTCTCAGCAATCAGAAATTTTAATTTGTAGATTTTTGAAAGGTCCTACTTCAGAAAATGTATTGTTTATAAACAAGGTAAATATTGTTCTAATGAGATTTGTTTCTTCTGTACTTTTCCAGCTAAAATATTAATTAAAAATATTTTAAAAAATCATTCTTCATTTTTTAAATATTTTCTCAAGAATTACAAATTGTATTTTGCAAGTAATGCATCAATGTTATTGTAGATGTATTCTTAACAAAATAATTTAATTTCGTATCGATGGCATTTGTTTCTTGTATTTTTCTAGCTAAATTATAGTTCAATATTTTTCGAAACTTTATCTTTAATTTTCTAAATATTTTTCAGAAATTAGAAATTGCATTTTGGAAATTTTTGCAGAGACATAATTCCAGATTTATTGTTTATAAGTTGAGTAAATTTCGTATCGATGGCATTTGTTTTATTGTATTTTTCTACATAAAATCCAAATTGAAATTTTTTCACTTTATCTTTAATTTTCTAAAAAAATTCTCAAGAATTAGAAATTAAATTTTGCAGATTTTTAGAGGAGCACAACTCTAGATGTATTGTTAATAAAATAGGAAAAATTTGTATCGATGGCAATTGTTTTTTTGTATTTTTTCTAGCTAAACTATAATTGATGTATTTTCTCAAAACTTTATCTTTAATTTTCTAAACATTTTTGAGAAATTAGAAATTTCATTTTGTAAATTTTTGCAGGAACATAATTTCAGATGTATTGCTTATAAGTTGAGTAAATTTCGTTTCGGTGGCATTTGTTTTAATGTATTTTTTCAATCTAAAACTTTAAAATTAAAATTGTTTGAAATTTCATCTTTAATTTTCTGGTTATTTTATTATTTGATTATGCAGACTTTTAAAGGAACATATAATTTTGGATACATTGTTTGTAAATTAGGTTAATTTCGAGACAATAGCATTTGTTTTTTTTTGTATTTTTCTACATTAAACCTTAATTGAATTTTTTTCACTTTATCTCTAATTTTCTAAAAAAATTTCTCAAGAATTAGAAATTAAATTTTGCAGATTTTTAAAGGAGCATAACTCTAGATGTATTGTTAATTATATAGCAAAAATTATCGATGGCATTTGTTTTTTTTTTTTGTATTTTGTCCAGCTCAACTATAATTGATTTATTTTCTTAAAACTTTACCTTTAATTTTCTAAATATTTTTCAGAAATTAGGAATTGTCTTTTGGAAATTTTTGCAGGAACATAACTCCGGATGTATTGCTTATAAGTTGAGTAAATTTCGTATCGATGGCATTTGTTTTATTGTATTTTTTCAAGCTAAAACATTAAAATTAAAATTGTTTGAAATTCCATCTTTAATTTTTTTGGTTATTTTCGTATTAGATTATGCAGATTTTTAAAGGAACATGTAATTTTAGATAAATTGTTTGTAAATAAACTTAATTTGTAACAATGGCAATTGTTTTTCTTAAGCTTTTCTAGATAATAAATTAATTGAAATTTTTTCACTTCAACTTTAATTTTCTAAAAATTTTCTGAGGAATTAGCAATAAAATTTTGGAAATTTTTGAAGGAACATAAGTCTAGATGTATTGTTAATAAAATATGTACATTTTGTATAGATGGCATTTGCTTTTTGTGATTTTCTAGCTAAAATATTAATTGAAGTGTTTTAAAAATTTATTTTTGAGTTTCTAAAAATTTTCTCAGGAATTAGAAATTGAATTTTGAAAATTTTTGAAAGAACGTAACTCTAGATGTATTGGTAATAAGATGAGTACATTTTGTATAGATGGCATTTGTTTTTTGTGATTATCTAGCTGAAATATTAATTGAAGTGTTTTAAAAATTCAGTTTTGATTTTCTAAATAATTTCTCAGAAACTAGAAATTTATTTTTGCAGATTTTTGCAGAATTATAATTTTTAATGTTTTGTTTATAGATTTAGTAAAGTTTGTGTCGATGGCAATTGTCTTTTCTTAAAATTTTTCTAGATAAAACTTAATTTAAAATGTTTTCATTTCGTCTTTAATTTTCTAAAAATTTTCTCAAGAATTAGAAATAAGATTTTGCAAATTTTGAAAGGGCATAAGTATAGGTGTATTTTTAATAATATAAGTAAATTGTGTATAGATGGCATTGTGGTTTTCTAGCTAAAATATTAATTGAAGTGTTTTAAAAATTTATTTTTGAGTTTCTAAATAATTTCTCAGAAATTAGAAATTAATTTTTGCAGATTTTTGCAGAATTATAATTTATGATGTATTGTTTATAGATTAAATACAGTTTGTGTCGATGGCATTTATTTTTTTCTTCATATTTTTCTAGATAAAACTTTAATTGAAATGTTTTCACTTCATCTTTAATTTTCTTAAAAAAAATCTTAGGAATTAGTAATAAGATTTTGAAAATTTTTAAAGGGAATAAGTCTAGATTGATTGTTAATAAAATAAGTAAATTTTGTATAGATGACATTTGTTTTTTGTGATTTTCTAGCTAAAATATTAATTGAAGTGTTTTAAAAATTCAGTTTTGATTTTCTAAATCATTTCTCAGAAATTAGAAATTTATTTTTGCAGATATTTGCAGAATTATAATTTTTGATGTATTTTTTATAGATTTAGTAAAGTTTGTGTGGATGGCAATTGTTTTTCTTAAAAATTTTCTAGATAAAACTTTAATTGAAATTTTTTCATTTCATCTTTAATTTTCTAAAAATTTTCTCAAGAATTAGAAATAATATTTTGTAAATTTTTGAAGGAACATAACTCTAGATGTATTATTAATGAAATATAAAAGTTTTGTATAGATGGCATTTGTTTTTTCGTGATTATCTAGCTAAAATATTAATTAAAGTATTTTAAAAATTCATTTTTGATTTTCTAAATAATTTCTCAGAAATTAGAAATTAATTTTTGCAGATTTATGATGTATTGTTTATAGATTAAATACAGTTTGTGTCGATGGAATTTGTTTTTTCTTAAAAATTTTCTAAAAAATCTCTAATTGAAATGTATTCACTTCATCTTTAATTTTCTAACCAGAAAATCTTAGGAATTAGAAATAAGATTTTGCAAATTTTTGAAAGGGCATAAGTCTAGATGTATTATTAATGAAATATGTAAATTATGTATAGATGGCATTTGTTTTTCGTGATTTTATAGCTAAATATTAATTGAAGTGTTTTAAAAATTCAGTTTTGAGTTTCTAAATAATTTCTCAGAAATTAGAAATTTATTTTCGCAGATTTTTGCAGAATTATAATTTCTAATGTATTGTTTAATCATTAAATAAAGTTTGTGTCGATGGCATTTGTTTTTTTTAATATTTTTCTAGATAAAACTTTAATTGAAATTTTTTCACTTCATCTTTAATTTTCTTAAAATATTTCTTAGGAATTTGAAATAAAATTATGCAATTTTTTTAAGGGGAATAAGTCTAGATTGATTGTTAATAAAATAAGTAAATTTTGTATAGATGGCCTTTGGTTTTTGTGATTTTATAGCTTAAATATTAATTGAAGTGTTTTAATAATTTATTTTTGAGTTTCTAAGTAATTTCTCAGAAATTTGAAATTTATTTTTGCAGATTTTTGCAGAATTATAATTTTTGATGTATTGTTTATAGATTAAATAAAGTTTGTGTCGATGGCATTTGTTTATTTTTAAATTTTTTTAGATAAAACCTTAATTGAAATTTTCTCACTTCATCTTTAATTTTTTTTAAATTTCTTTGGATTTAGAAATAAGATTTTACAAATTTTTGAAGGGGCATAAGTCTAGATATATTGTTAATAAAATGCGTAAATTCTGTATAGATAGCATTTGTTTTTTTGTATTTTATTTGCTAAAATATCAACTGAAGTGTTTTAAAAATCTATTTTTGAGTTTCTAAATAATTTTTCAAAAATTAGAAATTTATTTTTGCACATTTTTGCAGAATTATAATTTTTGATGTATTATTTATAGTTTAAATAAAATTTGTGTCGATGACATTTGTTCTTTCTTAATATTTTTCTAGATAAAACTTGAAATTTTTACACTTCCATTTTAATTTTCTAAAAAATTTCTTAGGAATTAGAAATAATAGTTTGCAAATTTTTGAAGAGGCATAAGTTTAAATGTATTTTTAATAAATTGTGTATAGATGGCATTTGTTTTTTTGTAATTTTCTAGCTAAAATATGAATTGAAGTGTTTTAAAAATTTATTTTTGAGTTTCTAAAAAATTCCTCAGGAATTAGAAATTGGATTTTGAAAATTTTTGCAAGAGCATAACTCTAGAAGGATGGTTAATTAAAAAAAAGCTTTTGTTTTTCTGCGTTTTTCTACCTAACATATTAATTGCAGTGTTTAATAAATTATTTTTGAATTTCTAAATAATTTCTCGGAAACTAGATTCTTTTTTCTGCAGATTTTTGCAAAATTATAATTTTAGATGTATTAAATATAGTTTGTGATGATAAAATTTGTTTTTTTTCAAATATTTTCTTAACTAAATCATTAATTAAAATGTTTTAAAACTTTAACTTTAATTTTCTAAAAAAAATTCTAATGAATTTTACATATTTTTACTAGAGCTTATTTTATATCAATATATCTAGATTATGAATTAAGTAAATTTCGTGTCGATGGAAATTGTTCTTTTCTGTAATTTCTAGCTAAAACTTTAATTGGAAATATTTAAAAGTTCATTCATTAATTTTCTAAATATTTTTTTCGAGGATTATAAATTGTATTTTGGAAATTTTTACAGGAGCTTAAATCCAGATCTATTGCTTATAAATTAAGTTTATTTTATATCGATGGCATTTGTTTTTTGTTAGTATTCAAACTAAGACTAAAAACTGAAGTTATTTGAAATTTCATCGCTAGTTTTGTATTTTCTCAAGAATTATTAATTGAATTTTTGCAGGTTTTTGTAACGCCTTAATTCTGGAATTGTTGTTTATAGATTGGTGTCGATGGCTTTTGTTTTATTGTATTGTATTTTATTAGTTGAAACATTGAAATTATTTAAAATTACTTTTTTAATTTTCTACATTTTTTTTTTTAAGAAATAGAAACTGTATTTTGTAAATTTTTGTAGTAATATAATTCTAGATGTGTGGTTTAATAATTCAGTAAATTTTATGTCGATAGCTTTTGTTATTCTTCACGATTTCTTGATAAAACGTTAGGTGAATGTAAAAATTAAATCCATCAGTTGCAAACACTTTGAAAAGGTGTGAAAAATATGTTTAAAATTTTATTTTTCCATTTGCAGGCAATGGAGAGGAAGAAGTGAGTCCATTACCTTGCGTCGTGTACGTCCACGGCGAGAGCTACGAATGGAATTCCGGCAATCCTTATGATGGGACGGTGTTAGCCTCTGCAGGCAGAGTTATTGTGGTCACCATCAATTTCAGGCTCGGCGTTCTAGGTACGTTTATCTCGCACACGCCCTTATTTATTATTGCCTAATCCTCCTCCCCCCTCGGCAACAACGCACAAAGGCAACGACCCTCGCACTAATTCCGGGCGGCCCATTTACCACCCCGTCTTTTTAATCTCGGCCACCTTCGGCCCGCGTCTCTCATTCAACGCAATCAACGTTATTGTACTTAACTCGGCGCCATGTAATCCCTGCGATTTATTTAATCATTTTCGGCTCTAAATAGAAGTCCACAGATTTTTTACATTATAGTTTTGAGTTAAATAATATTAATCTCTTCATGTAATTCAAGAAATAAACCGACAGACATAGTTTTATGTTACTTCATTAACTTTTAAATTGACTATAAAGACACAAGATACAACATATTACTTCTCTTGGTTAATAATTTTTATTTCAATACATTTTAATACCTTAATGTATTAGTACCCTAAACATTCCAAGTAAAATTATGTGTATTCTATAGCATTCAACAAATGGTGGAAGCGCCGGGCATAAACATTACTGTTGATCGTAACGTCGTTGAATGAATTAAAAATTGCGATCGCAAGAAACGGGCAAATTGAAAATAAATGGTTTTCCCTTGCCTTCATGAATTCCACCAGCCATAAACAAGTTGATGTATATTTAACGGTTTGCGGCACTTGAAAATATGCACTCGTTTCGCCGCAAATACACCTAAAAGTGCGCCGGATATAAATTTTGAGTTTGCAGTTTGCATCCGAATGCATCTAAGCTGAGTGGGAATATTTTTGCCGACGTGAATATTGAAGTATCGCGCGCCATGTTTTTTTTACAATTATTAATAAAAAATTGAAAGCAAATACGCACCAAATTAATTAAAGTAATGACTTTATACAGAAAATAAAAAGAGTTTATTTTTATTAATAGAGAAAGTGGAATGAACAGACGATAAAAAAAAAGTTTCACCTAGCGAGAAGTAAAATAGTATCAGGACAACTTCTTAACTCGATACCACTCCGACACTTTCATAAGTTTCCTCCACGGTGTGCGGGTTTATATGTGTGTGTGTGTGTATAGGCTGCCGCCTTTCCACACTTCCTTCGAAGGAGTGGAAATTTATTGTATTGACAGTTGTATATTGTGGCTGCACGTGAAATTCTGTAAAATCTCGCGGTGAAAGGCGGGCACATTTATACACCCCGACCGTTGTTAAAAAAAAAACCACCACCGCTGGCAGAGGACGGGCTCATATTGGATTCATGAAATTTATTTTCCCGATGACGATTTATACAGACTTCAGGAAATGCAGTGATTTTTATCACATAAAGAAAAATATTAGCAATATTATATTCGAAAATGGCAATTAGTTTAAGAATAATTAGAAAAACCACGAAAATATTTCGTAAAATCTACAACAAATGAATCTTATAATAAGAATTTTCTACAACGTAAAGGATATTTTATTAGTTTAAGAAGTTGAAATTAAGTTGTAGATTGATTGATTGATTTACGTGAAGATCAAATTAATTTGACGAATAAAGCACTAATAAACTTTACAAAGTGTGATGAAAGGTTATTAGTACTTTATTCCTTCAATTAAATTATAGATGCTTAACGTTTATTTTTGTGATAATATAAATTAATAAAATTAAAATATATTAAAAGCATTAAAATTTCAGATTGGACCGAATCTAGGTTGTTCACAACATAATTAATTAACTTACTTGCTTTGGAAGGACAAATATTGTCGTAATAAACTGAAGTAACTAATTAAGTCTTGCAGAAAAACTTTTTTTTAATTTTATTATACTGCACAGTTATTGTGAGAGTCTGAATGATGCAATCAATATCAAATCGTTTTTTTTTATTGTGCAAATAATAACTAGGTAAATTACACACCGCCTTTTAATAATTATTATTGACTATTTGAAAGAATCGTCGATGAAATAAGCGTATAAATAAGTGCCTTATAACTACGACGAATTAAATTCTCACTTAACCCGTGGTGAAACATCTGTATGTTAATTAACCTTCTAATTTGCCTTATAACTTTTACGATGACAATTTTAATCACTTTATTTGCTAAATAATTTTCTCTACTCTTCTTTGAGATTACATTAAGTAATATTAGATTTAAGCTAGTTCATGAGTTTTGATGCAATTTATTTTGTACATGTACAACACACTTGAAAATAAAGAGATATTATTGTTTTTATTATTATTATTATATTATTATTTCAACAACTAGTTTTCATTTCTGGCCTTAGAACTGATATCAAGTTCTTGTTTAAAGGTGTTGTTAGTAACACTTATGCCAATTAAAAGCATGTATCTTCCTTGCCTTCATATTTATGTATTTAATTTGGTTACTGAGATACGTTTCTCAGTTACATTAAAACCATTTTATAAGTCGACGGTTTATAATTTAATTAAGGTAATCTAATGAAGAAATTTTAAGTTTTTTAATAAGAAATATCATTAGGATTGATTGTTAGAGGTTTGCAATTAGGAATCAAATCAATTTGAGCTAATAATATTAACTAATCTTTAAAATAAAGTTTAGTTTTGCTTACTTCTATGAAAAAATAAAATTTAATTAGATTCGACTTTTTAAACCATATTTTTCAAACATCAAGAAAATTTTGACACATGAATAAAACTAAAATTAAGAAAAATCTATTTCGTTTCTTTAGATTTTTGTTTTAGCTATTCATACAAATTCAAATTAAGTAAAGAAAAATTGAAATTTTCTATCTCTTAAACATCAAGAAAAATTATAACAAAATATTTCTTTTGCTTAACTTTATGAATTAAATATATTAACATTAAGAAATTTCCCTTCTTTTAAAAAGTGAAGAAAATTAATTCATAAAAATTAATAAACAACTTTTATTTTAAAATCCTTTCATAAATTCATTTCACAAATATTATAAAGTTTACGAAACACATAAAAATTAATTTTTTTCTCGAAACAAAAATTTTTTTTTGAAGTTGGTCAGAAATTAGAAATTATATTTCTAGGAATTAAAAATGTTTTTACATTTATTTAATTTTTTTACAACAATGTACATCAAATTTATATAATCTACAATTATTCTTAAAGTTTTCACGTAAACAAATCTCATTAAAAAATTAGCATTAAATTTTTTTATGAAAATCGAGAATATACAGGGTCTGTTATGAAAGTAATGTCGATTGAACAGCTATAATCAAGTCATGTGTGCGATTTTGAAAGAATGTAACTGATACATACAAAATACTTCAGGAGGCTTTTAAGGCTACATTTCAAGGTCACCTCAAGGTCATCTTCCAAACTGTAACCTTGACATATCGTTTGTGAAGAGGATCGTCGATAAACCGCCCAGAGCAGACAAAACCGTGAATCGTGTGCCCGATGTTTTGCGTTCCGATTGTCAATTGAGCATCCAGAAAATCGCTGACACCCTAAACATGTCCAAATTTGCGGTACGTAGGATTTTGTCCCCGAGGATCATCAAATACGCAAGGTCTGCGCGAAGATTGTACCTGAAGATATTGACGGAATACTAGAGAGAATTAAAAACAAAACGAGCCAGACTTTCTTAATTTTGTCGTAACGATGATAGATGATAGATAACAGATGAAAGAAGATAACATATATAACAGATGAAAGATGACAAATGATATATGACAGATGACAGATGAAAAATGAGAAATGATAGATGACAGATGATGAATAATTGATGGTATATGAAAAAGAATAGATAATAGATAAAAAAAGTACTTGGTGGAAGATAACACTGATAGATGATAGATGACAGATGACAGATGAGAGATGATAAATCATAGATGACATTAAAAATAATAGATGACAGATGAAATACACCCAAAATAACGTATGTCTAATTGCAGATATCATTAATAAAATATGTGTCTAAAGACAAATGACAAATGGTTTATGACAAATAACACGTGACATATAATTTATGATAATTTAAAAAAATGGATGACAAAGACAGGTGACACATAATGAATAATCGAAGGCAGATGATAGATGACAGATTACAGATGACAGATGATATATGGCAGTTGATAGACGACAGATGACTTATGACAGATGATAGATGACATATTACAGATAACAGATGAAATATGACAGTTGACATACATCAGATGATAGATGAGATATTAGAGATGACGGCTGAAAGATGACAGTTGATAGACAACAGACGTCAGATGATAGATGACAGATGAAAAATGATAAATCACACATGACAGATGATAGATGTCATATGAAAAATAATAGATAATAGATGAAATGTACTTGATGGAAGATAACAGTTTTAAAATAGAGTTGATAACAGTTGACAAATCTCACATAAAAAATATTAGATAACAGATTCTAGATGTCAGTCGACAACTGTCGATAGATAGATGACAAATAAGAGATGACAGATGACAGATGATAAATATTAAATTATCATATGAAAAATAATAGATAATAGATGACAGATGAAAAACACTTGTAGTTGAATAATAGTTAATAACAGCTGAAAAATGTCAAATGAAAAATATTAGTTAACATATGATAGATGACAGAATATAGATGACAGTTGATAACAATTAAAATATAACAGATAATGAATAATTAATGACAAGTCAAATGAACGCTGACTGATGATAGATGACAGATATTAGATGACAAGAACATTGACCTCAAAACTAAAAAAGGAAAAATTAGTGGCAAAGTACCCATAAGACATGTTTGATGACAATAATAGAAGATAGATGACAAATGACAATAATAGAGGATAGATGACAGATGACAGATAACAGATGACAAATCATTAAATGTAGATGACAGAGGACAAATGATAAATAACAAATGTTAGATGAATAATTGTAGATGATAGATAATAGATGATAATAGTTGATGGCAGATGACAGTTAAAATTATCTGATGAGTGATGACAAATGACGAAAAACAGAGTACTAAATAATTCCTGTAGAATGACTAATGTCAGAACAAAAGTTGAAGAGCATATATGGCAAATAACAAATTGCAGATAATAGATGTCATTGAATATTCTCACAATTTTATAAATTCTAGAACTATGAAAGAAAAATATTAATAAAAATTGCTGAATCTTGAAAAATATTTTTGTAGCTTGGATAAGGAATCTCTAAAAAACTTCTGGAAAATTCTAGAAACTATGAAGAATATTTTTGCGAATCTAGAAATCTGCAAAATTCCAAAACATTCGAAGAAAATTTTCGCAACTTGGAAGTGAAATTTATATAAAAAATAGATTAGAAGGAAACTACTGGAGTATTCTAAAAGTACTACTGAAATATTTAAAAACACCTGATTTTGCTAGAAAAAAAATTAAAACCATTGAAGAATATTTTTACAATTTGACAACTTTACATTAATTCTAAATAAAAAATAGCAAAAACAATTGTAAAAACGTTAAAAAATATTTTTGCAGATTGAATAAAAAAAATTCTGGAAAAGTGTAGCATAAAAAAAAATACTAGAAACATCTAGAAATCTGAAAATATTGAAAATGATCAAAAATTTTAAAACCTATGAAATGTATTTTTTAAATCAAGAAAGCCTAAAAAGTCTAAAACTTTCGCAGAATATGTTCACAACTTGGAAGTGAAATCTATAAAAGAAAAACTTAAGATGACAGATGAGAGATGACAAACAGACAAATTTTAGAAATCTGAATGAAAATACCACAAAAATTTTAGCAACGTTGAAAAATATTTTCGCAGTTTGGATAAGAAATCTTTGGAAAACTATAGAATTCGAAAAAAATTACTACAAAAATCTAGAAATCTTTAAATTGCTGGACAATTCTAGAACCTATGATTTATATTTTACCAAATGTAGAAATCTGAAAATTTCTAAAATATTTTTGCAACTACTAGAAATAAAATCAAAAGAAACTCTCTAAAACAGAAATTGCTGGAATAATCTAAAAATCTGGGAAAGACATTACTGAAAAATTTAAGAGTGCCTGATTTTGCTAAAATAAATGTTTAAAACCTTTAAAGAATATTTTGACAATTTGGAAAAGTCTAGAACTCTGAAAGAAAAATGTTAAGAAAATTGTAGAAAATTTGAAAAATATGTTCGCAGTTTGGATAAAAAATCTCTGGAAAACTCTAGAAATCTTGAAAACGCTGGAGAATTCTAGAACCTATGAAGTATATTTTTGCAAATCTAGAAAGCCGAAAAATCCTAAAACCTTGGAACTTGAAGTCTCTGAAAAAAGAAAACTTTAGATCTGTAGAAAAGTAACTGCTGGAATAATCTAAAAATCTGGGCAAGATATAACTAAAAAAATTAAAAATTCATAATTTTTACATTATGGCAGTTAATAAATAATGAATAACTGTAAATATTTTTATTACTTTTTTTATTTTTATTACAGTTACCTTTTTAATGTTTTGTTTATAAGCTTTTCGTAACTGCTTCTTACCTTTGTTTTTTTCTTCCATCTGACAATTGACAACTGTTATCTAATATCTGTCCTTTTTTACTTAAATAAAATTCGATGTTCGATTGTTTATAGTTTTTCATTCATAACACGGAAACGAATGTTTTGTATTTGAAATGTAAAAACTATCTTTCATCTATCATAATTTGTCACCTGACCTCTGTTATTTATTCTCTGCCATCTGTCAATTGTCATCAGTCACTTGTTTTCTGTTCCCTATTAACTGTCAATTATAAACTTTTAAGTGTCAACTATCAATTGTCAATAATTAACTGTCAGCTCTCAATTTTCAACTTTCAAATGTCAATTGTCAACTATGAACTGTAATCTGTCAGCTCTCATCTGTTATCTAGAACCTAGCATGTGTGATCTGTTATTCATTATCGAGAACATATTTATTTACGTTATCCCTATTTGTCAACTGTTTTTGGGTGATTGTTTCTGTATATTTCTATCTTTACCATTGCTTCTTTTTTGTCAGTGTTTTTTTATGCTACTACTGGATTTACATTTTTTTCTTTATTCTTTTGATTTTATCTGTCATCTTCGAACTGTCAGCTATTTTCTAACATCTATTATTTGTCATCCATCAGCTATTATATGTCATTAACCATCTGTCACCTGGCATATGTGTTATGTCATCTACTTTCTGGAATCTGTGTCTTTCATCTGTCACCTGTTATATGTCATATGTCATTAGGCGTCTGCTATCTGTCATCGATTCACTTGCCATCAATAAAACAGAGTGTATTGGCGAATGGGGAAAAGGAAATCATGGAAAATTCTAAATGAATTTCTGAAGAGAAATTATTGAAGCACGTCTCGCTAGATGGAAGAATTTTTTATTTTGAAATTATTAAACGTTGAATAATGAAGTAAAAGCCTCTACAATCAAGTATTTAAAAAGGGGAAGATGTCCAAGGAAGGAAATTACTAGAAAATTCTAGAAAAGTAAAAGGGAAATTGTTAGAAAATTTTAGAACGCTAAATTAAACAAAATTTTAAAAAAATAGTAGCTGAAATCATGCTAGTTGGAAAAACATTTTGAGGAAATTATGAAATATGACAATTTTTCGAAAAATTAAAGAAAATAAGCTGAAAAATAAAACAGAAAAAGGTAATAATATGTATGTTCATTTCAAGTAGGTATTTTTGAGACTGATATCGATAAATGTGTGCTTGCTGAAAAATGGCTTGTAACCGTTGCCGTCGGCAGTTTACTAACAGCAATCGTAAAACCAGGACTAAAAGTTACTGTTTTAGAAAACTCTGCGGTTTTTCTATTTTTGCAAAGCATTCGATTGAGTAGACTGTGGTCTGTTATTGGATAAGTTTGGATACTATGGATCGAAACGGCTATCTATGTATTGTAGATGCCTTGGAGAGAGCTAAAAGTCCCTTAGAACTATTTCTGCATTTTTCCAAGGAATTTTGAGGGTTGTATCACCATACAACAATTTTGATAGATTAAACGTAAATTTGTAAACGATAACTAGGATTCTATAGTTTAAATTAGACATTATCTGGTGGAGAAAAGTAATTCAGTAGACGAGATTGAAGCCGGACCTGATTAAATCAATGATAAAACTAAAACGCGAGTATCCTGCCATTCATCAAATAAAAGCCGGCGAGTGCAAATGGGGTCGGATTAGTTAAATCGGGTAGGAAACACGTTTCGCCTTTCACCGTATCGAGAGAGAATGAAAACATTAAGCGCTTTTTGTTTCCATTTCTGCTCCTATTTTTTTTTATTCCTCGGCACCAGTTAGGTGAAACATCACCTTCGGGTGTTTCATTTTCAAAACAAATTGTTAGTGCGCGCACGGAGCAAAGTGGGGAAGGGAGTCGCAGGAGCGGAGGCAAGGTTAATTAGTTGGAAAACAATTTTAAACAGCAGGAGTCGGCACTTTCTGAAATGTACGCAGAAAGAGTTGAAAGGGAACGAAGGAGGGGTGGATGTTTGAGTGTTCAATGCTTAGCAGGAATATTATCTCCGGTAAGCATGACTATTATTATCGCCGTCCTGGCTTTGAGTCTGATTAAGAGTGCTAGAACAATTCCCACCTGCCGGAATAATCTCATTACTGTCATAGTTATTCCGGCGCTGCCTCTGAGCTTGATAACGTTTCGCTTAATATATATATACTCGTCACCAAGGGGTACGTTTCACTACACACTGCGATATGTACACCTTCTGTGCATGTATTTAGGCATATAAACACACACACACACACTAACTACATCATTTCATTATCAGCACAGAGCTATTCACTCAGAGATTAAATGTTACATTGTTTAAATGTGGTATATTGGATAATCATGTAGTAAGGTGATGTAACAGTATAAATAAGTGTAATATAATGTAGAAAATATAATTTCCTGCAATTAATTGTGGAAGAATTAAAGATAGTTGTAAATAATGCTGATGGTTGAATTGGTTTGGGCTCAAGTAGTCTATTAAAGAGAGCCAACATTAGAGAAGACTTTACCAGAATTGTTATCGATTTTCAAAAGGAAAGAAGAAGTTCAAATGAATGGTTTTATATTGGTAAAACTTCATTTTAAGTTTATTTCATACATAAAGATCTCATACAAAGTTATGAAATTTAAAAATGAGAAATTCTGTAATTTTAAGCTGATTCGAGTAAATGTTTAAGTAAAAAGTTACTTATATATCTACATAGGCAGGAAAACAAAAATTTCGCTGAATTTTTTTTTATTAATGGTTTCAAATAATTAATACCAATCAATTAACTGATGATAGGCAACCTTCGTTAGAAGACTGCACAGAAAGAAGCAAAAGACATATACTCCAATCAGCTTCATTACTAAAAATTAATCTTTTAGGAACAATATTTTTCTAAATCCTTTTAGCAAAATGTCTTTTGTTTTAAACCCCCTAAGTAATTCGATAAAAACGTGCTTATTTATATTTATTCTTTTAGTTTAATTCACATTAAATTCTGTAAAAAATCTAAGCCTCACAATCTATTTCCATCTTGTCGTAGATTATAAACTACTTCCCTTACGGTTCGTGTACACACTCATTAAAAATTCCATTTAAAAACACATCTCTATTTCCTATACAACAACTACATCGTCTTAAAAAAAGTGAATAGAAACCGCGGCTTAATGTTTACGTGCGCCATTGGCCGCAAACGCGAACGCTTTTGTAAATTCATAAGTTTGATCCTCGGGGCCGTTTACAGACTATCAGCGTGGACACAAAGGGCGCGTTTTATATTAAAGATGTTTACCAACTATTTAGAAAGCCATTAAAAGTGCGCGCAGGGAAAAAGGGCGGCCCCCTCCATTTCCACTTTTTCCTTCCGCATCACGGGGCAACGGACACCCTCTTTAAATATTCCATTAAGGGGCCATTCGCGCACGTACAACGAACATCGGAAAACACGACGCGAAAACACTACCTGTTAATCTAAAGCGAAAGAGGGTGGGCGGAATGAGTACTTACGTTACAATTACGGGCGGCGATTTAAAGTTATTGCATACATTGCTTATGTTTAATCACCTGCGCGAACGCGTTTAAATGTTATGCATGAAATTTTATTACCGGCGTTATTTATTTAAATTTTCGACAAATTTATTGCGAAACAATTGTAGTGAAAATAAACACACATTTTGAAAATCTTAGTTATTTACAACTTTAATATACAAATGAATATGGATTTTCAACATCTCAACGCCTTATCAACCAACTGTAATATTATTGTTTATTTCATTATCATTGTTTGTGTCGAAGTATTTTTTAAAACTATCAAAATTTAATATTTCTTTTGTATTTTGTCGAGTTAACCTGGGCCTTTTTATATTTAAAAATATGAATTTTTTCGACCTGGTTGTGATGTCTTTGTTCAATTTCAGCGGTTTTATGGTCTGGATTAATAACTTTTTTTCCTTTTTATATTTATCCTTAGTTTTGGATTATGTTTGTTTATTTTTTACATAAATAGTTCCGGGAATATTTGGGTCATCTTCTCGCGTTTCATTGTGTTTCTCAGTAGATTTAGTTTTGGTTTTATTAATGTTTTCATTAATTCTTTCATAAAATACTTTAACTTTGTTTCGGTGATTCTCAACGTAACTATTTGTAATAAAATTGTCAAGATTAAAATCTAAAAGTGAATTGTTGTCGATATGACCAGAAATGATTTCTTGGGGTTTGAATTTTGTAATCGAGTGAATTGAATTATTATATGCTAATATTGCTTATAGTATTTTGGTTTCGATTGGTTCCTTTTTAAAAAATTGATTGGTTGTTTAGAAGCCTAATGTGTTCGATTATGGTAGAGTGAACCCTTTCTACAACTCCATTAGATTCTGGATGTTGCGATCTTAAAAAATGTAATTTGATTCTGTGCGTTTCAAGAACTTCTTTAATGATTGTATTTTTAAATTCGAGATGGTTATCAGATATAATTAGATACCGTGATGTCAAAAGAATTTTATTAAATTATTAGCTATTTCAATTGCCTGATATGAACTCAATTTATATGATTGGGTATATTTAGAAAATGAATCTATAATTGTAAGAAATTTGATATTTTCGATCACTATGGACCGTTTCAAATGGTTTATTTGCTACTGGTGTATTATTAAATTTTAATTTTAAAGGTCTTCGTTCATATTTTGACACGAGGCAGATTTCACATTCGTTTATATATTTTTGAATTGTACGCCTCATATTAGGCCAATAATAGAGTCTTTTTAATTTAGCTTCTGTTTCATCTATTCCTCTGTGATTTGTTTTGCCTTCAACTCCCGATTAATTGTCAAAGGGAAAATTGGTGTCGACTCTGATGTCCACTCAGGGTTGATACGTTTTCCTCGGGAAATCCTACCGACTGCGCCAGTTATAGTTTTGGTGTTGATAAACACGTTTTTAAAAAGGGTTGATTTTATGATTATACAACGTTACTACACGAATGGCTACAGATTTAATGGATGCGACTAACTCTAAGTGAACCACTATTACGAATGATAGATTACGAATGCTAAATTATAAAATTATAATCTAATTACTCTTATTTATAACATAATTCTAAGTACTAAGCATAATAAAATGTGTGGGCGTAATAACTGCGCATTAAGATACAATATAAATATTATTTATATGTATATATATATATATATATATATATATATATATATATATATATCTTTTATATTACGCAAATTACTTTTTTTATATAACTTGCAATAAAATCAACTTTAAACTGCAACTGTTCGAAGATGACATAATTACAAGTTTTTAAAACTTTAGTGATAGCAAATGTGTCAATTATCTGATTTTGTAAGTCCTTTAAATGACTGTAGAAATTATCTAATAATTTAAAAAACAGGAAAGTTGTAAACATACAACACTGATAATGACCTTGGTTTGACCTTGAATTCTGTTGTAGGTATTATAATACTTTCCCTGTTTTGATTTTTTTATTAGACCGTGAACTAATTTCATTATTATACAAAACTTACACAACTCTTGAATCTGATTATAGAATTTTCTAGTATCTTTACGAGAAATGAGACCTTCTAAAATTTGTTCTTTAAGCAAAAGTCTATGGTAAAAGAGGACCAGGCAGAAGAAGAATATCATGGCTTAAAAACTTAAATAAATAACATGGTTCTCAAGACTATCACCAAACTATTCATAGCATCCATGAACAAAGTAATCTACTAGGCACGGAAATCAATTGTTACAATACAAAACAAATCTTACGTTAATCGCTAGGTATATAACGTAAGTAAATTTATATAATGTACTACCATCCAACACTTGATGTCTGAACTGCGCAACCTACTCATAAGTATATAGCCTTATACCACGGACGAATACATAAGTAAATTATAATGTTTTACAAATAGACTTAGATTTTATATATTTATTTTTGATGTGTCCTACTATATTTTATATAATGACCTTTTCTATCTTTTCTAAATTTGTTATATTTCTGTATTATGTTATTTCTATATTTATAAATGAAATGATACTTACATAAATCTACTCTTTCGTTTATAAAATCTATTTTTTACATAATAATGATGTGTTTTCTATATCGTGATTAATTTACCGATTTGTTTGTTTATTTGACTTGTGTAAAGATATATTATCTGTTAACATAAATAAAGTGATTGATTGATTGATTGAAGACATTTAGAATCCTCGAATTGTCTTTGAAGTTTCTAAACTTTTTCAGCAATTTTGCAAATTTTACAGTTCTTTGTCGAATTTTTGTTTGCAGCAATACTTTTTTAAATTAATAATATCTTCTCAACAGAAATTCTACAATTTTCCGCCAGATTTTCATCCTGATTTCCAAAACTAGTGCTGAAGGATGTAGAACTTTCCAGAAATAGTTTGCCAGATATAAGAAATTTTCAGTATTTTCTTGTACATTTTTAGAATTTTTGAGTAATTTTTCTACAATTTTCTTTAAAAATTTTCAAACTTTATTATCCCTAGAATTTCCAGGACTTTTTCACGATTTCTTGTCTTATTTTGTTAAGATTTTTGAGAACTTTTTATAGAAATCTGGAATTTAATCACGCTTTTGATTTAGATTTCTAGAATTTTCCTCAAAAGTTTCAAATTTTTAACATTTTTTAAGATAATTCTCAGGAATATATTTTTTAGTTATTTTACATTTATATTTCTTGTATTTTCTATACATATTTTGAACCAGTTTTATCAAGATTTTTCGAATTCTGTAGCATGTTTTACTCTCTTTTGGAATTTTCAACCATTCCCTCTCCTTTTTATCTAATCCGAATTTTTAAGCAAATTAAATTTCATAATTTTAGAATATTCATTAAGGGTTTTACGACATTTTTAGCAATTTTTTCTGTCAGATTTATAAAAATTTTCACCGTTAATCAAATATATTCGCCAATTTCTCGTAATATATTTTTTAAACTGATAAATAATTCTTAATGAAAATTCTAGAATTTTCCGTCATTTTCATTTATTTTTTGCAGCAATATTTTTCCAGATTTAAGAATTTTTCAGCAATTTCTTGTATATTTTTAGAATTATCGACATATTCTAACAAAATTTTTCTTACATCTATCTTTAAAATTTGTAGCAACTTATTCACAATTCTTTCACAATTTCTTGTCTTGTCTTGTTAAGTTTTTTTTACAAATTTCTCTTCGAAGAGTGCAAGATCTTCTTGAAAAAATCTGGAATTTAACCGCACTTATTGATTATATACATTATTTAGCTATTTATGTTTATTGAATTTTCATTAAAACTTTCGAATAATTTTTAGCAAGATTTTTAGAATTCTTTAGAATTTTTTCTCTTACTTTTGGAGTTTTCAACCATTACGTTAAATAAATTATTATTATTTATTCTAATCGATTTTTTTCTCTTTTATTAATTAAAAATTCAGAAATAATTTATTTATTTATTTACAGGTTTCTAAAAGTTTTACCAAAGAGTTTAGAACATTGCAGCAAAATTTTTCCAGATGCAAACATTTTTCAGCTTTTTCTTGTAAACTTTTAGAATTATCTAAATATTGTATTAAAATTTCTCGCAGATGAAAATTGAAGAAAAATTGCTAACATTTTAAAAAATATTTCTTCAATTTTCTTTCAGAATTTTCTAACTTTATTCTCTTTGATATTACGAGAATTTCCATTAACGATTTCTTGTCTTATCGTATGAAGATTTTTTTTAATTTCTCTTTTAGATTGCAAGAATTTAAAAAAAAAATCTGAAACTTTTTGATTTAGATTTCTAGAATTCTCTTTAAATTTCTTCCACATGATTTATGAAATTATCTAAAATATTACTTCCAAAATATATACAATTTCTTATTTTTCAGCACAATTTCTCACTGATTAATAGAAAGTTTTAGAACCTTTCAACACATTTTTAGAAATAATCATTTTACGTTTAAAATTAAAAAAAAAATCAATGTTTTTACTTGGTTTTATTTGATTTTTCAAAAATTTTTCTCATGAAATTACAACTACAATTAGTAAATCCTATGGAATGAAGAAAAATTAGAAAAAATAATTCTTTAGAGAGCCAAAACCAATCAAAAGACGAAGACGAACAAGCCAGTCTACGCACATCCAAAAAATACAATTGAAGCACTAGAGAAGAGTTTCAACTTCGCATATACACCATCTCACATTCCAATACAGTGTGGAATCATCAATCGGACATATAGATCACAACAACTCAAAAATCAATTCTAGGAAAAGGCGAAACCATAAAAGATCTAATATCACGAAGAAAGAACATCAAGCCATAAAAAAAATAAAAGCAGACCAATCAATCATATATACCAATAGATAGAGGTAATGCCACAGTAATAATGAACTAATTTCTACTTAGAAAATATCAGGACAGTTTATAAACACAAAACAAATTTCGAAATCCACACCCCAATAGAGAACCACAGGGTTTGTAGTATCCCACGTGCAGATTGAGCCAGGGAGCGATAGAGAAAAATCCACTTGATTTAATTACTAGATTACCATTTACCTGGAAGCCAACAATAAGGTTTATCACTACCGTAAACGTACCACCTCTAATCCACCTAAATGATGGCTCAAATCAAACGAAACTAATCTCAGGAAGCGTGACGAAAAAATCTACCATTTTTATCTCTTAAAATCCAAGAAACACAAGGATTATCCGCAAAGCAATCGAAATAGAAGAACATACATATAATCTCGAAAACGCGACGACGCCCAACGACTACACCCACTTGAAAATGAAATGACTCGCATCACTCATTGTAATCTCCACAGGTAACACGAACGAAATCTCTGTTTATCCATCCGACCAAAATACAAGAAGCCACATATGCGCCATTTAGCGTCAAACGGCAACACCGCTGATATAAATAGCGCACTCAAAATAAGCACGACCGCCGCCTGAAAAAGACCAATGCGATTTGGTCAGAACGTCATAATCACAATCATAACTTTTAATCTAGATTTTTAATTTTTTTTATATGGTACTAGAATTTTTTTGCATTTTTTCGACAGGACTTATATTTTCGTGATTTTACTCTTATATTTTTAGAATTTTCTATCAATCCAAGCTTTTTATTTTAACGAAATTTCCAGAAATATTTTTTTTTTTAGATGTCTACAGTCTTCAAATAACATTTCTTCTTTTTAAATTTTTGTCAAATTCAAAAAAAAAAAATCTGGACAAATTTTTATTAAAACTTCTAAAAAATTTCCTGATTATAGATTTTTCTAGCATTTTTCTTCTATATTTTCTATAAAACTTATGAAACTTTAAAGAACATTTTTTCTTTAGGTTTAAGTATTTTCATACAATTCTTATTTTCCAATATTTTTTTTTAAATTTTCTATTTCTTAAAAAAATTTCTTAATTTCTCCTCTTGTCAAGATTTTCCTAGAATTTCTTTTTCGAATAGTTAGATTTTTGCAATAAGTTATCTTTCAGATTTCTACAAACAATTCTAAAACCTTCCAATGATTTATAATTTTTTTCTTATTTCATTATTTTGATTATTCCTCAACTTTTATTTTATCGAAATTTTCTAGCACATTCTCATTCATTTATGGTGCTCTACATTAAAATTATCTTATCTTATCTTATTTCAAGTAATTTCTACGACTTTTTGTCTTATCTTAACAAGATTTTTTGGAAATTTTTAAATTGCGCTAATCTTTTAAAAAAATAGGGGTTTTTAATTCATATTACTTTTTTAAAGAAATTTTTAATAATTTCAAAACATTCTGCCAATTCTGACTTCTTATATTATCGAAATTTGCAGCACAAACTTCATAAAGTTTCTTTCATCTTTTTGATATTTGATAAATTTTCGTCTTAGTTTACTAAAATTTTGCTGGAAACTTTGTCTCAAATTGTAAGGATTTTTTTAAAAATAGAATTTTTCAACATATTTCTTAAAAGGTTCTAACAATTATTAGTTTGGATTTTTTCAGCACTTTTCTTCTACCTTATAAGAATTTTCTACGTCTCTAATGTTAAAGGCTTTTTTATCTTATAGAAATATTGCAGAAAAAATTTCTTCCAGTAAAGCTTTTGAAATTTGACTTTGATAAATATATTCTAAAAATTTCAAGAATTTTCTTAATTTTTTAAGAAAAACTTTTGAAATTTGACTTGACCTAACCCAATTTATTCAAATATTCTAATGTGTCATGTAATGTAATGTGAATTAATAAAAAATCTAACTGATTTCACAGATTTTTTATAATAATTTGATTCAAATTGGATTTATAAAAATATGTAATGAATTTAATCGGCTTAAAGAAATGTAAAAACAATTGATATCAGCATGAATCAATTTAATATTCTTCAGAATGTATCAGGTAATATAAATACATAAGACAGCAATTTAATTTTCTGCTAGATTTTAGAACAATCTTATGAAAGCAGAATGTATGATCATAAAAATTTAATCGGCTAAGAAATAATTAAAAACAGTTACCGTCAACTTCAAATTATTCATAATTCTTCTAAATGTATTATGTAATTGCATTTCATAAAGAATTATTTATATTCTTGTCTAGATTTTTAAATAAACTTATGCAAAATAATAAGATTTGGACAAATTATCAATGAATTAAAACTACGAAAATAAATGCTATCGAAGTGAATTTATTTAAAATTCTTCACAATACATCATATAATTTTATTTACTTAAATAATGAAATACGTGAATATATTCTTTGAAATTCTCCAAAATACATTATATAATACCAATATATAAAGAAATATTAACGTTTTGGTGTAGATTTTAAAATAATCTTATACAAGCAGAAAGTTGATTTTTATTTTCAATAAGAATTTGAACGCCAAAAATAAGTTTGAAAACAAATGCTAGTGACGTTAATCAATTAAAAAATCAAATTTAATATGAAATTATGAAAAAATATTTCAGTATTTCCTTAGATTTTGTAATAATTTTACGCAACCAAAAAATAGATTTATTGGAAAAATTAACGACTTTCAAACGAAAGATAAAAACAATTGCTATCGACGTGAATCTGAAAATGTATATGGAGATTTGGTAGGTGGACTCTAACCCACACTCCAATAATTAAAACATACAATAGTTTACTGAATAATCACATGACTATTTCATCCTTATATTTTAAAATATTTACACTCAAACGTACAATTTGATTTTTACAATTCTTCACCAAATAGAACAAGAGAGAATAAATAATCTAGCTTAAAATTTGCTAGATTCATTCAAAATGATTTACTTTAAGTACTAACTCAAAAAATATAACCAATTCAACCCTAAGTTCTAAAATATTCACACCCAAAATTACAATTTGATTTTTTAATTCTTCACGACATAAAATCAGAAAGAAAATATGGAAAAACAATTACCACATGTTTAAAATTTACTATACTTATTCAAAATAAATCAATTTGAGTGCTAACTCAAAAAATATAACCAATTCAATTCTAGATTTTAAAATATTCATACCCAAAATTACAATTTGGTATTTCAATTCTTCTGGAAATAAAACGAGATAGTAAAAATAGAAAAAAGAACAATTGATAAAGGCTTAAAGTTTACTAAATTTATTAAAAATGAATCAATTAATGTGCTAACTCAAAAATATAACCAATTTATTGCAAAATTTAAAAATATTAACACCCAAACTTAAGATTTAAGTTTTCAATTCTACACAAAATAAAACCAGAGAAGACAAATAGAAAACAATATTAATTAATAGTGAGAAAATTAAATTTTCTTTATGAGCATTTCTGCACTTATGTTTTACATTTTACTGTAAAAACTCCAGCTAACAGTTAAAACAACTACTCCCCGTACTAAAGCACCGCCAGGCATTAAATGACATAACTGTTAGCTGTCGTTACATGTCTGAAATAATATTCAGCACGATGTAACAATTTTTGTGGTGTTGTTTTAACTGTTAGCTCGAGTTTTTACAGTAAAATGTAAAACATAAGTGCAGAAATGCTCATAAAGAAAATTTAATTATCTCACTATTAATTAATATTATTAAAACTGCACTAATATTACAATATTTAATTTGTAAATAGAAAACAAATTGCCATAGTCTTAATATTTATTAGATTTATATATATTGAATTAATTTAAGTGTAAACATAAAAAATATAACCATATAATCCTTTAATTTTAAAATATTTACACCCAGACTTACGATTTAATTTTTCAATTCTACACCAAATAGAATGAGAGAGAAAAAATAGAAAAACAATTGCCGCAGATCTAAAATTTACAAAGTTTATTAAAAATTAATCAATTTAATTGTTAACTTTAAAAATAGAAGAAATTCATTTCTATATTTTAAAATATTCACACCCAAACTTGAAACGATTTGAATTTTCAATTTTTTACCAAATATAAACAAAGAGAAAGAAATAGAAAACCAATTGCTACAGGTTTAAAATTTACTATATTTATTCAAAATGAATCAATTTAAGTGCTAACTTAAAAAATACAACCAATTAATACCTAAATTTTAAAATATTCACATTCAAAATTACAATTTGATATTTCAGTTCTTACGAGGGAGTAAAAATAGGAAAACAATTGCCACAGGCCTAATATTTACTAGATTTATATAAAATAAATCAATTTAAGTGTTAATATAAAAAATATAATCAATTCATTCCTAAATTTTATATTTTAAAATTTAGGAATGAATTGATTACATTTTTTATATTAACACTTAATTTTTTTTAATTTCACAAATTATCGACCATTTTTTATTCAGATTTCTAAAAGATTGTAAATATTGCCAAAATTGTTTACCAAATTATAGAAATTTTGAACACATTTTCTTTTTATAAAATAGTTGTATCAATTTTTTTTGCATTTCAAATTTTTTTTAGGAACTTTGCTTTTATATTTTCGAAATTTTAAACTTTCCTTCGTCTTATCTCATCCGTAAAACCGAAATATTTTATTTAAATAAATCTGGACTTTTCAAAAAACATCATCTAGATTTCTAGAATTATTGTGCAAATTCTAAATTTAAAGTCCTTGTTTAGACGTTTTTAGAATTTTCTGCAATTTCTCGTAAAAAAATATCTTTAAGAAATTTTGTCTTAATTTTCCTGGAATTTCTTTTTCGTGTTGAGAATTTGAAAACCGTCTCGAATTTTTCGGCAATTTTTCATCCAGATTTTTACAAGTTTTGTTCAGAAAAAAATTATTTTAGATTTTATAGCATTTATTAATTTTATGAGAATTTTAGTTTCAGATTTACAGAATTATTCAAAAAAGTTTCGTCACTTTTTGGTTTAATTTTATCCATATTTTGAATGAATTTAGTTTGTAACTAATGAAACAAAAAGTGTTTGTATGGTGGGAGGGTGTGCACTGTCCCACCCTCCAACCTGAAAAACATTTATGAATATTTTAACTGTATATTTAATCAAATAAAAACATTGAAGCATGTATTTTTTACTAAATTAGAGACGTGCTGCAATTTATCTTTAATTATAATCTTGCTAGTATTTTATAGATTTAAGAGAGAACATTTACCAGCAATTCTCTAACAGTTTTGTAGAAGATATTTATCTCATTTTATGAAGATTATACGCAGATTCTTGTCTTTGACTTTAAAGTTTTTTTAGCAAAATTTCTTGTCGATTTTTTGGTATCTCTCCATTTTTCTCAAGAATTATCTACACATTTTTCGTAGCTATGATTATTGTAAATATTTAACAATTAATCTCACTTATTGGCCAGCCTGAAATGCATGTATTTGAACGGAAAATCTAATATTTGACACAATTAAAGTATTATTCCGACTTAGGCGAGGGTAAGCGTGGTGGATGGAATTCCGGACGACGCACAATACAAAAGGCACGAGACACCAAAAAATATTTTCCCCGGCACAGAATCTTTCGTCGGGACCTGGATTACGATCATCGTCCCTTACACACCACCCCAATGAATTTGAATGGAATTTGTAGAATATCAGATTCCGCTTCGCCCTCAAAGGATTCACAACCGCCGATCAAACTCTTATATCGACGAAGCGACAACAAAAATCACCATGCAAAAAAGCAATATATATATATATATATATATATATATATATATATATATATATATAAATAAATTGTATGTATATAAATATATGATACATCTTGTTTTGATAAATTATTATTTTGCGATCCAATCTGTCAGTTGGACAAAATGGGATTGTGCGGGACAGACGGTGGATCGGGCTGGAACTCGAAGTGGAACTCGTATGACCGGGATGAGAATGGCGGTGAAGGAAAGCAGGAGGGTGAGGTGAGGGGTGTGGTGGAATAGAAGGGCCATAGATCATTCACATCACGTTTAGAACCTTTACAATGACATAGCACAATATATATATCAAGGGCGGGCGGGCGGCGCCATTCCAAAAACCCGCCATAAATCTACATTAGGGCTAAGAAGACACGCACCTGTAAATATGGGAATTGTGAAGTAAACAATTCCAACAGAGAATGTATTTTCTTTTTTATCGCGCGAATATGGTTTTCATTTTGGCGATTAGAAGTGGAGACGAGATTTATCGGTGTAAATAACGTCGACTTGCCATTCATCACCTCGACGGTGGTTTGTAGGAAGATGTTAAGAGGGGTGTGGGGTTGAGAAGGGCGCTATTGTCGCAGATCTTTCATCATCGAGAGTGAAATTGTGTCAAAAACATATACACTCATTCAAAAAGTTTTTCAAACAAATTAATTATCAATTTATTTTTGAAGAGAGGAGCGATCTATTTTTTAAGTATTAAAACTGATTTAGTTATAAAACTAAAACTTATTTTATGTCGACATTTAAGTAGTTGATGAAACGACCAAAAACTATAACTTAAAGGCTTTTAATTGCAATAATGAGAAGTCTTTGATGTTAAATCATTAAAACTAAGATTTATTAAATAATTTCTTAAATAATTTTCTCACTTATCTTTTGGTGAAATTAATTATTTTATCTGATTTTTAAATAAGACACTTGTTTGATTTCATATTGGTACATTCAGTCTCCTGACACATATTTCGGTCAATGACGACCATTCTCAAAGGAATTACAAAATATACCAAAATGAAACCAAACAAGTGTCTTATTTCAAAATCAGATAATATTCTATTTTCGTTTCATCAAGAGTGCAGTAAACAAATATATATGTAAATTAAATATTGAAATATCTAGTGCTAGTCATTTTTTTAACATTATTATGTAAAACATTAGTGCAGAAACGCTCATAGAGATTTATTACTCTCAATATTAATTATCAAATATATATGTATTGCTCCCTATAAAGAATCTTGTTTTTTTATATTCTTCTTGATATTTGACAAATAAATTGAAGAAAATTATACAGAGATAAATCCATAATTCATAAATTTAAAAAAATATATTTTTAAATTCAACTATTTTTCAACAGATATCTGCCTAGAAGTATTTCTCATCTACCACCTATCAACTATTATTTTTATATGTGATCTAATATTTATTATCTGTCTCTCATCTGTCATCTATCATCTGTCATCTGTCTTTTATTAAGTGTCATCTGTCAATTATCATCATATGCAATCTGTCATTTGTCTTTAGACACATATTAAATGTATTAATTTACCAAAGTAAAAATGTTTGAAGTTTTGTATTAAATTATTTGTGTTTATTTTAATTTTTGTTTTATCAATCATTTGACAACTGTCATAGAACATGTATTATGAGTACTTGGGCGAAACCCTAATTTGTCATTAATTCTATCATCTATCATCTATCATCTATCATCTATCATCTATCATCTATCATCTATCATCTATCATCTATCATCTATCATCTATCATCTATCATCTGTTACATTGTATGTAAGTTATCTGACATCTGTCAATTATTAATTGTAATTTTCTTCTATCATCTATTATCTATTATTTTTCAAATGTCATCTGTCATCTCTCATCTGTCAACTATCATCTGTCATCTATAATATGCCATCTGTCATCTAGCATATATCATCTGTCAACTGTTATTTACCATATATTATCTGTCATGTGGGATTTGACATATGCCATCTGACATTTGTCGTATATTTTTCCAATATCATCTGTAATTAGGCTTACGTTATTTTAGATGTATTAATTTACCGAAAACAAAAATTGTTTGAAATTTTGTCTTGACCTGTCATCATTTGTCATCTATCATTTGTTTGAAATTTTGCTTTGCGTTGTTTGTGTTTTTTCATAAATCATCTATCATCTATCATCTATCATCTATCATCTATCATAAATCATCTATCATCTATCATCTATCATCTATCATCTATCATCTATCATCTATCATCTATCATCTATCATCTATCATCTATCATCTATCATCTATCATCTATATATCTGTTATACTGTATGTGTTATTTGACAATAGTCACTTGTTAATTGTCAACTGTCAATTATCATATGTAATCGTATCTGATATATGTTATCTTATATTTATAATTTGTCATCTGCCATATGTCAAAGGTCAACTGTCATCTGTCATCTGCCATGTATTAGGGGTCCATTGACATTCATTTATCTTTTTTAATTAAGGTCAATTTTCTTGTCATCTCGTCATTCGTTTGAACTGTCATTAATTATTTGTTATGTTGTATTGTGATCTGACATCTGCCAATTGATAATTGTCAACTGTCATCTGTAATTGGTTATCTGTAATACTTTATCTTTTATTTTTCGTCTAATATTTGTCAGATGCTATCAACTATTTTTCAATTGTTGTCTGTAATCAAATATTTTTCATTTGTCATATGTCATCTGTCATCTGTCATCTGTCATCTGTCATCTGTCATCTGTCATCTGTCATTATATTATCTATTATAATTATAATTCGAGTTGATCTGAATCTGAAAGAAGTTGCGCTCAAATTTTTTAATTGAAAAAAAAAGAGTGATACAAAAAATCTAAATAAATATGACATACTTTTTAAAAATCTATAAATTCGGCTTAAATTTGCTGAAAAATTTTGAAATCTTTAAAGATAAAATATTTCCGAAAAAATCAGGACTCAATTTAGAAGAGCAATTCCTGGAAAACCTTAGATAAATCAATGAATATTTTTAAAAACAGTTTTCACTATGTTCTGGATTTTCTCAATTTATTGTCCGAAAAATAGAGATTTTTTTTGTTTAAATGATTTATTTAAATAAAATAGGTTTCTAGAATTTTGATCATTTATTATTACCGATTCTCCAAATTCTACAGCAACTTTTCATCCTCATTTTCCAAAGAATTTTCTACACCTTTCTGTTTTTCTATAAGTTAGACTTGTAGAATGCTTCATATATTTTTTTAAAATAAAATAAAACAAATATCTAATAGAAAATTCTAGATTTTTTTAGTCAGCTTTTCATCCAGAATTCTAATATTTTAAAGAGTCCAGAATTTTCCTGCTAGAGTAGATAAACCAGGAATTTTCTGACAATTTTTTAAACAGACTTTTAAAACGTTTATCAAATATTATAGAATTTTCCAATATTTTTAAATCAAATTTATATAATTTTCCAACATTTAGCTTTAATTTTAATTAGCTTGTTCTATATTTTTGAGAATTTACAAATATATTTTACTTTCTAGAGAGAGAGAGAGGGAAAGCATCATAATTGAAGATAGTAGTTACATATAATTATAACTTAGTTCGTAAATTTTGACTCAATTTTCATTTTGTACATGTATATGACACCTTGAAAATAAAGAGATATTATTATTAATATTATAACAATTTTTGTGATTCGTCTTCTTCTTTTTCTTCATGGCTATCCACCGTAAGTCTTTCAGCCTCTCTCCTTCCAGAATATAACCTTTTAAATTTCAAGAATATTCTCTAAACAATTTTTTTTTCGAAGGTTATTGATTCAAATTTTTAAAAATATTAATAGCTCTTAGCTGTTTTCTGATAGATTTATAGAATTTTCTAATATTTTCTTATATGTTGTTGTTGCTCTAAATTGTAAAGTGTTTATATATTTATACAAATTGTTAGAACATTACTTTAAGTGGACATGTAAAGAAAAATAAAGAATAAAGAATAAAGAATAAAGAATTGTATATTTTTCTACAATTTCTAACTTTTTATATTTTTGTAAATTTCATTCCACATTTCTCCATCTAGTCAGAAAATTTTCGACGATTTCTTCTTTTATCTTCAAAAGTTTTTCAAATTGCGAGAATAGAATTTGACAACCCTGCAAAAGGAAAATTTGACAGCTGAGACGTTAAGGT
Source organism: Ontholestes murinus (assembly GCA_963969525.1). NCBI lineage: Eukaryota > Metazoa > Arthropoda > Insecta > Coleoptera > Staphylinidae > Ontholestes > Ontholestes murinus. Next base: position 68,781,401 of record OZ018393.1, on the reverse strand, counting down.
TAGTAAAAATGAAGCGATACACGACAGAACAACGTGTTGTCCTTATTTAACAATATCTCAAGAATAATCAAAGTTCGATTATTTCATACAAAATATTATCAGAATAGTGCATTAAATTCATGAACTGTAAAGTGAATTAAATTGAAATAAAAAAATAAGGAAAACTGGATTAGTTGAAGAAGCTAAACACACTGGTCGTCCAAAAACAAGTTGTTCAGATGTCATATTCGATGCTGCAGGACACCTTTTAATATTTCAGTTTTTTAATCAAAAAGAATAAAATTTTCTTTCTATTATTTTTAGCTTCGTTAATCTCTTGATTCTCTCAATAAGTTACTTATTTATTTAGTGTATTATTGATCTATTGCAATATGTGTTCAATGGTCTAGCATACTTATTAATTACCCTAACAAATTGATGACCTAAATTATTAATAATTTAAAAATTTCGTATTTTTACTTTCACCTATCCCAATAAATTATTTATTTCCCTTGACCTTGGTTAATAAATTATAAATTACCTTATCGTACTCTTGACCTATCCCAATATATTATTCATTGCCCTAGCGTACTCTTGACCTTGCCCAATAAATCACTTGTTGTCTTTCGCTCCTTTAATTTAATTTTGGCGGCGGCATAGCACCTATTTCTAAAAATCTCAAAGAGGAAAAAATATGGAAAATTCTAGAAATTGAAACATGAAAAATTTTACTCTGAAAGAATGTTATCATCGTAATTCGAAATAGAATTTATAGAAATGAAGAAACGCTTAAAAAAGTTCTACAAATCAGGAAAATTCGTATAAAATAAAAGGAATATTTAGAAAAATTGAAGAAAAATTCTAAAAGTCAAGAAAATTTGTTGGATAACTTCAACTTCAAAATGTATCTTAGAAAACTAGAAATATAAAAATTGGAGAAAAAAACTGGAAATATACAACAAAATTCTAATAAATAATTAACTAATTGTTAGATATTTTTCATGCCAATTTAATTAAGTCTTACCCTCGAAAATTCATCTTAGAAAACTAGAAATATAAAAATATATTCAACCGAATCCTAATAAGTAATTACCTAATTATTAGAACTTTTTCATTCCAAATTAATTTGCTTATTAATAGTTATTCCCAGAAATTTTTAATTTTTTTTTCATCAAGGGAAGTGACTCAGAAGATTTTGATGTTTATCACCCTACTTATGTTGTTTATAGTGTTATGAAAAATTGGAATTAAGTTTCTATGCGATTACTTTCAAGGATATAATTTTATTGAAATGATTCTGAAGACGTATTTAATTACACATAAAAGTTTTTCTAGAGTTTTAGAATTTTCCAGCTATTGCATTTTTAAATAGTTTATTGTAGAGGCTTTTAATTCGTGGTACATTGTTGAATAATTACAATAAAATTGTAACTTTGTAAGCAATACACAAAAATATTTATTCTCGTGACTACAGTTTCGAAAAGTTTAGTTTGTCATTGTCAAACTATTATTATTGTAAGCATATAGAAGATTATAACGCCTTAAATAAAGAAGAGAAAATTAGATCTTTCTTGCCGTTTATTTTGGAAATATCTGGTTTACTTTTAAGTTTGAAAATTTCTATAGCTTGTAGTTAAAGCATTTTTCTGTGAACTTTTTCTATTATATCCAGGAAAATAATCACTATTTTGCAAACAATTTTCTTTCGCTGCTGGATATTTAGTATTTTCAACATTTTGTTTTTTTTCTTTTCTTCAAATCTTTGAGGAATATACTACACCTTTTTAAATTAAAAAAAAAATCTGTAAACTGACAAGTCGTTTAAAATAGTTCAGCAATTTCTCTTCTATATATTCAAAAGTTTCTAGAATTTTCTTTTCCATATTGCAAAATCGTTTTGATGATATTCTAACAGTTTCATCGAGATTTTAATTTTTTTTTTCAGCAAATGTTCTCTTCCTATCATTTTCTTTTCCAAACCAAAAACAAATTTTGAAGAGTTCTAGTTTTTTAGCAATTTCATTTTCATTTTTAAGATTTATTTGCATCCAAACTTTAATTCTTTCAAAAATATTTTTTTAAACTAACATATTTGAGCAAAATCTCTGCAGGATATTTTAAATTTTCAACAATATCTTTCTATCTATATATTTCTTTTATAAATTCCAAACTTATTTGTAAGAGTTCTAGAGGTTTTCAGCAGTTTTTTTTTGCCATTTTATTTTTTCGGCACATTTTCTTCAATTCTTCGAGAATCTTGTTGTTCAAAAAATTTCTTCCAATTTATTTTAAAAATATTTAAGCAATTTCTCTGCATTTATTTAACATTTTTTCTTTCCATTTTCCAAGACTTTTTTATATTTTTTCGAGAACCTTCCACCTTACGAAATTGACCAAATAATATAGGCGTCTAAAATATTTCAGTAAATTTTCTACTGGATATTCAAAAGTTTCTAGAAATTTCTTTTTCGTATTGTAAAATGTTTTTGAGGACATTTTAACTTCCTATTAAATTTTTTTAGAGTTTACAGCTACTTTTCTACTTTTTAAACTTTCTCTTGTAAATTCCATAAAGTATTTTGAGGGTTCTAGAATCTTCAAGCTTTTTTTTTATTTTTCTGGAATTTTTTAACTCGTTTCATGTATTCTTCAATAATTGTCATTTTTGAGTAAACCCTTTCGAGTTTACTCAAAAATGATCTTCCAATTTGAAAAAGTAACTACTCTTCCAGATACATACAATTTTAAAGTCTGTTTTTTTAGTCCTATGATTTTTGCTTAAATTTTCCATATATCTATAAACTTGTAAAAAACTTTGTATATTTTGATTTCTTCTATTAGAATGAATTGTAAGGCTCGTAAGCTATTTAATTAACTGTCACAAGTTTTACTTAAAACCGTCAAGATTTATGTAATGTTTATAGTAATTTTTCTATTTCTAGAATATTGTCTTTCAAACTGCATTTCGAAAATAATATACTTTTAAAAAATTTTAATTTCAAAGTTAATATTCCATTTTATTCAATTTTTCGGATTTTACTTATGATTTTCTCAGGATTTTAAATTTTAGTAATTTGTCTCTTCTTATAATTTTCTGTATTTAAAATGCAAATAAATTTTTAATATAACAGTTATAAAGTTTCTAGCATGTTCTTATATTTTTTGTTTTAGAATTTTTCAGCATTTTTTTAAAATATTGAAATCGTTATGAGTAATGTTTATAAAATTTTATGAATATTTGCACCGATATCAGTTTTTAATATTTTTGTGGTTTTTTTGTTTGTGGCAATTGTTTTTCCATGTTTTTCCTTTGCGTTTTTAAAATGTAGAATTTTAGAAATGGCAGGCGTTTCAGATGTGAATATTTTGTAATGATGATGATTTATGTTTCCAAAATTTTATGGATACTTGCACTATTATTAGTTTTTAATATATTTGTAGTTTATTCGTTTGTGGCAATTGTTTTTCTAATTTTTCAGTCGCATTTTATAAATGTGTAAAATATTATCTGTCATCTGTCATCTGTCATCTGACATCTGTCATCTGTCATCTGTCATCTGTCATCTGTCATCTGTCATCTGTCATCTGTCATCTGTCATCTGTCATCTGTCATCTGTCATCTGTCATCTGTCATCTGTCATCTGTCATCTGTCATCTGTCATGTGTAATTAGTTATACGCTGTTTTAGATCCAGTATTTAAAAAAATATTGTTTCAACATTGACTTAAATTATTAATTACTATATTTTATTAATTTCTTGTTCTTTATTTATATATTTCTATCCTTGTCGTTACTTATATTTATTTTTCACATGTTTCTGTTTTAGGTTTATACATTGTTTATAAAGATTTCGTAACTTTTTTATCATAATTTCTCTTTTTCTGCTATCTGACAATTGTCAATTGCCATCGAACATCTATTATCTGCCCTTTGTCACTTATTAACCTTCATCTCAATTTTTCTGTTTATCATTCATCTACCATCCATTTGATTTTTGTCTTCTATTCTTGGTCTGTTTCTGTCAATAATCAATTGTCAACTGTCATCTGTAATATGTAAGCTGTAATCTGTAATCTGTTATCTATTGTCTACCATATGACATCTTCTATTTTTCTTCTTACATAAATCATATTTAAACAATTAATTTTCATCTGGAATGTGTTACCTGTCATCAACTTTTCTTCAAGTGTCATCTGCCATCAAGTACTATTTATCTATCATCTACTATTTTTATTTGTCATATTGTATTTCTCATTTGAAATCTGCTACCTGCCATCTGTCATACGTCATCATTCATCTTTAATCTGACATCTGTCATCTGTCATATGGCATAATTGCAAGAGCTTTTTATATTTTCTATTTATTGATTTTTTTTTAATTCGAATGAAATAAATATATAATTTTATTCAGTGTTTTGAATTTAACTCAAAACTTTTTCTTCAGATTTTTAGAATTTTCAGGCTTATTTAAATTTCTAGACTTTAGAAATTAGCATTTTTTAGTAATTTATTTTGTTATAATATTTCAACATTGTCCAAATTCTGAAATATTTCAGCAATTCATCTTCCAAATATTCAGATTCTATAATTTTCTTTTTTAAATTGCAAACGAATGATTTTTAATTTTTAGCAGTTTCTTTTTAATTTTTTTACAATTTTTCAGCATCCTTTCTTCGATTCAAATTAAAAATTACCTTTAAACTTTCGAAACTAGATATATTTTTTTCCATTTTCCAAGTTTTAATTTCTCGCCCTACTTTTCTTTTTTTCGGTTCTTCAAAAAAGAACATTTCGAAATTCTCCAAAAAAATCTGTAAACTGGTAAGACGTTTAAAATATTTCAGAAATTTCTCTTCTATATATCCAAAAGTTTCTAGAATTTTTTTCCATATTGCAAAAAGTTTCTGAGGGTACTTTAATTTTTCTAATTTTTGAATTTTCTCTTCTAAATTGCAAAAAATATTTTGAGGATTCTAAAATTTTTCAGCTTTCTGTCACAGATTTTTCTTTAAACCTAATATCAAGATTCATACATTATTTTATAGTAATTTTTCTATTTCTAGAATATTGTCTTTCAAACTGTAAAATTTAAAAAATAATATTTTTTTTTTTATCGTAAAGTTAGTATTTCATTTTATTCATTTTTTCGGATTTTACTAAGAATTTTCTCAGGATTTTTAATTTGTATTTTTAGTATTTCAAGAATAGAAAATTATAAGAAGAGACAAATTCTTATAATTTTCTATTCTTGAAATGCAAACAAATTTTTCATAGTTTTAGAGTTTCTAGTATGTTCTTATATTTTTTTAGAATTTTTCTGCATTTATTTTTTAAATTTTGAAATCGTGATGAGTAATGTTTGTAAAATTTTATGAATATTTGCACCGATATTAGCTATTAATATTTTTGTAGTTTTCTGTTTGAGGCAATTGCTTTTATATTTTTTTTTCACTCTCGTTTTAAAACTGTGTAACTGACAGGCGTTTTTTCAGGTGTGAATATTTTGTAATCGTAAAGTGTGATATTTGCAAAATTTTATGGATATTACCAACAATACCAGTTTTTAATATTTTTTTAGTTTTTTTGTTTGAGGCAATTGTTTTTCTGTGTTTTTCCCTTGCGTTTTTAAAATGTATAATTTTATAAATGTCTAGCGTTATTTCAGACGTGAATATTTTGCAATCGTCATGTGTAATGTTTCCAAAATTTTATGGATACTCGCACTGGTATTAGTTTTTAATATTTTTGTAGTTTATTTGTTTGTGACAATTGTTTTTCTAAATTTTCACTCGCGTTTAAAAATGTGTAATTTTATAAATGACAGGCGTTATTTCAGGTGTGAATATTTTGTAATCGCGATGTGTGATGTTTGCAAAATTTTATGGATATTTGCACGGATATCAGTTTTTGATATTTGTGTAGTTTTTTGTTTGTTTGTGGCAATTGTTTTTCTGTTTTTCCTTTGCGTTTTTAAAATCATCACATGGCCTACCGTAAATAAATAAATAAATAAATAAATAAAAATGTATAATTTCAAGTGTGAATATTTTGTAATCGTGATGTGTGATGTTTGCAAAATTTTATGGATATCTGCACGGATATCAGTTTTTGATATTTTTGCAGTTTTTTTTGTGGCAATTGTTTAACTATGTGTTTCCTTAGCGTTTTTGAAGTGTATAATTTTAGAAATGGCAGGCGTTATTTTAGATGTGTATATTTTGCAATCGTCATGTGTGATGTTTGCAAAATTTCTATGGATACTTGCACTGGTATTATTTTTTAATGTTTTTGTTGCTTTTTTGTTTGTGGCAATTGTCTTTCTATTTTTTTCACTCGCGTTTTAAAAATGTATAATTTTAGAAAAGCAGGCGTTATTTCAGGTTTGAATATTTTGTAATCGTGATGTCTGATGATTGCAAAATTTTATGGATACTTGCAGTGGTATCAGTTTTTAATATTTTTGTAGTTTATTTGTTTGAGGCAAATGTTTTTCTATGTTTTTCCCATGCGTTTTTAAAATGTATAATTTTAGAAATGCAGGCGTTATTTCAGGTGTGAATATTTTGTAATCGTGATGTGTGATGTTTTCAAAATTTTATGGATATTTGTACCGATATCACTTTTTAATATTTTTGTTGTTTTTTGTTACTGTCAATTGTTTTTCTAATTTTCCACTTGCGTTTTTAAAGTGCGTAATTTTATAAATTACTCGCGTTATTTCATGTTTGAATATTTTGTAATGGTGATGTGTGATTATTGTAAAATTTTATGGATATTTGCACGGATATCAGTTTTTGATATTTTTGTAGTTTTTTTGTTTGTGGCAATTGTTTTTCTATATTTTTCCCATGCGTTTTTGAAATGTATAATTTAAGAAATGCAGGCGTTATTTCAGGTGTGAATATTTTGTAATCGTGATGTGTGTTTATTGCAAAATGTTATGGATATTTGCACGAATATCAGTTTTTGATATTTTTATAGTTTATTTGTTTGTTGCAATTGTTTTTCTGTTTTCTCTTGCGTTTTTAAAATGTATAATTTTATAAATGTCAAGCGTTATTTCAGACGTGAATATTTTGCAATCGTCATGTATAATGTTTGCAAAATTTTATGGATACTTGCACTGGTATCAGTTTTTAATATTTTTGTAGTTTATTTGTTTATGGAAATTGTTTTTCTATTTTTTTCACACATGTTTTAAAAATGTGTAATTTTTTAAATGGCAGGCGTTATTTCATGTGTGAATATTTTGTAATCGTAATGTGTGATGTTTGTAAAATTTTATGGATATTTGCACGGATATCAGTTTTTGATATTTTTGTAGTTTTTTTTGTTTGTGTCATTTGTTTTTCTATGTTTTTCCCATGCGTTTTTAAAATGTATAATTTTAGAAATGACAGGAGGTATTTCAGGTGTGAATATTTTGTAATCTTGATATGTGATGATTGAAAATGTTTATTTATATCTGCACGGATATCAGTTTTTCATATTTTTGTAGTTTTTTTGTTTGTGGCAATTGTTTTTCTATGTTTTTCCCTTGCGTTTTTAAAATGTATAATTTTAGAAATGACAGACTTTATTTCAGGTATGAATATTTTGAAATCTCGATGTGTGATAATTGCAAAATTTTATGGATATCTGCACGAATATCAGTTTTTGATATTTTTGTAGTTTTTGTTTTGTTTGTGGCAATTGTTTTTCTGTTTTTCCTTTGCATTTATAAAATGCATAATTTTAGAAATGACAATCGTTATTTCAGACGTGATTATTTTGCAATCGCCATGTGTGATTTTTGCAAAATTTTATGGATACTTGCACTGGTATTAGTTTTTAAAGTTTTTGTTGTTTTTTTGTTTGTGGCAATTGTTTTTCCAATTTTCACTCGTGTTTTAAAAATGTATAATTTTAGAAATGCAGGAGTTATTTCAGGTGTGAATATTTTGTATTCGTTATGTGTGATGTTTGCAAAATTTTATGGATATTTGCACGATTATCAGTTTTTAATATTTTTGTAGTTTTTTTGTTTGTGGAAATTGTTTTTCTGTTTTCCTTTGTGTTTTAAAATGTATAGTTTTAGAAATGCAGGCGTTATTTCAGAGGTAAATATTTTGTAATCGTGATGTGTGATGATTGCAAAATTTTACGGATATTTGCACGGATGTCAGTTTTTGATATTTTTGTAGTTTTTTTATTTGTGACAATTGTTTTTCTATGTTTTTCCTTAGCGTTTTTAAAATGTATAATTTTATAAATTACAGGCGTTATTTCAAGCGTAAATATTTTGTAATCGTCATGTGTGATGTTTGCAAAAATTTTATAGATACTTGCATTGGTATTATTTTTTAATGTTTTTGTTATTTTTTTGTTTGTGGCAATTGTTTTTCTATTTTTTTCACTCGCGTTTTAAAAATGTATAATTTTAAAAATGCAGGCGTTATTTCAGGTGTGAATATTTTGCAATCGTAATGTGTGATGTTTGTAAAATTTTATAGATATTTGCATGGATATTAGTTTTTAATATTTTTATAGTTTATTTGTTTGTTGCAATTGTTTTTCTGTTTTCTCTTGCGTTTTTAAAATGTATAATTTTATAAATGTCAAGCGTTATTTCAGACGTAAATATTTTGCAATCGTCATGTATAATGTTTGCAAAATTTTATGGATACTTGCACTGGTATCAGTTTTTAATATTTTTGTAGTTTATTTGTTTATGGCAATTGTTTTTCTATTTTTTTCACACATGTTTTAAAAATGTGTAATTTTATAAATGCAGGCGTTATTTCAGGTGTGAATATTTTGTAATCGTGATGTGTGTTGATTGCAAAGTTTTATGGATATTTGCACCGATATTAGTTTTTAATATTTTTGTAGTTTTTTTGTTTGTGGCAATTGTTTTTCCATGTTTTTCCTTTGCGTTTTTAAAATGTATAATTTTAGAAATGGCAATCGTTATTTCAGACGTGAATATTTTGTAATCGTGATGTGTGATGATTACAAAATTTTATGGATTTTTGCACGGATATCAGTTTTTGATATTTTTGTAGGTTTTTTGTTTGTGGCAATTGTTTTTCTATGTTTTTCCCTTGCGTTTTTAAAATGTATAGTTTTTGAAATGACAGGCGTTATTTCAGGTGTGAATATTTTGCAATCGTGATGTGTGTTCATTGCAAAGTTTTATTGATATTTGCACCGATATTAGTTTTTGAAATTTTTGTAGTTTTTTTGTTTGTGGCAAATGTTTTCTAATTTTTCACTCGCGTTTTAAAAATGTTTAATTTTACAAATTACACGCGTTACTTCAGGTGTGAATATTTTGCAATCGTGATGTGTGATGTTTGTAAAATTTTATGAAAATTTGCACGGATATCACTTTTTAATATTTTTGTAGTTTTTTTGTTTGTGGCAATTGTTTTTCTAATTTTTCACTCGCGTTTTTTGTAATGTGTAATTTTTTAAATGACAGGCGTTATTTCAAGTGTGATTATTTTCGATTCGTGATGTGTGATGTTTGCAAAATTTTATGGATATCTGCACGGATATCAGTTTTTGATATTTTTGTAGTTTTTTTCTGTTTGTGGCAATTGTTTTTCTATGTTTTTCCCATGCGTTTTTAAAATGTATAATTTTAGAAAAGCAGGCGTTATTTCAGGTTTGAATATTTTGTAATCGCGATGTGTGATGTTTGCAAAATTTTACGGATATTTGCACCGATATCACTTTTTGATAGTTTTGTAGTTTTTTTGTTTGTGGCAATTGTTTTTCTGTTTTTCCTTTGCGTTTTTAAAATGTATAATTTTAGAAATAACAGGCGTTATTTCAAGTGTGAATATTTTGTAATCGTGATGTGTGATGATTGCAAAATTTTATGTATATCTGCACGGATATCAGTTTTTGATATTTTTGTAGTTTTTTTGCTTGTGACAATTGTTTTTCTATGTTTTTCCCTTGCGTTTTTAAAATGTTTAATTTTAGAAATCGCAGGCGTTATTTCAGGTGTGAATATTTTGTAATCGTGATGTGTGATGATTGCAAAATTTTATGGATATCTGCACTGATATCAGTTTTTAATATTTCTGTTGTTTTTTTGTTTGTGGCAATTGTTTTTCTACTTTTTTCACTCGCGTTTTAAAAATGTCTAGTTTTTATAATTGACAGGGGTTGTTTTAGGTGTGAATATTTTGACATCGTGATGAGTGATGTGTGTAAAACTTTATGGATACTTGCACTGGTATCAGGTTTTAATATTTTTGTAGTTTATTTGTTTGTGGCAATTGTTTTTCTATGTTTTTCCCTTGCGTTTTTAAAATGTTTAATTTTAGAAATGGCAGGCATTATTTCAGGTGTGAATATTTTGTAATCGTGATGTGTGATGTTTACAAAATTTAATGGATGTTTGCAAGGATATCAGTTTTTAATATTTTTGTAGTTTGTTTTGTTTGTAGCAACTGTTTTTCTATGTTTTTCCCTTGCGTTTTTAAAATGTATAATTTTAGAAATGCAGGCGTTAATTCAGGTTTGAATATTTTGTAATCGTGATGTGTGATGTTTGCAAAATTCAATGGATATTTGCATGGATATCAGTTTTTAATACTTTTGTAGATTTTTTTTGTTTGTGGCAATTGTTTTTCTACATTTTTTTGCTTGCGTTTTTAAAATGTATAATTTCAAGTGTGATATTTTGAAATCGTGATGAGTGATGGGTGGATTCTTAGGCAAATAATTTTCTTACAAATTCTCGGTTATGTTATATTGATTAGAGGGTGAAATAGAGGCCACCCACTCGTCCTACACATTAATTCTAACTTTATCTACTGATCGGGTTTTAGTTGTTCGCAAAATAACTGCCAAAAAGGCTAATACAATGTTTAAAAATCATCAACAGTGTCTATAATTGATAGATATATATGTAGGAAGGGTGGGTGACCTTGAACCTACTCAACACCCAAGCGGGGGTTCCCCTGTTTTATTATTTATTATAGAAAAACTAGATAAAATATTCTTAAGTAAATTACTCCTTATGAAAATGATTTTTGGAAACCCTTTAGTGTATTGTTTTAATTGAAAGGTAGGATAGAGGCCACCCACCCACCCTACATATACATTTGAACTTCATCCACTGATCAGCTTTTAGTTTCCAGAAAATTAAAATATACAGGTTTTTTATGCTTAAAAAATCATTAGCTTTTTTATACCTCAAGTAAGGTGGGTGGGTGTCTTAGAACCCACACATTGAAAGATTAATCATATGCAAAAGATTTACGTTTCTCTTATTAAATTATAACAAAAAAGTTATAAAGAAATTTTTAGCATAAATTATGCTTTATGCAAACGATTTAGTTGAAAACCCTTTAGTGTGTTACTTTGATTGGAGGGTGGGTTAGAGGCCACCCACCCACTCTACATATACTTTTTGAACTTCATCCAGTGATTGGCTTTTTGTTTCCAGTAATTTTTTTTTTTCTTGGCGACGACTGCATGGTCATTTGCCACCACCGATTTTCCTGTAAATTGAAATAGAAATTCTTTTCTATAAATTTAAAAATCATCAGCAGTTATATACCTGAAACCAATAGATATATGGAGGGTGGGTGTCTCTATAACACCATCCAATAGATAAATCACACGTTTACTGTTTTATTTATTGATCGTAACAAATATATTGATGAATAATTTATTAGCTGAATTACTCTTCTGCAAATAATTTTTTTTGTACAAATTTTTGAGTATGTTGAATTGATTGAAGAGTAAAATAGAGGCCACATGCTTAGCCTACATATATACATCTTTACTTTATCTACTAATCTACACAATTTTTAGAATTGTTCTCTTCCTATTATTTTCTTTTCCAAAATTGCAAACAAATTTTTGAGAATTACACCGACTATACAAAGTTTACGTAAGTTTAGAGTTTTTCAGCAATTTCGTTTCGAATACAAATACGGATAAAAGGGAGGGTAACGAAGTCACAATTTGCAAGCTACCTCTAGTGATAGAAGGAGTAGCTCTCCAGCCAACCTATGTCTTCGATAATGTTGAGGATATTGCTGGTAAATGGGCCTTTCAGGTCACCAGGTGTTAAAGAATCAGTTTCAGTCCATCCATTCCTGGAGACTTAAATGGCGAGAAGGTGTCAATAGCCCAGATTATCTTGGGACCTGTTATTAAGTTGGAGGCTATGCTTCAATCTCCTTTTTGTAGGTGTGTGAATATATTTCTCGTCTTCAGAAGTTTTTAAGAGTATCTCCTTCTTTTTGTATAGTTCGTGAAGCTCTTTATTACAGACCCAATTGATTTTCTATTTATACGCATTTCTTGTTTGCTTCCTCAACTATTCAAGTTCCTTATTCCACCATGGGTTGGTCATTAAGTCATTCAGTGTGTCGTTTAATTGATTTGATAAGTTTACATTTACTTTTCTAAAAAAAGGCAAGATAATGAGTGATCTGCTATCGTTACACTAAAACAGTTAAATTAAAATTGTAAAACGTTAAATGAAATTTAAAACCGAGCAAAAGGAAAAAATCTGCTCGCAGATCGGATTCCCGATTCCCAGTTGCATGTGTTCATACATCTGACGGCTTTTTGCCGGCTTAATTAAAGCAATGGAGTGCTTGCTCTCTCTCTCGTTCTCCCTCATCACCCTCGTGTAATTAATTTAATTGCAGTTGTTGATTGTAACAAGAGACTTAATATATATAAAGGCCATTGTCGGCAGGTTGCAAAATTTACGCGTGCAACGACTGAAAACCCGACTGGGAAAATACGTACAGCTCCATTGTGTAGCTCCGACTGGCTCGTTAGTCACACCCACTTCGGTGCTAAATTGAATTTTGATGATGAAGAAAAAAAAATTGCAGTGTAATTAATAATTGTTTATGGTTATGGGCACGATTTCTTTTAATATCGACTTGTAAATCCTGAGAATGCTTCCAAGCTTATAGAATACTAAACTAAAACATTTAGAAGCTTCAGTATGATGGTTAAACTTAAGGGTTGTTTATAGAAATGATGGTTAAAAGATAGTTAACAATCAAAACACGTTTCAATATGTTATAACGTTATTAATATTGTAATTAATTATAACAGAATTATAGTTCTTAAAATATGTGTGTTTATACTTGTTGATGTTAAGATTAGGTATTAATTATAAACTCTAACAAAATAATCTGGTAAATATTTACAATTACTCATTATGTTAACTTTGGAATAACTTTTGAGATTATCTACATAACGAAGAAAGTCAAAAATTATATTTTCTGTAGGTACTAATATTGATCCTTGTAGTACAACTGATCAAAATTCCTACAATTGGATGAGTTGTACCACAAGGATCGATATTAGTTCTTACTGATGATCTGACAGAAAAAATAATCTTTTTGCACATTTAAATATGTTAAAAGTAGGATACGACACATAATCATTACATTCAGCAATAAATAAAATTATTATATAAACTTAAATTATTACTTTCCCTATATAGTATATATAGGGGAAGTATTGTTTTCGTGCGGAAAAATGTCTGTGGGCGCTGTATCTCAAAAACGAATGATCCGATTGAGATAAAACTTTAAATTTAAGATTTTATCGTTACAAACTGGAACTGAAAAGCTTTTGGTGAATATTAATAAACCGGAAGTGGATGTTTACTCGTGGCGTTTTCTTGTTTTTTTGGTGGTATTTTTTTTAATATGAAAAATTTTAAAAAAATGGTTCAAACAAAAGTTTAAGGTAATAAAATACTGAGCAAGTTTTATTGGAACATATTTTTCATAAAATTCTTAATTTTCGAGAAAAAAAATAAAAATTGAAAATTTTGATATTTTTCGTATTATTTCTCCTTAAAAAGTTTTGTCTTATTTTTTTAGCAAACTTTTAAAAGTTTTAAATGTTTAAAAGCATGTTTTTTTTCAAAGAAATTTTATATTTCTTGACTGTTGGAAAAACACTATTTTTATATAAATTTTAGATTGTTTTTGAAATTTTTAAATTGATTTTTTTTATTAAAATCACTCCGCCCGTGCTTCTTTTGCCCAAAATTTGACGTATGTCATTTTAAAATTGATTTGTTATTTATGTAATCTTCAAGAAAGAAGATCAAAGATAAATAAATAAATGGTTTTATAAAATTTCACCAATTTGCGATAATTTGAAACAGATGTTCTTTAGATAGTTTTGAGTGAACGGTTTTTGTTAAATTGCTTTTAAGCCAAGTTTCATTTTTCTTCCTAGTTAATTTTGAAAAATAATTTCAACTATCTTTTTAACAAATTATTTTAATTGAAATATTTTTTTAACTGTTTAAAAATTATGTCATTTTTTTGAGAAATATTTTTTTTGTATATAATTTCAATTGTTCAATTATTTTATACAATTTTATTATGTTTTCTTTTTACAAAATTTTTAAAATAAATTCTCATTTGTTTTTTCGATATTTAAAAAACGACGTTTTTTCTTAAAGAAAATTTTCCATTTTTTTTTTTTGATGAGGAAGTGTTTGTATAGTTTTTTTGCTGTAAAATTCTAACTTATTTTATGTAAATTTTAAAAATGTTAAATAGTTTTCCATTATAGTTTCTAATGGATTAAAAAAAAAATATTTCAACAAATTTTAAATTACTTTTTTTTTAACTGTTGAAAACTTATTATTATTGTTTTTTTCGTAAATTCGAATTGAGATTTCTTTCGAATGTTGAAAACATATGTTTTTTTGTCTGAAAATGTTGCTTTTTATTGTTGAAGAAAAACTGTTTTTTTATGTAAATTTAAAATTGTTTTTAAAATTGTAAAAGTGATTTTTTATCAAAAGAATTTTAGGTTTCCATTAAATTTCAATAATTTTGATAAAGCTGTAGAAAATTTCAATTGTCCAATAGTTTTATACCAATTATCACCGTTTGTTGTGCAAAATTTTCATTTGTTTCTCTGCAGAAAATCTCTTTCAACAGTTTCCATTTTTTAAGGATATGTATTTTCAAAAGTTTCTTCAGATATTTAAAAAAAACATGTTTTTTTTATAAAGAAACTTTTTACATTTTTTGAGGAGGAAGAATTTGTATAGATTTTTGCTGTAAAATTCTAACTTATATTATGTAAATTTAAAAAATATTAAATAGTTTTTCCATTTCAGTTAAAAATAATTTCAACAAATTTTGAATTACTCTTCTTTTGAACTGTGGAAAAATTATGTTTTTTTTTCGAAAATTCGAATTGAGTTTTTTTTTCCGATTGTTGAAACGTATGTTTTTTGCCAAAAAATGTTGTTTTTGGTCAAATGGTTTAATTCCATTGTTTTTTTTAATTTTTATTTTTATTTCTTAATGAATTTTGAAAAATAATTTCAACGGTCTTTTTAACTAATTTTTTAGCTGCATAAAAATTACCTCAATTTTTGTTTAGAGAAATTATCGTTTTGTTTTTTTTTTTTTTGTTGAAATTTTACAGAATTTCAATTGCCCAATTGTTTTAAGAATTATTTTCCCCAAATGTTTTTTATACATATAGTCATTGTTTTAAAATAAATTTTCCTTTGTTTTTCAGCTAATATTCAACAGTTATTCTAAAAAAAAACTATTAAGAGAATTACTTGAAAGCTTCAAAATCAACTTAAAACGAATGTATTTTTAATATTTTTTAACTTCATTAGGAACAAAATGGCGGTACTCCAAACATAAAATTGAAGAAATTTAATTTATATCAATTTTAAAAATTCTAAAAATAATAACTGTTTGAGAGATTAACCTAAAAACTTTAAAATCAACTTAAAAGGAATGTATTTTTAATATTTAAAAAATATTTAATAACCTATCTTTATTAAAAAAATGGCGGTACTTCAAACACGAAATTGAAGAAATTAATTTTACAACGCCTATTTTAAACATTCTAAAAACAAATAACTATTCGAGTGATTAACTTGAAAACTTCAAAATTAACTTAAATGAAATATATTTTTAATATTTTAAAAATAAAGTAACCGTTCTTTATTAGAAACAAAATGGCGGCACTCCAAAAATGAAATTGAAGAAATTGATTTTACAATGCCTATTTTAATCATTCTAAAAAATTAGCATTGAAGATATTGACTTGAAAACTTCAAAATCAACTTAAAAGAAATGCATTTTTAACATTTTAAAAATATAATAACCAACATTCATAAAAACAAAATGGCGGCACACGAAACATGAAATTGAAGAACTTAAATTTACAACGCCTATTTTAAAACTTCTAAAAAAGAAAACTATTGGAGAGATTGACCTTAAAACTTTAAAATCAACTTAAAGGGAATGTATTTTTTACTTTTAGAATATATAATAACCTATCTTTATTAGAAACAAAATGGCGGCTCTCCAAACATGAATTTGAAGAAATTGAATGTTCCCGCCTATTTTAAAAGTTCTAAAAATAAATAACTATTAAGAGATTAACTTGAAAACCGAGTCAATTTAAAACGAATGCGTTTTTAATTTTTTTAATATATAATAATTAGAAATTTTACTCACTTAAAAATTTTACCTTTTGAATTTCATTTTTATTCAAAGAGTTTTGTAATTAATTTTATTCCAAACCGCGAGACTATCAGTAATTGTATTTTATATGTATATGTAGGGTGGGTGGGTGGCCTCTATCCCACCCTTCAATCAGTAGAACATCATCAAAAGTTATTTGAAAAATTTGTATGAATAAATCTCTAAAAATTGCAATTATTATGTGTTTATTTATATTTTACAACTTCTAATTAAAACCCTCGCTCATGTTTAATTGATTAGAAGGTAGGATAGAGGCCACCCACCCACCCTACATATACATGATAACTTTAATTGCTAATCGGTGATGGTTTTGGTGCTAAAAATAATCAAACTCTTTATGTAATCAAAAATAAAAGAAAATCAAAATTTAGGATTAAATATAAATGGTTTCTATAGCTAATTTTATCTAATTTAGATTTAAAGTTTGTCCCCCCATCATGCATCAAAATTTTACTAATTCACTCACTCAAAAATATTACCATTAGAATTTCTTTTGTATTCAAAAAGTTTTGTAATTAATTTTATTGGAAATCGCGAAACGACAAGGAATTGTAATTTATATGTATATGTAGGGTGGGTGGGTGGCCTCTATCCCACCCTCCAATCAATTAAACATCATCAAAATAATAGGGAAAGTATTATGATGGCCGCATCATCATTTTATTGTTTATTATAATGAAGTTGATATTTTAACAGAGCAATAATATTAAACGTATTTTGTTCTCGGGTTGTAATAATATAAATTTTATTTCTACTAATTACACAGTTTAACACAAATAAATAATAACTTTGCTTAAAAGAAAAACATTGTTATTGTTAATATTTATACCAATAAATGTAATACATAATATGGATGCTCTAAATTACCTCCCCCCCCTTTTAAAAAGGGGTTGTTTACGAGAAATGTTTGAATTACCTGTAACATAAAACTGGGAATTATTAATTAGAGCGGCCTGTTTAAATTAAATAAACGTGGATGTTGTTACACGTGAATCAAAATAAAAAGAAATAAATAGAAATAAAAACAAACGCTCGCTTGATAATGGTGTTAAATTTACGGTGGAGCTTTACATGCTTCATACAAGAATCGCTTGCAACTGCAACTGCAGTCTGTTGATGTTTACATTAGTTTTTTTTTTGCCAACATTTCATAACTCTCCCCCTACAATGTGGAAATATTTGCCCGTGTATGCGCCTGAATGCGGTTTTAATATCCAGGGTCATGAAAGACATATGAGGATCCTTTTTGGTGGTGGCGCGCATGCGCGCGTTTCTCTATGTATATAAAATGGAATTTTTAATTACCTTTTTTATGGGCGCGCGCGAGCGTCCGACATTGTTTGGGACACAAGATGGATGATGGCGCGTGTTTACATGAAAAAGCGACGGTTTTTAATTTCGTCCCCCGCCCCCCCCCTCTGCCGCCCGCACATACGCGCGCCACGTTTCATGTTTTACTTATGACGCTTTGCGCTCCTTTTTTTCTATAGATATATATTCCTCTTGTTTTCAGGTTTCCTAAAGACTGGAGCCAAAGGGAGCGCCCAGGGGAATTTCGGACTAATGGACCTCGTCGCGGGACTGCACTGGCTTAGGGAGAATCTGCCAGCGTTCGGCGGCGACCCCGAGAGGGTGACCCTAATGGGTCACGGCACCGGGGCGGCACTTGTCAACTTCATAGCGGTGTCACCTGTTGCGAAAGGTATGGTCCCTATTTACTCTTCTACTGTAGGTCCCCTGTGGTGTCGGTGGTCATCTCCTTCATTCTCAACCATTAATCATACTAAATTTTGAAAAATAACCATTATTTAATACACAGACATACTACTTACCTAACTGTACAAGATAATTCATCAACAAGAAAGGAACAATTATTATTTATCTATATCGTAGTATTGAAATAAATTATTCAGTTGGATGAGACTCAAATACTACATGGGATAGAGGGCACTCACCCTCCCACCTTACATATACATATACATTTTAATTTTTACCGTTCGTTGTTTTCAATAAAATTAACTACAAAACTTTCGAATAAGAAAGAAATTATGAAGATACAGTTTTTGATTGAGTAAATTAGTAAAAATTTGATGCACGAAGGGTGGGCAGACTTTTAATTTAAATTACATAATATTAGCTATAGAAAGTCATTTCAATTTAAACTTAAATTTTGATTTTGTTTAATTGTTTATTACATAAAGAGTTTGATTATTTTTAGCAGCAAAATCATCAACGAGTAGCAACTAAAGTTATTATGTATATGTAGGGTGTGTGGGTGTCCTCTATCCCACCCTCCAATCAGTAAAACATCATCAAAAATTATTTGAAATATTTGTATGAATACATCAATTAGAAAATGCAATTATTTTGTGTTTTTTTACATTTTATAACTTTTAACTAAAACCTCGCTTATGTTTTACTGATTGGAGGGTGTGATAGAGGCCACCCACCCACCCTACATATACATGACAACTATAATTGCCAATCGTCGATGATTTTGCAGCTAAAAACAATCAAACCCTTTATGTAATAAAAAATCAAACAAAATAAAAATTACATTTTAAATATAAATGACTTTCTATAGCTGCTTTTATCTAATTTAGATTTAAAGTTTGCCCACCCATCATTCATCAAATTTTTACTAATTTACTCACTCAAAAATGTTACCATTTTAATTTCTTTTTTATAAAAAAGTTTTGTAATTAATTTTATTGGAAACCGCCAGACGATAAGGAATTAATGTATATATGCATATGTAGGATAGGTGGGTGGCCTCTATCCCACCCTCTAACCAGTAAAACATGATCAAAAATTATTTGAAAAATTTCTTTGAATAAATCTATTAAATTTTGCAATGTTGTTACGTTTATTTACGTTTTACAACTTTTAATTAGAACCCTCGCTTATGTTTGACTGATTGGTGGGTGGGATAGAGGAATATTCTTTTAAATTTTCAGATTTTTCTATCAATTTTTTTCTTAAATATATATATGCTTTCCATTTCTGATCTCTAGATTTTTTCTGAAATTGCAAAAAAGTTCTAGAATAATTCTTGTTTTTGCAAGAGAATTTACTATAATTATTTCTTAAGAAGTTTTGGATGATAGAATGTTCTAAATGAATCTGAAGTAATCCGAAACAGAATTTTTGTAAAAATTCATAAACCCACTAACTTTCAAAATGTGGATGAATTTTTGCTAGAAAATTAATAAAAACTGCAAGAAAACTAAACAAAAATTGAAGAAATCTGAAATAAAAATAAAAATACTTTACGCTTTTGCCATTCGCAATTTTCGAGAAATTTTGTGGAAGATTTATATTTTTTTTAGTTTTAAAAACGAATTTCTCTTATGGATTTTTATTTTGGGAATATTAGATTCTTGTTTCAACTAAAAAGAAATTATTCAGATTTCTAAATTTCCTTTTGGTAACATTCTTAAATTTGTTCGATAATTTTTATTGATATTTCTAGATTTTTCCAACCTTTCCTTATTTCTAGATTTTCTTTCCAAACTGCGATTTTTTATTTTTTATTATTGATTTTGCAAGATTTTTTCCCAACTTGGAGTAGAATTTTTCTTTCTTCTGATTTTTAGATTTCTTAGTAGTAGTAACATATATTTATTGACAAATTTTATACATATTTACATTGGAATAGTGAATAATGAATAATGAATGAGGTGTACTAATTTGTCAAAAGGCTATCGACCAGAGGTCTTTCTGCCTTGAGCTATCCAGTCATATGGCGTCAGTCGTTATTGAGTATAAGGATGAAATGATGAAATGAAATCAAATATGGTTGAATTGGGATATTTAAATTTAGGGTTAATATTAGGGTTTCTGGGAAGACAATATTGGGATAAGATATGGAAGTTGAAAGAATTTTTGGAGAATTTTTCTGATAGGAATCGAAGGCGTTCTAGGATAGGGATAACTAAAGTGGTATCATAGAGGAGCTGATTAGATGGATTGTGTAAAGGATTAAGAGGATGTCGGAGTTTGGTTAGGGTACGGAGGGATGCTCGCTCGCTAACTTCAATATTACGGGATGTTGGATTGCTGGGATTGGTATAGAGGGCACAACCATAGTCAAGAAGTGGACGGCAGATCATTTTGTATATTTTAACAGCTGTTTTTGTGTTAATACCACTGTTTTTATAAGTTAAACTTCTAAAGCATTTTGCTCTAGAAGTAATTTTACCTTTCATTATGGCTGTATGTTTTTTAAAATTGATTTTTTGATCTATGGTTATGCCCAAGTACTTAACGGAAGCTGTGGGAGGGATCATGGTTTGAGAACTATGGACTTTGTAAGGTGAGTTATTGGTGCGATAATAAGGAATTAGGAGCTGGGATTTGTGGGGATTGATTTTAATGCGCCATTTTGCAAACCACCTTTGAAGGGAGTCAATAAGCTCTTGGAGGAATTGAAGGGCTTTTGGTAGTGTGGGAGCATGTGTGATTAGGGCAGTGTCGTCTGCAAATTGCAGGAGGTATTTGTTAGGATTAAAGTAGAGAGGATCAGGGTTGTAGACGTCAGCACAAAAAATGTTATATAACAGAGGTGATAGGGGAGAACCTTGAGGGAGTACTTGTTCAGGAGTAAAAGAAGAGGAGCAAGAATTGTGGATTTTGACTTTTAAGGATCTATTGGAGAGGAATTGTTTAATAATGAAAATGATATGAGGAGGGATATTAAGGAGGTGGCACTTGTATAATAGGCCTTGATGCCAGACAGAGTCAAAAGCTTTCTGGACATCTAAAAATAGGGCTGCAGAAGCTCTGCCTTCGAGGTGGGATGTTTGGAAATTTGAGACAAGGATAGTGAGTGGAAGGGAAGTTGATCGTCGGGGAAGAAAATTCATTAAAGTGAGTTGTAGAGTTGGGGTTAATAATAGGATTGGCGGTAATGTATTGTGATACTTCTGAATTAACTTTATCGATGTAGATTTCTTATTTTTATCAAATTGCGAAAAGTTTCTTGAAGAAATTGATTTTGCAAGAGAATTTTCTCTCAAATTTGTAGATTTTTCTAGAAACTTTTCTCCCAAATTTAGACCTTTTCTATTAAATTGCGAAGTGTTCTTGCTTTTATAAATGAATTTTCTTTGAAATTTTACACTTTTTAAGCAATTTTTTATCTGGCTTCTTTCTATTTTTAATTTCTAGATTTGTTTTTTAATTATTTATTTATTTTAAATTGTTAAAATTTTCTTGAAGAATTCTTGATCTTCTAAAAAAACTTTTTACATATTTTCAGCAATTTTTCTCCCAAATTAGTGTAGAATTTTAAATATTTGTTTACTTTCCATATATAGAAAATACTATAGGGGAAGTATTGTTCCGTAAAAAAAATTTTGAAAAACTTTTTTAACGGAAATATCTGTTTTGAGGTCCCCTGAGACTATTTGACTAATTTTTGGAAAAAAAATGTGTCTTTGTGTGTTAGTGTGTATCTGTCTGTCTGTTGGTGAAAAGAAAAAAAAAAGAGAAAAATCTTGGCAGTGAATTAAAAAGAAGATCTGAAAATGGGGAAATCAACCTTAAAATTAAATAGTTCAACGATGTCCCAAAAATAATCCAGGAAAACTAAGTACCTCCCAACATACATGCATTTCTGCGTTTTATCAAAATGTGAGAGGATTATATTCTAAAACAAACTTATTATACGATAACGTATGTGCTAATGACTTTGACATCATTTGCTTAACTAACACTTGGTTGCATAGTGGTATACTGATGTCTGAATTGTCTGTTTTCTTATATTAATTTAAAAAAGAATGCTAGTCGAATTCCAGGTAACATGACAGGTGATAATATTACCAATCCAAAAAAAAAAGGTTTACTGTTTTGGTACTTACTTTAGCAGTGTGTTCACAACTTCTGCTAGAATATGCGAACAAGAGAATGTTTTGTCCAATTTTCCTGTCTGTAAAATTAGCCAGCTCAATGAAAAAGATATTTCAGTTGCGGTACGTGAATTAAAAGGCAGTCGCATCTAGGGGTCTGATGGAATTATAGCTTATACAGTTAAAGACTTTATACAATCCTTTGTCGAACCTCGGAACCGTACTTTTAAATTTAATTATTGCATCAAGTATTATTCCTGAAATTTTGAAGATAGATTAGATGTTATGTGGGTGGCACCACTATCTCAGATGAACAGCTCTAGCTTTACTTCTTTGATTAGTCCAGTAAGCCCTGCCAAAGAGGATTGGGTATAGGTCTTCACGCTCGGGTTTGCAGTGCCCATCTTTTGATATCTAATCCTTGCTAGGCCCTCGCAATGGCATAGGATGTGGAACGAGTCCTATTCTTCCTCTAAACAGAATCTGCATGGTGATTCTTCCACCAGGCTGAAAGATAGGTAGAATTACGCTTATTTTTAAAAGCGGTGACAATCTGATATTTTAAATTACAGGCCAATTACTGTTATTAATAATTTCGCAAAACTATTTGAAATTGTGATGTACAAAATAATGTACAATCATGTAAGCCCAATTATTATAATGAGTTATATAAAAAAAGGGTCAAGAAATGAAACACACTAATAACTTTGTTTGTATAACACGAAATTTCGTGTCAGGGTCAGTTGCATTAAATTTACTAAATTTTACCGATCGTAATAAAATAAACAATATTAATTTCCTTAAAGCATTTGATTCGATTAATCATTAGATTATTGCTCGTAAACTTAGTTATTATGACTTCATCATTAATGTGTTCATACCTTTGTAATAGGCAGCAGTATGTGCATTCATTTACGTACATTGCAACAAGCGGTGTTCCTCTGGGATCTAACCTTGGACCGCTGTTGTTTATTATTTTTATAAACGATATTTCTCTGAATCTTCAGTCAAATATACTTCTATATGTGATGACTTGAAGATGTACAGTGCTATAAATTCAGTTAATGACTGCATTAAGCTGCACACAGATATAATTCACACAGAACAGTGGTGCAAGGTTAATGGTTCATTCTTAAATCTCAATAAATATAAATGTATTTAATTTTCACGAAAAAAGAATATTATTCAATATTATTATGCTCTGGATTGTATAAAGTTTCAACGAGTCGATACTATTCGTGATTTACGAGTTATTTACTTATTATATTACGCATATTTTCGTTCTAATCTTAAATTCGCTTGTATTATCTGGTCACCACATTATTAGTGAGTGAGAAAATTCAGAAAAAAAACCTCAAAATGCTATGATATATTTCTTTACAGCATAGACGTAACAATTTAACGATATAATTTACACATGGCATACAAAATTGTTTGGTAGATGATTCAAACCTTGTTTTTATGCTTAATTTTCATGAACCAAGAGTAAGCACTCGATATAGTCAACTATTTAAACAAACTTATGCCAGCTCACTAACATATTACAACTCTCCTATGAATACAATGTTTAGGCTTTTTAGCACTGTACATTATACTGTGGATATCTGTAGAATCCAGAAGTGAATTGTTGCGTAATATATCGGATATTTAGTATAGCGTCTATATGTATTTGTGTTCGTGCATGTATGTATGTTGCTTATACATATTTGTACATACGCATTAGATTTATTAATTATGTTTTTTACGAAATATCAATTTCGCCAACCCTTATATTAATTTCTGCCTTATTTCTGCCTAAAATTTTCATTGACTATTCCACTCCTATTGCATGTAGCCAATGAAAGTGAGGCATGTGATATTTTTTAGCCAATCACGTCAATTTCTAAGTGAATAAACACCAAGTTGCTGTTTATTCACCTGAATGACCTGAAGTTAGCTATTTCCCGACAAATGAATTGAATTAGCCTTGATAAAAAAGCGAAAAAC
This sequence comes from Ontholestes murinus, assembly GCA_963969525.1. NCBI lineage: Eukaryota > Metazoa > Arthropoda > Insecta > Coleoptera > Staphylinidae > Ontholestes > Ontholestes murinus. The sequence continues at coordinate 68,757,065 of OZ018393.1, read as the reverse complement.
GTTGTTTCTACGTATGTCAGTTGCAAGTAGGTTATAAAATCAAAATGTTTGGTAACACTTCATCATCCATAATAAATGCGACGGTGACAAGTTCTGCACCAAAACATGAAACTTAAACATGATCGTGTGTTTAGAAACGATTTGAAGAAATCTGCGCCGATAAAAAATACCAGTTGTTAGCAAAACTTTAATGGAAACTCTTGCCGCGATTATGAGGACTGGGCGTATAATATAAAGAAGGTAAATGCAAATGATTATAAGGGAGGTGTTATTTAATCAATGTCGAATTTTTCGTTTCAAGTCGTGGAATAGTCTTTCCAAATACCATTCGTGATGACAATTAAATCGGAATAAATTTTGTTTTTAGCGCATTCAAGTTTGTTGCTTAATCGCGATTTTTATTCGAGCAACTGATAGAAAAAATCACTCGCCTGGCGGCTCGTGATTTTTTCGTGACAGTTGCTCTCATTAAAATCGCTAAGCAACAAACTTTCATGCAAAAACAAAATTTATTCGAGTAAATTGCCATCACTTATGGTATTACTTGTGATTAAATATATTATGAAACGATCGTTATCCTTTAAATAGCGGAGCGAATGTACTTCGGAGCTTTGTGCGTGTAGTTCGTCAAGTATTCCGAATTTTTGTTTAAACCTGCGGCGATCCCAGCACCCATTTTAAAGTCTAAGCTTACACAGTGTGCAAGTGAAAAGTTTTTTGGTGCAGAAAACAAATCACCATTTATTTCAATAATATTGTTTGATGTTTTTTCTACAGTTTGTTTATTTAAATAGTCTTGATAATTTAATTTAGGTTTATTAGTTAGTTTACCTAATTTATTTTTAATCTTTGGTCGCTTTATATTTGACAAGTGAATTTTGTCCACAGCATTATAATGTTTCGGGTTAATTGTTCCCGTTTTGAATTTAGGGTCAACTGATTTCAATGTTTCTTTCTTGTATTTATTTTTAGTCTTAGACTGTTTTTGCTTGTTTTTGACGAATATGGTTTCTGGGATATTGGGAATTTCTTCTCGGGTTTGATTATGCTTTTCCATAACTTTTTCTTTATCTATTTGCATATTTTCATTAATTTTTTTGTAAAGCATTTTTACTTTATCCCGGTGATTATCAATGTAATTATTGACGACTCGAGTTTCAATATCGATGTCAAAGGGAGAAACTGAGTTTATGTGTCCCGAAATAATTTCTGAGGGGGTCAGTTTAGTAGTTGAGTGGATCGAATTATTATATGCCAAGAGTGAGTAATTAATTTTTGATTCAATGGATTCTTTTTTATAAGTATCTTGATTGTTAAGCAACCGGATATGTTCTATTATCGTCGAGTGAACTCTTTCGACTATGCCGTTTGAATCCGGGTGTTGACTACTGATGAAATGCACTTTAATTTTATGAGTTTCTAATAGTTCTTTTACTAAGGTATTCTTAAATTCGAGATGATTATCTGCCACAACTTGGCCAGGAATTCCATGATGCGTAAAGAATTTAACGAGATTGTTGGCAATCTCAATTGCTTGGTGAGAATTCAGTTTATACATTTGAAACAATTATTAATTATTAAATGTAAATATATGCTATATAACTTATATATATGAAATGTCTTATGTTATTAACTTATAATATATCACTTAATCTTAAAAATACAAAATATGTCACACTTATGATAACAAAATAAAAATATAGAATCTTAAATATAAAAATATATGACAAAACACAACATAACCTAAAATATAATATATGTACAGTTCCCACTCAATTTGAGAACAATACAAAACAAAACAACTATAAAAGTATCATTCTTAAACTGTTTAATAAAAAACTAAATAATCACAAGACAAGTCTTACATACTCCTACACGCTTATTATGTACTCCCGTAATTGTTTGAATTTTTTTATATTTTCTTGATCTTTAATATGTTTAGGAAGTTTATTATTCTAACCATCAATCAATTTCCATAGCATCAATCAATATTTTAGGTGATCTAACAAGGTGTCAATTACGTTCAAGGTCGTCCAAGGTTGCTAAAAGTCAATCATTTAAGGTCATTCAAAGTTCATTTACGTTTGTCCATCGATCAATTAAGGTCCTATTTTAAGGAGTTAAAGATCATTCGTTCGTCCCGAGATTATACAAGATCATTCAAATATCATAAAAAAATCGATCGGTCATTCAAGGTCATTAAGGTTCGTTCAAAAATCATTCGGAGACATTTTCGGTAAAAATAACCTTTGGCCTTACAATTATTTAAGGCCAATAAACGATTATTAAATTAATTTTTAGGCAAAAACCCCTTTACTGAGAGAGCGGATTGATAAATATGATTGGTGCGGGAACGGAGCCTCGTCATTGCATAGCGTTACTTAATTAGGTCACAAAATACCATTTAAGGTCATCCAACGATCATTCAACTTCATTTAACGGTCTTACAAGGTCGTGTGTATTTTTCCAACGATCACAATTTGTTATTTAAGGTCTTTCAACGATCATTCAAGTTTATTTAATAGTCAAGATCATGTGTATTCCTCCAATGATTATTTAATATCATCCAATAACAAATTAAGGTCATTTAAGGTTATTAACGTTCGTCTAAAGATCATAGGTCGTTAATCGAGTAATCAAGATCAATCGATGATCGTTTAGTAATATACGTTTCTTTAGTGGTCATTTAAGTGATTAATCAAGGTTATTTTAAGTCATTCAACGATCATTCAACAACGTACTTTAAAAATTTAAAAATACAATTTTTCAATAATTGTTTAAGGTCACTCAATTGTCATTCAAGGCCATCCGAGTTTGTTCAATGGTAATTCGAAGTCCTCCAAAGATCACCTTAGGTCATCTAATGTAATCTGACAATCACTCAAGGTCCTTTGATAGTTTTACAAGGTCATCGACGTTAATGCATCAATTAATGTATTTAAATGAAAATTGAAGAGTTTTTTATTGGAAAAATTATTTTATAATTTAAGTGATGTTATTATGTAAAAAATAATACTTTAAGTTTGTATATTGACGCTTCCAATACCATAAATGTATATTGTGTACACTATATGGTCTACGGAATAAAGATTATTATTATTATTATTATTAATGCAATGATTATTTAACCCGTCGGTTGTTTATTAGTTTATTAGGTTTGTTTAAGGTCATTCGAATTGCTTTAAAATAATTTAACGATAATTTGAGGTCATCTAACGATCATTTGTCATGATCAAAATTCATTTATTGTGATCAAAAGATTATCCAAGAGTAACCAAAAATCATTTAAGGTCATTAATGATGACCCTGTAATTATTAAAATAGCTTTAGGTCATTTAAGTTTTTCAAAATGATAATTCAAGGTCATTCGGCGGTTGTTAAAGATCTCTTCAGCTAAAAAATATTGTTCAGATTTGTAAGTTTCCTTTTGGCAAGGCAACATTTTTAAATTTGCTCGATAATTTTCAATGGAATTTCTAGATTTTTCCAGTCTTTCCTTATTTCTAGATTTTCTTTACACACTGCATTTTTTTTCAAAAAAATTATTGATTTTGCAAGAGAATTTTCTTCCAAAGATTTTTCCTGAAATTTTTTTCCAACTTGGTGTCGCTTAAAAATAAGCGACACTTTTTCTTATTTTATATCAAATTGCGAAAAGTTTCTATCAAATTTATAGATTTTTCTAGCAACTTTTCTCCCAAATTTAGATCTCTTTTATTAAAATTGCGAAAATTTTCTTTGAGAGTTGTTGCTTTTATAAATAAATTTTCTTTGCAGTTTCTACACTTTTTAAGCAATTTTTTATTTTGCGAATGTCTGGCTTCTTTCTATTTTTAATTTCTAGATTTGTTTTTTGTTTGTTTAGTTATTTTAAATTGTTAAAATTTTCTTGAAGAATTCTTGATCTTCTAAATGAACTCTTTTTGAAATTTCTACATATTTTTAACAATTTTTCTCCCAAATTAGTGTAGAATTTTAAATATTTGTTTACTTTCCCTGTATAGAAAATACTATAGGGGAAGTATTGTTTGGTGAAAAATTTTTGAAAAACTTTTTTAACGGAAATATCCGTTTTGAGGTCCCCTCAAACCATTCGACTAATTTTTGGAAAAAAAAAAGTTTTTGTATGTGTCTGTCTGTCTGTTGGTAGGCTCTGGCCTCTAACCCACCCTCCAATCAGTAAAACATAAGCGAGGGTTTTAATTGAATGTTAAATCAGGCCAATTACCGATGAAGTTAAATTGAATTCCTTCTGTGCGATTGTAAAAGTAAATTGACACGGATTTCTCGACAAATATAAATAATAAGTGGGATCTAGTAATAAATATCCTAATTGATAGTATGCAACTATGTTTTCCACATAAGGTCGTTAAATCTAATGATAGTAATTTAAAATGGTTTAATAAAAATCTAAAAGATATGTGTAAAATACTAGATACATTAAACGATCTTTACAACGAATTTCATTTAACTAAATTAACATTGCATAATTGACTTCAATTTAATTCAATGTCCTAGCGCACTTCTGACCTATGCTAGTAATTATTCGTTACCCTAGCGTATTCTTGACCTATTTCAATAAATTACAAATTGCCTTAGCGTTCTTTTGACCTAGATTATTACATTGATCATTGTTATAGGGTATCTTTAAGCTATGCCAATGCATTGTTCATTGCCTCAACGAACTCTTGACTTATCCCAATGAACAAGTCATTTTCCTAGGGTACTCTTTATTTTTTCTTAATTATCATATATCTATGGTCAAATCTAAAGTTAAACTGTTGATTCTTAAATTTCAACTGGAATCAGTCAATCGTTAAATATTAAATGTCGTCTACTACATCTTAACTGTCCTTTATCAATTGACAGCAGTTGACATTCCACACAAATAAAAAATACTGTTTGGGGAGTATATCTTACATATAATTTGTCACTGCGCAAGCAGTATTTTGTAGATATTCAATATACAAACATACACCACTGCGCAAGCAGTATTTTGTTTGATAATTTAAGTTGATATATATTCTTATCCACAAACATCCATAATTGTGCAAGTAGTATTTTCTAGATTAGTATAATTTTAGCTATCACAACTAAAAGCAAAGTGGCACACACTGCAAACTAGAAATTAAGAAAACTAAAATGCACTTACAATTTTCATATAAAACAATTCCCTAAGTAAAATAGCAAAAAAGTAAAATGTATAGAAAAAGATATTATATATTTATTCTATCTATACATTTTCAATTTCCAAAATATTCAAGCCCTGAAAGTTCATAAACGTTGACAAATATCCACGTTTGGGGATCAAACTTTGTGTGCGCGTGTGTGTATGTGCTCCCTTTAACATTGCATATCTGACATCAATTCAATTCAATGTCCTAGCGCACTCCTGACCTATGCTAATAATTACTCATTATCCTACCATATTCTTGACCTATTTCAATAAATTACAAATTGCCCTGGCGTACTTTTGGCCTAGGCTGATACATTGATCATTGTTATAGCATATCTTTAACCTATACCAATACATTATTCATTGCCTCAACGTACTCTTGACTTATCCCCTAGCGTACTCTTCAATTATAATAAATCCATGGTCGAATCTAATGTTAAACTGTCAATTCTAAGTTTCAACTGAATCAGTCAATCGTCAAATATCAAATGTCGTCTACTGCATCTTAATCTATAAAATACTGCTTGTGCAGTTATTAATGTTTGGGAATAAGAATATATATCAAGTTATCTACAAAATACTGCTTGCGCAGTGATGTATATTTGTTTATTGAATATATGCAAAATACTGCTTGCGCAGTGACGAATTTTTGTATGTATCAATTGACAGCAGTTGACATTCCACATAAGTAGAAAATATTGCTTGGGTATATCTAACCTACAAACATTCCTCACTGCGCAAGCAGTATTTTGCATATTTTCAATACACAAACATACATCACTGCGCAAGCAGTATTTTGTAGATCCTTTAATTTGATATATATTCTTATCTACAAACATTCATAACTGTACTAGCAGTATTTTATAGATTAAGATGATGAGTCCTCAAAGTGCATAAACGTTGACATATATCCACGTTAGGATGATGACAGTATTTTGTGTGCGCGTTTGTGTGTATGTGCTTGCCTTATTGCATATTTGGCTTCAATTCAATTAAATGTCCTAGCGTACTTCTAACCTATGCTAATAACTATTTATTACCCTATCGTATTCTTGGCCTATTTCAATAAATTACAAATTGCCCTGGCGTACTTTTGGTCGAGGCTGATACATTGATCATTGTTATAGCGTATCTTTGACCTATACCAATGCATTATTCATTGCCTCAACGTACTCTCGACTTATCGAAGTGAACAAGTCATTTTCCTAGCATACTTTTCATTTTTTCTTCATATATCCATGGTCGAATTTAATGTTAAACTGTCAATTTTAAATTTAAACTGAATCAGTCAATCGTCAAATATCAATTGTCGTCTACTTCATCTTAATCTATAAAATACTGCTTGCGCAGTTACGAATGTTTATGGATAAGAATATATATCAACTTAAGTTATCTAAAAAATACTGCTTGCGCAGTGGTGTATGTTTGTGTATTGAAAATATACAAAATACTGCTTGCGCAGTGACGAATGTTTGTATGTATCAATTGACAGCAGTTGATATTTCACACAAGTAGAAAATACTGATTGGGGAGTATATCTTACATACAAACATTCTCCACTGCGCAGTATTTTGTAGATCAAAAAAGAATGATCCGATTGAGATGAAACTTTAAATTTGAGGTTTTATTGTTAAAAACTGGAACTGAAAAGCTCTTGTTGCATATTCATAAACCGGAAGTGGATGTTTACTAGAAGCCGTTTTTGTTTTTTTTTCCTATTTTCTTTTTAATATGAAAAATTTTACAAAACTTTTCAAACAAAAGTTAAAGGGAATGAAAAACTGAGCAAGTTTTATTAAAATATATTTTTCGTGAAATAAACATTTTGTCATTTTTGTCAATTGCTAAATAAACTATAGGAGTTAAATGAAATTTATATTACAAATAATTGTAGAGAATTCCAGAGTGAACATATTATTAAGAATAACATTTTTGCGTAAACCTCATAGTTTTCGAATAAAATATAGGGAAAGTACTATGATGGCCACATCACCATTTGTTCAGTTTTGAATTCTCTACAATTATTTGTAATACAATTTTCATGTAATTCTAATAGTTTATTAGCAATTATCAAAAAATGTTAAAAACTTTATGAAATAAATGTTTTAATAAAACTTCTTCACTTTTTCATCCTCTTTAACTTTTGTTTTAATATTTTTCATATTTAGAAAAAAAATATCGGAAAAAAACAAAAAATGACCCCGAGTAACCATCCACTTTCGGTTTATGAATGTTGACCAAAAGCTTTTCAGTTCCAGATTTTAACGATAAAATTTTAAGTTTAAAGTTTCATCTCAATCGGATTTGGGATACAGCGCCCACAGACATTTTCATGCACGAAAACAATACTTTCCCTATATATACTATATAGGGAAAGTAAAAATTATTTGAAATATTTGTATGAATACATCAATTAGAAAATGCAATTATTTTGTGTTTTTTACATTTTATAACTTTTAACTAAAACCCTCGCTTATGTTTTACTGATTGGAGGGTGAATAGAGGCCACCCACCCACCCTACATATACATGACAACTATAATTACTAATCGTTGATGATTTTGCTGCTAAAAACAATCAAACCCTTTATGTAATAAAAAATCAAACAAAATCATAATTTAAGTTTAAATATAATTGACTGTCTATAGTTAATCTTTACCGATTGGAGGGTGGGCTAGAAGAATTTTCTTTTAAATTTCTAGTTATTTCTCTTAAATTTGTCTAGAATTATAAATATGTCTTCCTTTTATGATCTCTAGATTTTTTCTGAAATTGCGAAAATGTTTTAGAAGAATTCTTGATTTTGCAAGAGAATTTTCTATATTTTTTTCTTTTGAATGAACTAGTTCTAGAGTTATAAAATTTAATTTATTTCTTAAGAAATTTTGGATGAGAGAAATTCCTAAAGGAATTTGAAGTAATCCGGAATCGATTTTTTCGTAAAAATTCATAAACCCTCTAACTTTTAAAATGTGGATGAATATTTGCTGGAAAACTGATGAAAATTGATTAAAAGAAAATTAAACAAAAATTGAACCAAAAAAAAATACTTTACGCTTCTGTCATTCCCAATTTTCGAGAAATTTCGTGGAAGATTTATAAATGTTTGAGTTTTAAGAAGGAATCTCCTTTATGAGTTTTTATTTTGGGAATGTTAGATTCTTGTTTCAGCCAAAAAGTTTCTTATTCAGGTTTATAAATTTTCTTAAATTTGCCCGATAATTTTCATTGAAATTTCTATATTTTTCCAGCCTTTTCTTTAAAAACTTCAATTTTTTTCAAAAAAATTATTGATTTTGCAAGAGAATTTTCTTTCAAAGATTTTTCCAGAACTTATTTCCTTTTTTCTTATTTTTATCAAATTGCGAAAAGTTTCTATCAAATATCTAGATTTTTCTAGCAACGTTTCTCCTAAATTTAGATTTCTGTTATTAAATTGCGAAAATTTTCTTGAAGGGTTCTTGCTTTTATAAATGAAATTCCTACAATATTTAAGCAATTTTTAATTTCGCGAATGTCTTTAATTTCTATATTTCTTTTTTACTTATTCATTTATTTTAAATTGTAAAAATTTTCTTGAAAAATCCTTGATCTTCTAAATGAACTTTCTTTGAAATTTCTACACATTTTCAGCAATTTTTCTCCCAAATTAATGTAGAATTTTAAATATTTGTTTACTTTTTTACCTAGATAGAATATATAGGGAAAAGAATTGTTTCGTAAAAACTTTTTGAAAAACTTTCTTAACGGAAATATCCGTTAAGAAGTATCCTGAGACCATTTCACTAATTTTTGGAAAAAAAATGTTGTCTGTCTATCTGTTGGTGGGCTTCATTACATAAAGGTTTTGATTGTTTTTAGCAGCAAAATCATCAACGATTAGCCATTAAAGTTATCATGTATATGTAGGTTGGGTGGGTAGTCTCTATCACACCCTTTAATCAGTAAAAAATAAGCGAATGTTTTAAGTAAAGCTGTAAAATGTAAACAATCACAAAATAATTGCAATTTTTATTGATGTATTCACACAAATATTTCAAATAATGTTTGATGATGTATTATTTATTGGAGAGTGGGATAGAGGCTACCCACCCACCCCTCGATACGTGTATTCTTAATAGTCTTTATGATTTTCAAACGTATAACTCTTAAGAGTGAGTTTTGACAATTTTTTAAAACACTTAAAATAATTTGCGTTTCTTCATTTTCAATTCCGATCGCCGCCATATTGTCTGTGATCACCATGTATAGAATATCTCAGTCAGGAGTTAAAAATAGATTTTATGATTTTCAAACTTATAACTCGTAAGAGAAATTTTTGGCATTGTTTTTAACGCACTGAAAATAATTTGCGTTTCTTCAATTTGAGTTCTGATCAAAAACATATTGTCTGTGATCACTTTATATCAATTATTTCAGTAAGAGGTTAAATATACGCTTGTCCTTAATAGATTTTATGATTTTCAAAATTTTAACTCTTAAATGTAATTTTTGGAATTGTTTTTAAAACACTGAAAATAATTTGTGTTTCTTCAATGTGAGTTCTAATCACCGCCATATTGTCTGTAGTCATCTTACATCAAGTAACTCAATATGAGGCTAAAAAAACGTTTATCCTTAATAGATTTTATAATTTTCTAACTCATAACTCTTAAGAGTAATTTTTGGCATTTGTTTAAAACACTCAAAGTAATTTGCGTTTCTGCAATTTGAGTTCTAATCGCCGCCATATTGTCTGTAGTCACCTTAGATCAATTATTTTAGCATGAGGTTAAACATACGTTTATTCTTAGTATATTTTATGATTTTCAAACTTATAACTGTTAAGAGTAATCTTTGGCGATTATTTAAAACACTGAAAATAATCTGTATTTCTTCAGTTTAAGTTCTGATTGCCGCCATATTGTCTGTGGTTACTTTACATCAATTATCTCAGTAAGAGGCTAAAGATACGTTTATTCTTAATAGATTTTATGATTTTCAAACTCATAACTCTTAAGAGTAATTAATTGTAAATGTTTGAAACACTGAAAATAATTTACGTTTCTTCAATTTGTGTTCTAATCGTCGCCATATTGTCTGTAGTCAGTTTAGATAAATTATCTAAAAAATCGTGAAACCTAGAGAAGAAATTAGTGGAAATTTCTTGAATTCTTGAAAAAGTAAGTCTAGATTTTTGAAAAAAAAAATTCTAAAAAGTCTAGAGCCTCAAGAAAAATCTAGATGTCAACAAACAAGTTCTAGAGCCTCCAAGAAAATCTTTGCAATTTATAACCTAAGAAGATAACCTTGAAATCTGGAGAAGAAATATCAGGAAATTAAAAAAAAAAATTCTAGAGCCTCCTAGAAATTTAGAAGACAGGTTGAAAAAATATCTTGAAATCGGGAAGAGAAATTACGGAAAATTCCTTAAACCTTCTCGAAAAAAAGAAAAGATTTGTAGGGCAAAATTTTCTAAAAAATTTTAGACCCTCCAAGAAAAATTCCGCAATTTAGAACTTTCTAAATAATATTATATGTTGAATTCTAGAGAAGCAATTACTGAAATTTACCTGAATTCTCGAAAAGAAGAGGAATTAAAAAAAACATTTAGAGGCTGAAAGAAAATCTTCACAATTTATAAGAAAATTTAGTTATTTGCTATTTTCTAAACTCTAAACTTTTAGGAAAAAAATCTAGAATGCCTCAAGGAAAATCTTTGCAATTTCAAATAAAAATCTTGAACTCTTGAGAATAAATTGCTAGAAATTTCCTGAACCCTCGAGAAAATAATCTAAATTTCTAGAAGTAAATTCTAAAAATTCTAGAGCCTCAAAGAAAATCTTTACGATTTAGAAGACAAGTTGAAAAAATCTTGAAATGTGGAAAAGAAATTACTAGAAATTCTCTATTTATGACTCGGGGTGTCTAATTTTGTGGTTGAAAGGTCGAACAGAGGCCACCCACCCATCCAGTTTTGATTTCCAAAAAAATATAGCAAAGCTTTTGCTGATGTTATCAATAACATTAAATCACTGTATATGCGTTGTATTAAAAAATATATGTAGGGTGGGTGGGTGGCCACTATCCTATCCTCCAATTATAATAATATAAACGGCGATTTTTAATGAAGAAACATGAGAACTCGCCGTTTCAAGCATGTTCTGTAGTAATTAACCCTTACGAGAAAAAAGTAAGAACATTTTAAGGACTCATAAGCCCAGTTTTAAACTAGCAAGTAACTTAATCAATGTCACCAACCTAATCGAGCAAATATCGCCTCTGAATTGCCCGCGGCAGTCGTGCGTTTCCCATTCGAGTATGATGTTGTGAAATTGAGTAGACGATTGATGAAATCGCGAGAGGCTATAAAAGTTTCACCCCCGCCCTCCCTTCCCTCAGGGTGGAAGCAATCAGCGAAATATAAATGCCATCGGTGATCGTTTAATGTCTTTTCATTACGACCCCTCTCGATATTCCCCGCCCCCCGCGGGAAACGGGAGTGTTGATGGCAACTTTTTCAATCTGTCGCCGACGCGTACAAATCGTCCGACAACACGGAATCGCTTCCATTTCGATGGGAAATTTGAGAGAGGTCCATATACGGAATGAACGAAAAAATAAAAAATCTTTAACGCCTGAGGCGGCCAGCCATTGTCCGGAAGCTCCAGTGCATTTGTTTCGATTTATAATGGCAACGTAAATTGCATTTTTATTTCCAACGTTTAAATTAATTATTTAATGTATCAATAATATATATTAGGGTGACTACCAAATATCAGGTCATATGTAATCTGTTACTTATCATTTTTTATCAGTCATTTGTGCTTTGTGATTTGAGATTTGTCATTTATCATTTGTTAGTATTCATCTGTCATTTATCATATATCATTTGTCAATTGTGATCTATCACCTGTTTCTGTACAAAAACAAAACAATTGAAAAAGTCCCGGTGAATTAAACAATTAAAAATTTTGCATTGAAGAAAAACCGGTTTAACAAAATTTAGAAATTTACCACCTGTCATTTGTGATTTATAATTTGTGATCTTTCATTTGTCACCTGTCATTTGTTTCTGTACCGAAAAAAGAAACAAATGAAAAATTGCGGTATAAAAAAAGGTTTTGTTCAATTTAGAAATTTGTCATCTGTCATTTGCCATCTATCGGTTGTCATTTTGCATTTGTTTCTGTACAGAAAAAAATCAATTGAAAAATTGCTAAAAAAAGATTGACGACCGATATAAAAATAAGACTAAATCAATTTACAAATCTTCATCTGTCGTCTGTCATTTGTCATTTATGACTTGTTTCAGTACAAAAAAAAAACAATTGAACAACTGCCAAAAAAGATTGTCAACAGATATAAAAATAGGTTTAATTAAATTTACAAATTTGCCATTTGTTACCAGTCATTTGTCATTTGTGATTTGTTAATTGCCATCTGTCACCTAATATCTGCTATTTGTCATCTAACACCTGTTTCTGTATGAAAAAAACAATAGCAACATTTCTAGAGAAGATTTAAAACCAGTATAAAAAAATAAGTTTAAACAATTGTAGTCTTAATAAGACTAATTTGTTGTAGATTTTACGAAAATATTTTCGTGTTTTTTCTATTTATTAGTGAATTTTCTACAACGTAAAGGACTTATATATTTTATTATTAAGTTTAATAAAACTTGGAAATTTGTCGTCTTCCACTTGTCATTTTTTATTTGTGATCTTTCATTTGTTTGTCATTTTGCATTTGTATGAAAAAATAAACAATTGAAAAATTACCAAAAAAAAGATTGAAAAGCGACATAAAAATAAGTTTAATTCAGTTTACAAATATTTCATCTGTCATTTGTCATTTATTACCTGTCATTAGTAATTTTTCATTTACCATGAGTCACAAGTCATTTATTATTTGTCATTTATCACATGTCATCTATCGTGTGTATCATTTGTTATATATGATTCGTCATCTGTCACTTGTTTTTGTACAAACAAAACAATTTTAAAAATAATAAAATGTATTAAAATCCTTTAGTTCGTTGTAGTAAATTAAATAATAAATTTAAAAAATATTGTTGTAGATTCACGAAATGTTTTCGTATTTTTTAAATTTATTAATTTTAAAAATGCCAAGAATGATTAAAAATCAATATAAAATAATAAATTTAATTTAATTTACAAATGACAGAAGGTATTCTGTTATGATTTCCGAATTGTCATTTATCGTTTGTCATCTATCTTATCACATATCAACTGTCACTTATTTCTGTACAAAAAAAAAAAAAATACAATCGAAAAATCAAGAAAAATTCAAAACTGACATAAAATAAGTTTAATTAAATTTACAACTTTGTCTTCTATCCTTTGCCATTTGTTATCAGTTATTTGTCCTTTGTGACTTGTGATTTATGATTTGTGATTTGAGAGTTGTAATTTATAATTTGTTATTTGTCATCTATCACCTAATATCTGCAATCTGTCATCTGTCATTTTTCACATATCATTTGTCATTTGTCGTATCACATGTTTATGTATAAAAATAACAATTGAAAAATTCCCGAGAAAGATTTAAAATCGTTATAAAAAATCGGTTTAATAAAATTTGGAAATTTGTCATCTGTCAGTTCTCATCCATTATTTGTGATTTTTTATTTATCATTTATCGCTTGTCATTTTGTATTTGTTTCTGCACAAAAAAATAAAGACAATTAAAATTTAATTTAATTTACAAATTTCTCATCTGCCATTGTCATTTGTAATTTATTATCTATCATTTGGCATTTGTCTTGTGTCATAAGTTATTCATCAGTTGTCACTTTGTATTTGTCATTTGCCATCTTTCATTTGTCATCCATCATTTGTTATCTATGATTTTTCATCTGTCACTTGTTTTTGTACAAAAAAAACAATTGAAAAATTACAAAAATTGATTAAAATAGTTTATTTACATTTTCCTTCTGTCATTTGCCATTTGTTATCAGCCATTTCCCGTTTGTCATTTGTGATTGACATTTTGTCATTTGTATGTGTTCTTAATAATAATAATAATAATATTTATTGTGATCATACAATAAAGTTTACACAAGTCATACAATTTCAGAAGGTTATATGCACATATAAGTAAGTAGGTGATATACATAAAAATTTTAAGTTTTGTGAAGATTATATTAATAATAAAAACGAGTTTAAATTCCTGTTTCACTGTTTTTATTTAAGCACTAAATGTACATTTCGGACATTATGTGTCCATTATCAATAGTTGATTAACAGTTAATCAACAATTGATAATGGACACATAGTGTCCGAAATGTACATTTAGTGCTTAAATAAAAACAGTGAAGAAAGGAATTTAACCTCGTTTTTATTATTTTGTCATTTATCATTTGTTATCTGTCACATAATATCTGTCATTTGTCGTAGATTATTTGACATCTGTCATTTGTCATATATCGTTTGTAATATGGCATTTGCCATCTATCAATTATTTCTGTTAAATTAAACAATTAAAACTTTGCCACGAAAGATTTAAAATTGATATAAAAAATGAGTTAAATAAATCATTTGTTATCTATCGTTTATCATCTGTTTTTGTACAAGAAAAAACAATTGAAACATTTATTGAATCCTTTGTTCATCATGGTCATCTATTATATCTCATCTGTCATTTGTCACTTGTTTCTGTACAGAAAGAAAAAACAATTAAAAATTTGTATAAAAATATAAGTTTAAATTAATTTACAAATTTTTCATCTGCCAGCTGTCACTTTTCATTTATCGATTGTTATTAGATAAGGTAAATCAAGAAATAGTAAAAATTATAATAAAAAAATTGTAGTAATTTGGAGGAAAATTTATTGGACAATTTTAGAAAAATCTTGTACAATAATTGATGGAAAATTGTAATAATTTTAAAGAATATTTCAATTTTTTTTCTTAAATTGACTTTCCCGAAATTTTACACGGCCTGTATATTTGGTTAGTAAATTAATTGGATGAGTTACGTGAAGATAAACTTGATTATAAAATAAAGCACTAAAAACCTTTCTTCACACAGTTTATTTGAAATACCAAATATATATTTCGGACACAAAGTGACCATTATCAATGGTTTAATACTAAATACTAATATTAAACCATTGATATGGTGAAATATATATTTAGTATTTCAAATAAACTGTGTTATGAAAGGTTTTTAGTGCTTTATTTTATAATCATGTATATTTGGTTGCCTATACTAAAACACTGTGAAATTATTTATGTATATTATAGATATCTAGAAATTAAATTAATAGCGTTTTACCTACATTAAAATCACATCATTTATACTCTATGATTTAAATATCTTCCAATTACCTTCCGAAAAGCCGTAAATAAATCTTAAACAGACACAACTTAATTAAAATTATTTATAAAATTTTAGACAATTTATAACAAAATACTAATTAAGGCTTACTTAATATGATCAATTTAAACATGTAAGGTGGATGAATCTATTAATATAACCCTATTAAGATGCTTTTGGGATTTTTTTGACACAAAATTAGAAATGAAATATTCATGAAAATTATTACATGCAACTTTCTCTGTTTTTTCGGCTGATAAAAATCTGTGGCATTTCCAAAACCCATTACTAAGTTACCGTAATGTACTTTTCCAGTGAAAAACATTATATAGAAAAGTTAAACTCATAATTGGCGGGTTAAAATAAATTTGAATAGTGCATCCGAGTTAGAGTTGAGGAACAACCGTGAAATTCAAGACTTGGTTTCGAATCAAAGCAAAAAATTGTTCTCGCGTTTCGGAACCGACAAAGATTTTCTGAACATTGATCGTAGTTTCTGGAAATCAAATGATGATACCTATAAAATATGTGTCTAGTCATCAACAGCAATTCGCGAATGCTAAGAAATCTAATCTTAGAATATTGAAACATATTTGTGAGAGCACTATAAAATGTAAATACTTGGACTACCTCTCAAAAATTCAATTGTTTAAACATGACCTTGACCACGTTTTGAATTAAAAACATGTTTTCCCAGTCTTGAGTCTAGATCAAGAAAGAAAATAAATTTTTGAAAGATATGCTGACAATGTTTCTAATAGATAATTAATCACAATTAGGTTACTCTTCATCACTCACGTGACTACCTTCAAAATTAAGAATATAACAGATAATAAATTTAGGATCAGCAAAATTAGAGAAAACTAAACACACATTAGTACATCACTATGTTCAGAGCTCTATGTTTGAAGAAGTTTACAAATTAAATAGACAATATGAATTTCTAAGAGATACTACAAGTAATATTTCCAAATTTAAAAATGAATTCCAGAATTATGAAGAGATTCTAAATTACTTTTAAAATTCAATAACACACAAAATTAAAACTATAGAATTGGGTGCCAAAATAAAACGTACAAAAGAGGTCTGATCGACGGTTTAGGTACAATAATTAAGACATAAAGCGAAAACATGGATTCGCTCGACGAAAGAAGAATTAATGAAATTTTAAAATATTTGATTACGAATAAAAAAAATCTCCAAAATCAATTGAAATTTGAATATAGTACGAACATTAAAATTATTGAAAATATTAACAATACGGTCAAGGATATCGCACATAATCAAAATCTCCTTAGAGTTCGAATAATGCAAATTTACAAAGAAGAAATTGATCACCAACATGTTCTGGATGTAAAAGATTTGTATAATCAACTTGTATAATTTTTTGGCGTTATTGAAAATATTTTAGATATAGTTACTAACTCATTAACGTTCTGCAAACTGAGAACTGTTAGTCCAGATATAATTAGACTCCAAGAATTACTCGAAGAACTACAAAGAATGTCAATTCATTATAATGAGAAATTACCCTTTGAATTTAAAATAGATAATATTTTGAATTCGAATCTATAATATCTGTAAATTGCAAAATTAAAGAGTCTAAAATTTACTACTTCTTATCCCTACCAATTAACTACGAACATCCTTTTGACCTTTATAGAATGTATTCAATACCTCTGAATTTCGAGTCGAAAATTCCAAACATTATACTACTATTAAAATCAAGAATTGATTCAAAAATTTAGCCTCTAAATTATAATGCAGTGTGTAAAAATGAAATACTTAACAATGGAAGTACGTATGACTGTAAATCTACAAAATAAGAGTTTGAAAAAAATCATTTCAAAAAGATTCCGTACACTCGCTGTATTAGTATCCAAAGAAAGGATAGGAACAACATGTACAGAAAAGGAAGAAAGCCAAAACCTTCAAGGAGTCTTCATTATCCAACATCAAGGGTGCAGGAACTACAGGAACCACAAGATTCCAAAAATCCAAAAGTTAACATATATATATATATATTACAATAAATTTTAGTGGTAATAAACATAGTAAGTAATTATATCAATAATTTTCTACAATAAATAATTGTGTGTAAATAAGCTTATTACTTTAAATAATATTATAAGCGCTTGATGAAAATTCGATCATTATTTAAACTTTTAGTAACATTACACGGCGTACATCCGAGAATTCCTAAACAACCTGTTTGTAAACTTTTCCCTTAATTAACATTTCCAGTTTTCCACTATCGCGATCTTCGTAAACACCCTTTTTTGCCTCCTTGTAATTTTATACAGCCCCATCCGCCGTAAACAATAACTTACCGTAAAAGGGGTTTTCGCAGAAGTTATGAGTTATCCGAATAAAACGATTCATTACACGAACACACAACAACAGATAGCGCTTTTACGTTCCTGAGTCGAATGTAAACGGAATGTGTAATTGTTACGAACCACCCTGCCCTAACCCCAATCCCCCCCGACTCCGCGCGGCGTAACAAGGGTCGGAAATTTTAATCGCGCACAGAGGGAATATTTTTTAATCAAGCCGCGTATTAATTATTAATTTATTAATTATATTTAATTAGTGGAAATTGCAACGATTTGGATTTTTATTTATCCCCTTTCCCCCCGCACACACACACACACACACCGGCGGCGAACTATAATTCATTGGACATTAAAACTTTCGCATTGTTGGTGAAACATAAAGGATATACTCTCCTCGGATTTGGAACCGTTCCAAGGAAGAGATCTTTAAATGAGCGGAATTAATATATGCGACGACATTTCCAGTTGTCCATAACTTCTAATAGGAAATCGATATCTGCCATAAAAATGCTCGTTTAATTGGTCCCTCTCGTGGAAAAGTTTTTCGAGAATGGAGACGTCTTCGTAATTAGGTAATTTACAGTCGATAAACCTAATTTTATTTGCAAAACTAGACAAGCATAGAGAATATATATATTAAACCTAACCATTTTGTTTCCTGCACTTATGTGATGAATATTTTTATATTTTATTAAAACTACATCAACTGAGAATAGTTGTAGGGATTTTTAGGTTCATTCTACTGAAAATTAATGTTTTACAATTTTTTAAATCACCGAATGCAATTTTACAATTCTTCATTTCTAATTTCGAGAGAAACCATTTTGTTTCCTGCACTTATATGATTAATATTTTTATATATTATTAAAACTAGATCAATTGAGAATAGTTTTACGGATTTTGAGGTTAATTCTACTGAAAATTAATTTTTTACAATCTATTAAATCACCGAATGCAATTTTACAATTCTTCATTTTAAATTTCGAGAGGAACCATTTTGTTTCCTGCACATAAGTGTTGAATATTTTTATATATTATTAAAACTAGATCAATTGAGAATAGTTGTAGGGATTTTGAGGTTTGTTCTACTGAAAATTAATTTTTTACAATTTTTTAAATCATCGAATGCAATTTTACATTTTTCATTTCAAATTTCAAGAGGAGCCATTTTGTTTCCTGCACTTATATGATAAATATTTTTATATATTATTAAAACTAGATCAATTGAAAATAGTTGTAGGGATTTCGAGGTTTATTCTACTAGAAATTAATTTTTTAGAATTTTTTAAATCACTGAATGCAATTTTACAATTCTTCATTTCAAATTTCAAGAGGAACCATTTTGTTTCCTGCACATAAGTATTAAATATGTTTATAAATTATTAAAACTAAATCAATTGAGAATGATTTTAGTATTTTTTGTGGTAGGTTAGGAATACGCTACATTAAGCAGATCTCATCAATAATAAATCAATACCTTTTAACTTTTAATATTTTCTGATAGATTTATAAATGTTTCGTCATTTATTAAGCAATATAACTTTTCAGCATAAATCGTGGCAGTTGTTCGGCTCGTTTTTTATGCCGTTCTGAAAGCAATTATCGCCGGCATTAAAGAAATATAAACACGTTAAACTTTCAACATTTCACACCTCGAAATCCGGTGCAGCGTCTGTAGTTCCTGTGGAAAAGTTTTAATTAGTTCCGGTTAGCGACGCCCAGCAAATCTCCCCCCCCCCTCTCTCCCCCTCTCTGTGTGTGTGGGTGTCTCTATATGCATGTGTATGCAGATTTAATCGAAACTGGCGATATATATTGGAGTTTCGGGAACCATTTAAAAGTTTCCCCTTCGACCCCAAGAAGCGAACACGTCACTTTTTCAACAATTGTATATATCACACCGGAACGTTCACCGAATACTAAATAGCGTGAGGGCGCAAGGGACATAAATTGAAACCCCGGGAAAATACTACAAAAGGTCTCCTCTGTGTATGTGTGTGTGTGTGTGCTAAGTCCTCAATATGTTTTCAATGCCATGATACTCAACAAGGACTTATATGTTCTTTTTTTGTAAATTATTTGTATTTGTAGGTAAGAGGATCGTAATAAAAATATATACCCAAATTGTAAGGAAATTAATATGTGTATGTTACAAGGAGAAAGCGCATCTTCACGTAAAAACATTTGCAATTAAGGAATCCGCATATTGTCACGTTTTGTGCACTAATGATTTTCAATTCATGATATGTAAATCATTGCAGTCTTGTCTGAACTTTGTAGCAGTAAAGACAAATACACATCGTTTTATTTAAAAACTCTTTTTAAAAACCCGTTATTAAATCATAATCAACATAATTGGCGCAGTCGGTAGGATCCGGTATCAATTGAGAATTAATAAATTCACCGAGAATCTATACCATTGGTGAGTATCAACTTCTTATACTGGACCTGAGAATACAGAACTTCGAGGACCCACAGAGGACTTCCTGAAATGATTGTTGCAATTCCAAAGAAACGGTTAACATCGATCCAAAGAGGACGGTAAGAAAAAAAAAGAAGAGCTGCTGAGCGATACCAAGCGACACGAGCGTTTGCAGAAGATTTTAATAATAAATAAAACCCAGCATTTCACTGTACATTTAGTAGACAAGAAAACAGATGCGTCAGGAAAAAGAAAACCAGAATGGTTATTCGACTATCGAGCGTTTAATGAAAAAAAAAAACAATCGACGATCGATACTCGCTACCAAAAATAGGAGAAGTCCTAGACAAATTAGGAAAAAACAATACTTTAGCGTATCGGGCATAGCTTCAGGATACCATCAAATAGCCATGAAGGAAAATTCAAAATAAAAAGTAGCCATTAACACAGACCATCGACTATGAGTTCAATAAGATGCCATTTGGACTGAATAACGCTGCGGTGTCATTCCAAAGGATGTTAGATAATGTACTTAGAGACTTCATTAATAAAGATTGTTGTAAGACATTATAGTCTTTTCACCAAATTTGGAAGAACATAAAAAATCACTCTCACGAGTTTTCAATAGTCTTTAAAATCACAGTTTACATTTACAATTGGACAAATGCGAATTTTTAGAAGGAAAATCTGAATTATTAGGCCATATTGATATACCCAATGGTTTAAAACCAAATCCAATAAAAATTGATTCAATTAAAAGATTTCCACACAAAAAGAAATAAAATATTTTCTCGGTATGTTAGGATTTTACTGAAAATTTATTCAAAATTTTGCTCAAATCACTAGACACTTAACAGAATATACTTAAAAAGAACACTAAAATTATTCACACGCAAGAATTCATTGATACATTTGAAAAATGTAAAGTTTTACTTTGTAACGATCCAGTTTTAAAATAATAATTAGACCAAAAAAATATTTCAAAAATTTTTAACGAAACAATACTTCTCCTATATACGAAAAGTAAAAAAGAAACAAATATTTAAAATTCTACACTAATTTAGAAGAAAAATTGCTGAAAATATGTAGAAATTTCAAAGAAAGTTCTTTTAGAAGATCAAGAATTCTTCAAGAAAATTGAAAATGCCCCAAGGCATATTTCAATGCCGCCACCTAACCTTCTCCTCTTGTACATCTAGTGACATCCCTCCGCGCTTCTTTGCGGGAAGTAGAGAGAGATCAGTGGTCAAAAAGACCAATGTGGGAGATTGAGGCCGTGATTGAAGTACAAATTTTTGACACTTTCAAAATAAATACATATTATTATTATTATTATTAAACCGATTTCTGGCGTTTATGACTCTTGCCAGTGTAGCAGGGGTTATTTTGGCAATTTTATCCTGGATGTTCGTCTTCAAATCTTGTTGGGTCCAAACCCGGGATTTCAAAAAACACCATAGAAAAAATCACAATAGTTCAAATCGGGAGACCGGGCCAGCTAATACAAAATGCCCCTATAATTGAGATTAGACGCTTAGATAAGTGTGCCTTCGAAGCTCTTAAAGTGTGATCCATTGCAGTCTTGTTGGAGCCAAACGTCCAACTCATCTAGCCCTGAAAGAAAAAATTCCTGTAACATGTTTACATACCGATCCGAATTCACTGTCACTGCGACTTCATTTTCCTCAAAGAACCAAGGACAAATAATTCCACACTGGAAGTTTAGGTGAATGCAAAAGTCTTCGATGCAATTCTTGAGAATTGTTGTCAGTCCAGTAGCGTATGTTTTGTTTATTGATAGATCCACATAACTTAAAATGTGCTACATCACTAAAAATAAACAAGAACATCCTTAGAAACGCGTTCCCTTGAGAATTGAAGTCAAAAAGATCCTGTACAATCGCCATCTTGTAAGGATGGTAGTGAAGATCATCATGAAGAATTCTCCTCATAGAACTAACGGCAAATCCAAAGGGCAGATGAGTATTTGCGCGAAGAACGCCGAGGTGATCGCAATACTGAAGCTCTCACTGCATCAATCTTCTTAGGTGTTCTAATGGGCCGAGGGACTACAGTTCTTCGTCTTGCAGCACTTGATAGATAGCATAGGTTTTAACCAGGCAAAATGGCCGTTGTAAAAGAGTGATTTTTCTGTAACCAGATCAATGAAAATAAATCTAACAGAATGGTATTACTTTTGCGTAGTCATCTGACGCTAGGTGAAACAAAACAAAATTTCTTGATCTACATATTGACAACAAATTAAAATAGAATATTCATGGGAACGAATTACCAAATAAACTTTCATCAAATATTTTTCTTCTTCGCAAAGTTGCAAATTCTATCTCCTATGAGGTTTTGAAAGCTGCTTACTTTTCAAGATGCCACTCATATTTAACTGACGGCTGCTATAAGGCAGCGGATTTTCTCACTACATAGAAGAGCAGTAAGAATCCTAGCAAGATTAAAATATTGAGACAATTGCAAGCCATATTTTGTAAGACAGCAAATTCTCACAGTACCGTGTATTTAAAAATATGTTAATAAAACTACTGATTTTTTTACCACCCAGAGTTCACGACATAACTACCAAACAAAAGGCAGTAACCATATCTGCCCTAATTTCTTACATCTATCAAACTCACAAAGGAATTAGTAAAACACAGTTTTGCACTTTTTTACTCATATCAACATTTTCACGTACTCAAACAACCCAATTAATCCCAAAGGAATGTTTATTCCTGGAGCCGCCGAGGAAAATCCAGCCCAACAAAGAGATATTCTTCAAGTTATTGCCATGATCTCTCTTGGATTGAGGCCCTAAATTCGAAGGACTATCGGAAAATAAACTAAATGCTTGAGAGCAATGAGGAAACGTTTTATTGACATGCTGATTCTAGATCAGTTTGCCATCCAAAATTATACCTAGATACTTTACTTCGTTGGAGAGGTATACCTAGTTTAGGTATGCGTTTATCCATAACAGAGCATAAAGTAAGATTTATTATGCATCATTGGCATCAGTATATGAATTGAGGTAAAACCAATCTGTAAGAGAAATTTCATTATTAAGTTCAATGTAGTTTGCTTTCTTAAAATTATATGATACGCAGTTTGAATTGAACTATCAACTGTCAAATGTCAACTGCCAACTGTCAAATGTCAAATATCAACTGTCAACTACTTATTTACATATTATTATATGCTATCTTAAGCTATCATTCAACATTTCCTATCTGTCAACTAACAATCAACTATAAACTATCAACTCTCAAATGTCAACTGTCAAATATCAAATGTCTAACTGTACACTGTTAACTGTCCACTATCAATTATTAATTGTCAAGAATTAATTATCAGAAGGGAAGTAATTACAACTCAAGAGACGATAGCTCTTGCCAACAAAAAATACATTATAAAAATGAATCTCTGGAATTTAACGGAATGTGTATAAATAATACATCGATTTTTCTTAGGTTTGTTATTTGTCCTTTTTCCAAGTTTTGTTATTTGTCCTCTGTTATTTGCCAATTGTCTAGTGCCATCTGCTAACTTTCAACTGTCAAATGTAAAATGTCAACTCTTAACTGTCAACTGTCAATTGTCAACTATGAACTGTCAACTATCAAATGTCAACAGTCAATTGTCATCTGTCAACTGCCTCTATGTCATTTGTTAAAGTTAATGGCTGTAAAATTGCCATTTTTTCAAAAATTAATTATCTGAAGAGAATTAAAACTCAAGAAATTCTTCTCCAAAGGTAGCTTTTGCCAATAAAAATACAATAAAAAATATAAAACTTAAACTATGGAAATCAATAAAACGATAATAAACAATACGTCGATTTTTCTCAAGTTTGTTATTTGTCCTCTTCCTCGCGTTTCTGATTTGTCCTCTGTTATTTGTCAATTCTCGACTGTCAACTGTCAATTGTTAACTGTCAACTATCAACTTTCAACTGTCAAATGTAAAATGTCAAATGTCAACTGTTAACTGTTTACTGTCAACTGTTAACTGTCAACTACTTGTTCACATATTGCATAAACTGTCAACTGTAACATGTCAACTGTCAACTATCAAAAGGCAACAGTCAACTGACATCCGTCATTTGTTATTTGTCCTATGTTATTTGTCAATTGTCGACTGTCATCTGCTAACTGACAACTGTCAAATGTCAACTATCAATTCTTAATTGTCATCTGCCAACTGCAATCTGTCCTTTGTTAATAATACATCAATTTTTCTCAGGCTTGTTATTTGTCCATTTTCTCAGCTTTGTTCTTTGTCCTCTGTTTTTTGTCACTTGTTACTTTTTGCCAATAAGAAATACAGTATAAAAAGTAAACTTTGGAAACTAACGGAATGTGAATAAACAATACTTCCATTTTTCTCAGGTTCGTTATTTGTCCTCTATTATTTGTCAATTGTTGACTGTCATCTGCTAACTGTCAACTGTCAGTTGCAAACTGTCAACTTTCAATTGTCAAATGTAAAATGCCAAATGTCAACTGTAAACTGTCAACTGTCAAATGTCAACTGACAACTACTTATTCACACATTATTATATGCTTATTTCCCATCTGTCAAATATCACTGACAACTGCCAATTGTCAACTTTCATGTGTTAACTGTCAACTGTAAACTATTAATTGTCAACTGTCAAATATCAATAATTATTATTTGTCATCTGTTATCTATCTGTCAACTTCCATCTGTCATTTGTTAAGAATACATCAATTTTTATCAAGTTCGTTATTTGTCCTTTTCACAGGTTTATTATTTCTTCTCTGTTATTTGTCAATTGTCAACCGTCATCTGCTATATGTCAACTGTCAATTGTTAACTGTCAACTATCAACGTTCAACCGTTAACTGTCAACTATCAACTGTCAAATGTCAAATATCAACTGTCAACTACTTATTCACATAATATTATATGCTATCTTAATCTAACGACGCTAACTTAATCTGCCATTTTCAGCTGTCACCTATCATTGTCAACTGCAATTGTTAACTTTCAACTGTAAACTATCAACTATAAAATGTCAACTGTCGACTGTGAACTGTCAAATGTCAACTGCCAAATGTCAAATGTCAACTATTAATTATTAATTGCCGTGTAGCAACTGTCATCTGTCAACTGCCATCTGTCATTTGTTCGAGTTAACGGCTGTAAAATTGACATTTTTCAAAAATTAATTTTCGAAGAGAAGTAATTAAAACTCAAGAAATTGTTCTTCAAAGATAGATAACTGGAAATCGGTACGTTTCTAATTTATTATGCCATATGTTTATTTTTTTAAATGGTGAATGATAAATGTCTTCAGGTACTAACGGTTAATCATCGCGCTGTATTATACAGTTTAAGTTAGTTAAGACAAGTTCAAGCATTCTGTTACTGTTACTGTTACAATATGTGTTAATTTTCTTAATGTCTTGTAAGTTGGTAAATTCATTACATGCTTTTAATTTTGCTATCATTTAGTAAAGTAATATTAAAATTCCCTAGTATTAGAATTGTTTTATTTGAAAATTCAAAAGCAGCTGCATCTAAGACTGATTTAAGTGAAACTAGCGGAATATTCGGTGGAAAATAAATTACAAAAATATAAACAGTACCAAAGTTATAACAACATTTACAAGATATAATATCGATGGGATCTAAACAAACAATTTCTGTAATGGCTACTTGTTTAAATTTAATTTTATTGGAAGAAGCCAGTAATACACCTCAACTATCATTTCTAATAATATTATATTGCGATGAAAACAGTTCATTGCTGTTAAAATTATCCATAAGCCATGTTTCTGTAAAAGAGATAATGTTAAATTCACATGCTGAAGTAGCTGAATATACTGTGTTAGTTTCTGTTCTTAGTCCTCGCACATTTTTGGTAGTAGCAGGTAAGTTTTCCGTAAGTAAGTATTCCGTTTTCGTGATTCACAATTGTGGGAATTCTTTTAACGTACCTTATTTTTAATGATGCCAGAAACACGCTGCTGCAGTGTTAGAGATGTGAAGAAGAAAGAAAATCGTTGGCAGTCATACTGGGGGTATTAAACGAGAGCTCTTTGGTCGTCCGAATAACAAGGGACGAGAAGGCGTGGTAGGAAGTCTTAAGGTTCGCTAGAACTGTGATTTTCTAAAACAAAAAAGATTTGGGGGACGGGAAATGATTCTGAAGAATGAAATCATTTCTACATTTTGTGTACTGTCGGAATCTCGTAAAACTATCTTAAGGCCCGATTATCTGGAGATGGGAGATCTTTCGATAGATATAAGACAAAAAACTTCGACATTTACAGGGAATACACATTCTTATAATGATGCTGCGTGACCTAGAATAGAAAAACCAGCCGTCAGCCCAAATATAACAAACCTGAAAAATGCCCAACGAAAAGACATTCATCCAGTTTTACCCGAAATCAATAGATCTTGCCATGATCTCTTTTGAATTGAGGCCCTAATGTCAGAGAACTAACGGAAAATAAACCAAATGCTTGAGAGAAAAACGAGAAGCGTTTAGAAGCAGAAAAGCACAAGTGTGCTTGGAACAGCCGATTCAGCGATTCTTCGAAGATAACATTGTTCAATCGTCATCACTGTCATGGTACCCAAGAAAGATGACACCTCACACCTCTGCCTCGATTATAGGGCATTAAGTGCCGTGACAGTATCCAATTAGAAAATAATTTACTTTATATAAATATAAGTCAATTGTCTGTTAAGAGAATTAGTCGCAATAAATGTATATTTTTGTAGTTAGAAATTAACGTGAACATTAGTTAATTTTCACAAATAAAAATAATCCCCCTGCATAATCCACGTTAACGTAATAGTTGTAATCACCACCTAATTTTTATGCCAGATGCGTCGGCGTCCATTTTTCACGAACCCTTTTTCCTCGCGCGCGCTGAAATAAAATAAGTTAACAAAAGAACATAAATATCCCTTAATCGCACGGACGTTCGTTCTAATTGAAGGGATTAACAAAGCGATGTGGCGTACGGGAAACGACGGCGAATTTATAATAATTAGATATATGAAAAAAGGCGACGAAGAAAAAGGAAAAACCCAAGCGAAAAGTCTTTTATAGCACTCCTAACCAGATAATGTATATTTAGATTACCGCAATGTTTTACACTTTATTGCGTATTTCCTAGAGCACTTAAACTTCCAGCAGTTCCCTCGTTCTGGCAAGTGTTGAGATAAAATGCATATTCATCCCAAACAGTTGTATTAAGTTTAGCCGAATAAAAAAAATAATAATGTATATAACAATGTTTTATCAGATAATTAACTTTTACCTACTTGAAACTAGATGCTGAAACTTTGCACGACGTGCAATTTCCGTTTGTGTTTTTGTTTGTTTAACTGAGGATGAATAATAGCTTTAAAGTTAAATACAAATATTGTAGATACTTTAATTTTAAATTATTTATTTAATTAATAAATTGGTAGCCAGTTTTTTTAAAGTAATATATTGTAAACGTTGCTTTTAATTTCATCATCATAGTCATATTATTGAAGACTATTACTTTTAAGTAAATTTTGGTATACAAACAAAGTAAAAATTGTGTTTAATTTGTGATTAATGTTTGTTGAATTTGCTTCTCGTTTATAACGTAGTGAAACATTTTTAATAAAACTCTAATAATATTTATTAATGAGTTTATTAAGTAGTTTTTAATCTATCAAACGTTTAATGTTAAAAAAACTATTTACTTATTACAGCCTCTTTTAGACTTCAGCATAGATAAAATATTCCAATTATTTTTTATTACATGCAATAAAATAATCTGTAAGGGTTCTACTTTAGAAATATATACACAAGAGAATGTTGTGTTCATTCCTTACACTTTTTCCGTTCTGTTCTCTTCTCTCTTTTTTTGGCAATAACAGTAGAGTTGCTTGATTTGAATGGGGCCCTAATGTTGGTCGATTATTTGCACAATGCCGGAGGGTGCAGCTACACCTAGTTTATCTCCCCTCTTTCTCTTTCAATACTATCTCAAGTGAACCCATAAAAGCCCTTTTGTAAGGTCACGTTCGCCATATTGTGAGCGATAACAACTTTTCGGGCTAAATTCGACTGTTCCAACTGCGGCGTATCAATATTCGCAAATTCGAATTAATTTACACGCAGAAGATTCACTAAATATCTTACATGTAACTGATCTGAATGATTGGAAAGATAATTATTATTAAAAAACATTTTCTCTGTGCGCATAAGAAACAATATATAGTTACACTTTAGTATAATTCATGTTTTGAGCGTTGCTATCTTGATTATAGCTACGATATTGCAATTGTTTTAAGTTAGTATTGTCAACCAATAATATTTTATAATAGTTTTAAATTCTGAAGTTAATACCATAAGTGATTAAATTTTTACAATTTTTCAAAAGTCGGAATGAAAATTTATTATTTAATTTCATGAATTAAGCCTTGCCATTTTGTTTCTAGGTACAATATTGCAATTGTTCTAAGTTAGTATTGTAAATAAATGATATTTTATAATATTTTAAAATTCTAAAGTTAATTACATAAGTGGTTAATTTTTTACAATTTTTCAAATCTTGGAATGAAAATTTATTATTTAATTTCAAGAATTGAGCGTTGCCATTTTGTTTCTAGATACAATATTGCAATTGTTTCAAGTTAGTATTGTAAATCAATGATATTTTATGATATTTTAAAATTATGAAGTTAATTCCATAAGTGGTTAATTTTTTACAATTTTTTAAAACTCGGAATGAAAATTTATTATTTAATTTCAAGAATTGAGCGTTGCCAATTTGTTTCTAGACACAATACTGCAATTGTTTTAAGCTAGTATTGTAAATCAATAATATTTTATGATATTTTAGAATTCTGAAGCCAATTCCATAAGTGGTTAATATTTTACAAATTTTCCAAACTCGGAATGAAAATTTATTATTTAATTTCAAGAATTGAGCGATGCCATTTTGTTTCTAGATACAATATTGCAATTGTTTCAAGTTAGTATTATAAACTAATGATATTTTAAGACATTTTAGAATTCTTAAGTTAATTCCAGAAGTGGTTAATGTTTTACAATTTTTCAAATCTCGGAATGAAAATTTATTATTTAATTTCAAGAATTGAGCGTCGCCATTTTGTTTCTAGACACAATATTACAATTGTTTTAAATTAGTATTGTAAACTAATGATATTTTATGATATTTTAAAATTCTCAAGTTAATTCTTTAAGTGGTTAATTTTTTACAATTTTTCAAAGCTCGGAATGAAAATTTATTATTTAATTTCAAGAATTGAGCATTGCCATTTTGTTTCTAGATACAATATTGCAATTGTTTTAAGTTAGTATTGTAAACTAATTATATTGTATGATATTTTAAAATTCTGAAGTTAATTCCATAAGTGGTTAATTTTTTATAATTTTTCAAAACTCGGAATGAAAATTTATTATTTAATTTCAAGAATTGAGCGCTGCCATTTTGTTTCTAAATACAATATTGCAATTGTTTTAAGTCAGTTTTGTAAATCAATGGTATTTTATGATATTTTAAAATTCTAAAGTTAATTCCATAAGTGGTTAATTTTTTACAATTTTTCAAATCTCGGAATGAAAATTTATTATTTAATTTCAAGAATTGAGCGTTGCCATTTTGTTTCTAGACACAATACTTCATTTGTTTTAAGTTAGTATTGTAAATAAATGATATTTTAAAAATCTGAAGTTAATTCCATTAGTGGTTAACTTTTTACAATTTTTCAAAACTCGGAATGAAAATTTATTATTTAATTTCAAGAATTGAGCGTTGCCATTTTGTTTCTAGACACAATACTGCAACTGTTTTAAGCTAGTAT
This sequence comes from Ontholestes murinus, assembly GCA_963969525.1. Lineage (NCBI taxonomy): Eukaryota > Metazoa > Arthropoda > Insecta > Coleoptera > Staphylinidae > Ontholestes > Ontholestes murinus. Next base: position 68,726,957 of record OZ018393.1, on the reverse strand, counting down.
TGTAAACCAATGATATTTTATGATATTTTAGAATTCTGAAGCTAATTCCATAAGTGGTTAATTTTTTACAATTTTTCACAACTCGGAATGAAAATTTATTATTTCATTTCAAGAATTGAGCGTTGCCATTTAGTTTCTAGACACAACATTGCAATTGTTTTAAGTTAGTATTATAAAGTAATGATATTTTATGATATTTTAAAATTCTGAAGTTAATTCCATAAGTGGTTAATTTTTTACAATTTTTCAAAACTCGGAATGAAAATTTATTATTTAATTTCAAGAATTGAGCGTTGCCATTTTGTTTCTAGATACATTATTGCAATTATTTTAAGTTAGTATTGTAAATAAATGATATTTTATGATATTTTAAAATTTTGAAGTTAATTCCATAAGTGGTTAATTTTTTACAATTTTTCAAAGCTCGGAATGAAAATTTATTATTTAATTTCAAGAATTGAGCTTTGCCATTTTGTTTCTAGACACAATATTGCAATTGTTTTAAGTTAGTAGTGTAAATAAATGATATTTTATGATATTTAAAAAATCTGAAGTAAATTCCAGAAGTGGTTAATTTTTTACAATTTTTCAAAACTCGGAATGAAAATTTATTATTTAATTTCAAGAATTGAGCGTTGCCATTTTGTTTCTAGACACAATATTGCAATTGTTTTAAGTTAGTTTTGTAAATAAATGACATTTAATGATATTTTAAAATTCTGAAGTTAATTTCTTAAGTAGTTAATTTTTTACAATTTTTCAAAACTCGGAATGAAAATGTATTATTTAATTTCAAGAATTGAGCTTTGCTATTTTGTTTCTAGATACACTACTGCAATTGTTTTAAGTTAGAATTGTAAATCAATGATATTTTATGATATTTTAAAATTCTGAAGTTAATTCCATAGGTGGTTAATTTTTACAATTTTTCAAAACTCGGAATGAAAATTTATTATTTAATTTCAAGAATTGAGCGTCGCCATTTTGTTTCTAGACACAATATTACAATTGTTTTAAATTAGTATTGTAAACTAATGATATTTTATGATATTTTAAAATTCTGAAGTTAATTCCATAAGTGGTTATTTTTTTTACAATTTTTCAAAGCTCGGAATGAAAATTTATTATTTAATTTCAAGAATTGAGCGTTGCTATTTTGTTTCTAGACACAATATTGCAATTGTTTTAGGTTATAATTGTAAATCAATGATACTTTATGATATTTTAAAATATTTAAGTTAATTCCATAAGGTGTTCATTTTTTACAATTTTTCAAAGTCGGAATGAAAATTTATTATTTAATTTCAAGAATTGAGCGTCGCCATTTTGTTTCTAGACACATGATTACAATTGTTCTAAGTTAGTATTGTAAACTAATGATATTTTATGATATTTTAAAATTCTGAAGCTAATTCCATCAGTGGTTAATTTTTCACAATTATCCAAAGCTCGGAATGAAAATTTATTATTTAATTTCAAGAATTGAGCGTTGCCATTTTGTTTCTAGACACAATATTGCAATTGTTTTAAGTTAGTATTGTAAACTAATAATATTTTATGATATTTTAAAATTCTGAAGTTAAGTCCATAAGTGGTTAATTTTTTACAATTTTTCAAAACTCGGAATGAAAATTTATTATTTAATTTCAAGAATTGAGCGTTGCCATTTTGTTTCTAGATACAATATTGCAATTGTTTTAAGTTAGTATTATAAGTAAATGATATGTTATGATATTTTAAAATTCTGAAGTTAATTTCGTAAGTGGTTAATTTTTTGCAATTTTTCAAAGCTCGGAATGAAAAATTTATTATTTAATTTCAAGAATTGAGCATTGCCATTTTGTTTCTAGGTACAATATTGCAATTGTTGTAAGTTGGTATTGTAAATTAATGATATCTTATGATATTTTGAAATTCTGAAGTTAATTTCATAAGTGGTTAATTTTTTATAAATTTTCAAAACTCGGAATGAAAATTGATTAATTAATTTCTAGAATTGAGCGTTGCCATTTTGTTTCTAGACACAATATTGCAATTGTTTTAAGTTAGTATTGTAGACTAATGATATTTTATGATTTTTTTAAATTCTGAAGTTAATTCCATAAGTGGTTAATTTTTTACAATTTTTCAAATCTCGGATTGAAAATTTATTATTTAATTTCAAGAATTGAGCATTGCCATTTTGTTTCTAGACACAATATTGCAATTGTTTTGAGTTAGTATTGTAAACTAATGATATTTTGTGATATCTTAAAATTTTGAAGTTAATTCCATAAGTGGTTAATTTTTTACAATTTTTCAAATCTCGGAATGAAAATTTATTATTTAATTTCAAGAATTGAACGTTGCCATTTTGTTTCTAGACACAATATTGCAATTGTTTTAAGTTAGTATTGTAAATCCATGATATTTTATGATATTTTAGAATTCTGAAGCTAATTCCGTAAGTGGTTAATTTTTTACAATTTTTCAAATCTCGGAATGAAAATTTATTATTTAATTTTAAGAATTGAACGTTGCTATTTTGTTTCTAGATTAAATATTGCAATCATATTTTAAGTTAGTATTGTAAACCAATGATATTTTATAATATTTTTAAATTCTGAAGTTAATTCGATAAGTGGTTAATTTTTTATAATTTTTCAAAACTCGGAATGAAAATTTATTATTTAATTTCAAGAATTGAGTGTCGCCATTTTGTTTCTAGACACAATATTACAATTGTTTTAAATTAGTATTGTAAACTAATGATATTTTATGATATTTTAAAATTCTGAAGTTAATACCATAAGTGGTTGATTTTTTACAATTTTTCAAATCTCGAAATGAAAATTTATTATTTAATTTCAAGAATTGAGCGTTGACATTTTGTTTCTAGATACAATATTGCAATTGTTTTAAGTTGGTATTGTAAAACAATGATATTTTGTGATGTTTTAAAATTCTGAAGTTAATTCCATTAGTGGTTAAATTTTTACAATGTTTCAAAGCTACGAATAAGATTTTATGTATTAATTTCAAGATTTAAGCGTCGCCATTTTGTTTCTAGCTACAAAATGACGATCGTGTTGGATTAATCCTATAAACGAATACGTTGTTTATTATACTTTAGAATTTTTAAACTGATTATGTTAGTTTTCAGACATAAGGAAAGTTTTATTTCCTTCGTATCAAGTTTTCGTTTCTGATTATTATAATTATTTTTATTTAAACAAGACAAGGCAAAAAATGTGTATGCGTTTAATCAAGCTATTCCCTCTCTTGTCTAAAATTCGAATGAGAAATTATAATTTTGTGTGTCTTTCGGAGATTTCTAAGGAATAAGTTGGAAAAAAACGGGCTTTCGTTTTAGTAGATTAGGCGAATGTAAATATTGTTAAAAGGGCTGGCAATTAGAAAGGAAAGAAATTAACCCCCTCCTGCCCCATCCTCGATGGGTGGGAGATAAATGAAAAGCCGGAGTGCGCGTACATCCCATGAATAACTTGGAGAGTTCACCCTCTCCCTCTTTCTCTATCCACACCCCGAAATATTTATATACGACCGCCGAAAGTTCAGCGGGCAAAGTAATTTGCCCTGATATAAAGTACCGTCTGGAATTCTTCAAACAAATTTTCCCAACTTTAAGCAATAAGATCAAATATTTATGCCTGCCAACATTATGTTATCTCCGACACCGCGGGGAAAGTTTCTCTTTTTGTTCGGTTATCCGGTCGGCGATTAAAAATATTTTCTATTAAACCGGCAATAAATAAAATTACTTTTTAATTATTGTCTAAGTTTTATGATTTTTATTTTATTGGAAGGTTATAAATAGGGAAAAGTTATTGAGGGATTCAAAAGAAAAAATGATTTTTGATGTTACATTCTCCGTACTTTTCTTCAAAATTCAATGATAAGAAAATAATTAGAAGTCAATTAGAACTCTGTGATAAAGATGTAAATTAAATAAAATAGCAATTTGAAGGATTTTATTGGTTTCTTCATTGTAGAATACTTCACATTACTCAAACCAAAACTTAGTGAAAATAGTAACTTACCAATACAGTATTGTTGGGAAAAGGTTAATAGGAAAAATTAATTTCTTACAATTATGCAAGAATTAACAGCTATTCATTATACTAAAGCACCACAAGACTTTTTATTACATAACTTTTAACTGTCGTCACGACTTAAATCATAAATAACAGAAAGAGATAATAAAATCTTTGTTACAAATGATTTTTAATATGTTAGTCTGAACGTTTGGGCATAAATAACATTTTTCTTGTATTTGATATAAATTTTATGGCAGATAATAATCTTTATAGTACAAAAATACCTATAGGAAATATAAAACCTTCTTCTTCATTTATCGAAGCGTCTAGATAACCATATCCTAAGTTATATACATACATAAAGGTAAAATATGTTACTACTTACAGTAACGTTTTATCGCCGAGTTTCCTGTTTTACATTCCGGGAATTCTTGTAAATATTTGAATTGAAAATCAAGTGCACACGTCGTACAAACGTGCAAATGCGAGTGTCGACAGATTTGTTACAATAGAACTAGGTGTCGAGTTTTATTACCTGTAAATAAGGGCGAGCACTTTGAATAACTAGATGAAAACCTGTTCTCGCTGGCGGAGTATTAAATTTCCTCGAAAACATTCAACTTTATTGAGAGAAATATGGAGGTCTTTACCTTCGGCCTTAATCCCCTCCGTCCCGTCCATTACCTTCAACGCTCAGTTTGGATTATCGCACTCGCGAACACACATTGAATTATTCGCACGGTGTGAATAAAAAAAATAAAAAATACAATTGCCATTCAGCGTATGAAATCTCGTGATCGATTTTCGTATTAAGGAAGGATCGTATGTGCGGGAGCGGTGAGGGGTGGAAAAAAGAGCTTCATTGCATTCGGAATCTAGATTTATTCTCGTAGCAGCTTGTTTCACCGACGCTACCAATTCAACTGTCCATATTGCCGCCTTTAGAGATACATCCTCATCCATCTTCGTCACCCTTATACTTAAAAATCTCCGCAAACTTGTCCATCGAAAATAGTTATTTACTTCCTATGTGCACACATCATCCCATGATTTATTAGCTAAGGATTTTCAACTTGAAGAGTGTAAACGTTTTGTATGGTATTATTGATAATAATAGATCGTAGTTTTCTAAAAATTAATTGAATTACCTGAATTTTCGACTCTTCGCTAAGCTTTCCCAGTGGCTCCTTCAGGCTCCACCTTTCCGCCTCCCATCTCTTGCACTACAGGAGTGTGTGCCTGGCGTCATCCTTTGGTGCTGGGCACCACCGACAGATAAGAGCTGGGTCGTGAAATAGTCCAGGTCCACCATCTTGCGATGGACCCAGGACTCCAATTGTGAAATTGAGGTTCTCGTCCATTGCCTTTTTGTCCCCTCTGTCCACCTCCGCTGCCACTCCTCGATCATCCAGCTCCGCGCAGTCCTCTTGACCTCACTATTAGGTATATCGCCCCGTAAGCTTGGGCTATCTCCTGTAGCACCAGGAGCAGATCATCGGCGAACCCGATTAAGTCTACTCCCTCCAGAAGCGCCAGTCAGAAAACTACCGATATTGAATATTTAGCCTTCAGAGATGTAATATTTTCTTACGGCTATAAAATAACAATACAGGAAAATACAAGAAAGAACAACTGTATAGATAATATACTAATAAACAAAAATATCTGTGAGAATTTAAAATATTACACCTCAATCAGTAAAGCCGAGCTATCCGATCATGACGCACAAATAATTTCACTTGATCTACCCAAATATAACGCAGAAAAATATCGAATTGTTCAACCGATTTGCGAAGTAGGATTGAGTAAAATGAATCAAATACTTGGCGCTACAGATTGGAAATCTATTTATCACTGTAAAAACATTCATATGTGCTTTGAGAATTTTATTTTGATAATACAGAGTGCTGTTGATGTTGCATTTCCCAAAAGATATGTGAAACAAGGAGGCCATAGGAAAATAAATTGGTTTGATGATGAACTTAAAAAAATGCGAGAGAACATAATATTTTTAACTGATATGAACAATATGCATCCACAACTGCATCTAAATGCATCTATTAAAAAATCTAAAAAACAGTATAAACTAGCAATTCGAACAAAGAAAAAACTTGCAACGGATAATTACATAACAAATAATAACAACATTTCAAAAGCAATGTGGAATGTTCTCAACACAAAAATAAAAGCATTAAATTTCTGCCAAGAGCCGCTCCAGGATTTGCTTCTCCGTCAACGAGGTTTACTGGTCTGTATCCTACTGGATCCGCCCAATCTTTCCCTTTCTTGAGGAGTAACAGCAATTTAGCCTATTTGAAAGTGACCGGTACCTTTCCCTTCCTAAGGCACAGGTTCATCAGCTCCGTGATGGACTCTGGGTCATCCTAAGCCACCACCCTCAGCGCTTCGTTAGAGTCCTTTCCGGGTAGAGTCCTCACCGCTGCGATCACCTCCGTCTCCGTGAAGAGTTCCTCCTCTCGAGGCAACGTCCTTCTCACGGTCGAATTTCCAGATACCTCCTGCCTCGGGAAGAGGGTCCTAATCACCGCCTCCCTTCCGCCCTGCACCCTCACCCCAATGTTTATGGCCACTATTCTCTACGGTTTCCCCCATACGTCATTCTCGACTTCCTACTGGAGCTGGCGCCACTTCTTCCGCTTACTTTTGGCAATTGTCTTCCTAAGCCTGTCCATAGCCTTTCCCAACACGGCTTTTAGAGCAGCTCCCTCTCTACCTCTTTGTCTGCACCTGGTAACATCCATGCGTGCCTCGTTCCCCCTGGCCTTTGCGGTGGCCACCTCCTCGCTTCACCAATAGATCCCTTTCCTGGCTCTCGTACCGTTCTTTTTGGAACTGACTTTGTGACACGCCTCCCTGAGTGGCCTTGTATATTCTTGAGCTGCTTCCTCGCCCCCCTCGGCCTTTCTTTTGACCCTTGCCCTCATATAGACCCTTAGCTCTCCGGCGTCCATCCTTCTTATCTCCTAGCGCAGCTTCTTTCTGGTCACAGGTATCCTCCTGTCTACCAATACTACAAAGTGTATGTACCTGTTATCTCTCATACTTTCCTTCTGCTGTACCCGCCAGCCTTTGACCCTGGCATCACCAGGGTGATATCGATTATCGACTAGGCATTAGTCCGCACCATAGTTGGTTCATCTCCCTGATTTACTACCTCCAGCTCTGGCATTGCTAGACTCTCCAACAGTAGTTCTCCTCTTTTGTATGCCCTTGTCTCACCCCACTGGTAATCCTTGGCGTCAAAATCTACGCCTACGATCGCTTCGCCCTTGAGCCTCTTTACAACGCTCTCTAGCCCTTCCAGCCAACGTGTATTCCTCCTCTGCTTTGTTGGGGGAGGCATAGCAGGAGAGGTACTTCGTCCTTCCTGTTCTTACCCATACTATACCCCTCCCCGGGCTCCCCGACTTACAGGCAGACCTCGCTACGCCTTCCTTTTGGTCCATGTATCACTTTACACACCCCTAAAACCAAACATCCTTCCACAACCATTTTCGAATTCATAACATGTTTTCATGATTCATCTATATCTTCATCAACATAATCATCAATGGACTACTGACAAAGACTGGCAGAAAGACCATGGGTCGATAGCCGTAAAATCAATGTTTGTCTCTAGATGTCGGCTGCAATATAAGTGACACATATAAGATTACACGTGTCATATGATAAATTGATATATAATCATTAACATTTAATACATGACAGATTTCAGACTTCGGAAGTTTCTATTTTTTTTCTTAAACATTGAAAGATGTCACCTAGTTTACAAAAGACAAAAAACAAATGAGAGATGCCCCTTGAGGCCTGAAAAGTAACAGATATACAATAGCCATTTCAAAAATTTAAAATCTAGTGAGGTGAATTAAGAATTAAAAATGACGTATGATAAATGTTAATTGACTATTGACAGGTGGCAGGTGAGAGATCACAATTGTTTGCCGACAAATGACAAATGGCAAATAGCAGATATCACGACAAGATAATTGATATTTATTGTCAAATGCCATTTGAATATCATTTCAAAATTTTTAGATTCTAACCCAATAAAAAATGTCAATTAGACATAATAGTATATAATAAATTTAAAAATACGAAAACATTTCGTAAATCTACAACAATGAGTCTTACTAAGACTACAAAACAAATTAATTTGAAACAAATGTTTTCGTATTTTTAAATTTATTATTTAATTTTCTACAACGAACTAAAGGATTTTAATACATTTTATTATAATAGTATATTTCTCGTTTGTCAATTGTGCTCCAAATTATTGACTTTTTTAGTGGCAAGTTATCATCCAAAAATTCCCATTTTTAGTAAGCCGTTTAATTATTATGTTCTGACTGTACTAGTGAAATTTTACCGCTCAGATATTGAATTTTAAATATTTTTGTATGTGAAACTAAGTTTCATATTATTATTTAATCGTGCTGTTTTTTCCTCAACGCCGAACGATTAATTAATTTTGTGAAAAGGATTAAAAAACAATTTTATTCGACGGTCACAGATCTGAAGAATCCTGTTTACGTATGAGTTAATAACCCTGACCATCCACTAGGTGTTGTGTATTCCAAATTTATATTTTTGTACTAAAATCATAATGGTGAAAAAAAAAAACGATTGCAATTTGTAACGAAATTATTTATCCTAAGCTGCCAATGATTAAATGTAATTATTACTTTCACTATATAGAATATATAGGGAAAATATGCCCACCCATCGTGCATAAAAATTAATTTCCTCGCTAAAAATGTTATCTTTTGAATTTCTTTTTTATTCAAAAAGTTGTGTAATTAGTTATACTCCAAACCGCAATGCGATTAGTAATTAAAATTTATGTGTATATGTAGGGTGGGTGGGTGGCCTCTATCCTACCTTCAAATCAGTAAAACATCATCATAAATTATTTGAAAAATTTGTATGAATAAATCTCTAATAATTGCAATTATTTATTTTATTTGTTTATATTTTACAACTTTTAATTAAAACCCTCGCTTATGTTTTACTGATTGGAGGGTGGGATAGAGGCCACCCACCCACCCTACATATACATGATAACTTTAAATACTAATCGTGGATGATTTTGCTGCTTACAAAACAATAAAACCTTGTATGTAATAAAAATAAATCATAATCCAAATTTAAGTTTAAATATAAATGACCTTCTAGAGCTAATCTTATTTAAGCTTGATTTAAAGTCTTTTCAATTATCATGTAGTTAATTTTTATTAATTTACACACTCGAAAATTTTACTTTGTCATTTTTCTTCAATTCAAAATTTTGCAATTAAAGTTATTGCAAACCTCTAGGCGATCGGTAATTAAAGTTCATACGTATATGTAGGGTGGGTGGGTGGCCTCTACCCCATCCTCCAAAATAAATCCGAAAAGATAAGTGATGAAATATTGATAAATTCTCGGAAAGAAAAAAGTACAGAAATACTTATGAACAATAATTAGAAGAAATCTGGAAAAAAGGGCAATAATATTCTAATAATCTGATAAAGAAACGGTACAAAAACCTTACAATTAAGAAAATACATTACAAACAAATCTGATAAAACAAAGCTAAAATTTCTCAGACAAGTATGTGGAAAATTCTAGAAATTTCTAAAAAAAACTAATCTGATACATTTTATAAACCCTAAGAAAACTCAGAGAATTTAAAATTAAAAATTTATTTAGAATTCAATAGAAACGTTAGAACTGTATGGAAGAAAAATATCAAAAAGTTATGGAAAAAAGTTCAAGAACCTTTAAAAATGAAATTCCCAAAAATGTTCTTCAAAAAATTTTGATAAGATAATTCGGAAATGGTAATTGATTTTCTTAAAATAGAAAAATAGTTTTCGAAAAATCTTGAAGACCAAAGAGAAAGTTGTTTGAAGAGTATTACTGAAAGAAATATCTTACAATTTAAAAAAGATCTTTGGGAATATTAAAAAAATGACAATTCAATTTAATTTCTAGAATTAATTATCTTATAGGAATTTTGTAAAAATGTCTAAAATACAAAAAATGTCTAAAAATGTTTATAGTACTATAATAATTGCATTTTAGACATTATTACAAAATTCCTATAAGATAATTCAAAACCTGGTGATATATTATCTTACAAGAAAAGAAAAATTGCTTAAAAAATCTAGAAATCTTCAACAATCATTGATGAACCTCTAAAAAATTTCGAAAAAAAATTCCACAATACTTTGGGAATTCAAAAGGAAAACGAAAAATTTCTTTCAATTTAGAAAAGATATTCCTTAAAAATTAATTGTATAATTCAATAGAAAAATTAGACTTCTTTCAAAAAAGAAAGTTTCTAGATTTCATACAATTTTCTTTTTGAAAAAAATATCTAATTTTTCTATTGAATTCTAAATTGTAAGAGTTTTTTCGTCGAATCAAAACAATCCACTGAAATCGAAACCATCAAAATAATTAAACACGGAAAAAAACGTACCAGCTTCAGAAATGAGGAGTAAGATGTAAGAACTGAAAATTGGAAGAGAATAAAAGCAACACTGAGGAGAATGATGTGTCAATTTTTTTGGAATTCTAGAAAAATGAGAGAAAAATGAGCAATTCTTATAAAATAACAAAAAATTCTTACAAAATCAGTAGATAATTTTTTAATACCAAAAATTAGCTGAAAAAGTAAAAAATCTCTGATAAAAAAGTATTTAAAAAAAATCCAGAAAAATTTTGATAAGATAATTTTAAAAATAGTGATAACTTCTGTTAGAATTGAAAGAAAATTTTCTCGAAAATTCTATAAATCCCTAAGAAAAGTTAAGGTTATATTCTAGGAATTGAAAAGATTTAGAAGAGACATTCTGGAAAATTTAGAAAATTACACAAATCTAAAGCTTTTATAATTTAAACGATTAGGAAATTCTTTATTTCTTATACTACAAAAAAATTGACAAAACAAATTATTAATAATAATAATTTTTATTTATTAACGGAGAATCCATTTTACAGAAAAAATAATAACACAGTTAAACAAATGAAATTTTAATATATTTATATAAGAAAAACTAAAGCTAAAAATAATTTAAAAAACCAAAACGTAAACTAACACTAGCTTAACAATTAAAACAATTTAACAAAATTCTTGCAATTTCAAAGAAAAATTCTTATAAGTTAATAAAAAAAAATAGTAAAAAATTATTAAAAAATGATACGAAACTTACTGACAAGCTCTAGAGATCAAGAAGCAAAATTAGTGTAAGATTGTTGAATCTTTGGAAAGTCTGAAAAAAAATTCTAAAAATTAAAGTAAAGTTAAGAAAAGAAATATTTTAAAATTTTAAATAACATAAAAGCAAAATGTATTTAAACTACCAATAACATAAACATTTTTGAAACTAGAGAATTCTTATAAAATTATAGAAATATTAATGTGCAAAATTCTAAATTTACCGAAAAAAATGCAGATGACATAAAGCAAAAAATATATAAAATTCATGAAAAATTAAAGACAAATAACAGAAAACTTTCAGAACACTTTAAAACAGTTCTAGAAATCTAAAACAAAAATAGTAAAAAATTTGTGTTGAATTCTTATTAAATTAAAGAAAAATTATTGAAACATTTAGATGATGATGATGAAGCAAAAAATTTATAAAGTTTTTTATAAATTATTGAAAAAAACCTGAAACTAGATACATTGAAGAAATGGTGATAAATAAAAAATAGAAGAAAGTTCTAGAAGTATGAAAGATAAATTTCTGGAAAATTCTAGAAATCTTAACTAAATTTGGAATAAATTCTAAAGCGTTCGAGAAAGTCTGTAAAGAAAATTTTGCAATTTGAGAAATACATTCATGAGATTTGGATAATATAAAACAAAATGTGTTAAATTACTTGAAATCTGACTAAAAAGTTGGAGCCAAATATATCTTAAGAAATGGTAGAATTTTTTCGCAAAATGGAAGTAATTTTTTCTAAAAAAAGTATCACAATTTATAAAAAACGTTGATTAAAACAATATTCAAAGCAATAATTGTTATTATTTTTTTCAAAAACTGAAAGAAAATAATATAGAAAAAGAAAAATGACAAATTAAAATGTTTGAGTGTGTAAATTAATAGAAATTATATATATGAAAGGAAAGGATTTAAATCAAGCTTAGATGAAATTAGTCATTTATATTTAAACTTAATAAATAGAAAAAACACGAAAATATTTTCGTAAAATCTACAACAAATGAGTCTCATTAAGACTACAAGAACAATTCACTTATTTTGTTCTTGTAGTCTTAATGAGACTCATTTGTTGTAGATTTTACGAAAATATTTTCGTGTTATTTCTATTTATTAGTGAATTTTTTTACAACGTAAAGGACTTATATATTTTATTATTTAATCTTAAATTTGGATTCTGCTTTTTTTTATATACAAGGTTTTGTTGTTTTGTAAACAGCAAAATCATCAATAATTGTATTTAAAGTTATCGTGTATATGTAGGGTGGGTGGGTGGCCTCTATCCCATCCTCCAATGAGTAAAACATAAATGAGGGTTTTAATTAATAGATGTAAAATATAAATAAATACAAAATAATTGCACACGATTAATTAACTTCTCACTTAACCCGTGATGAAACATTTTTATGATAATAAAAAGATTAATTTAGCACTTGGTTATGTTTCAAAATAGTGAAACATAACCAAGTGCTTAATTAATCCTTTTATTAAAATAATTGCAATTTTTAGAGAATTATTCCTGCAAATTTTTCACTAATTTTTGATGATGTTTTACTGATTAGAGAATAGAATAGAGGCCATCCACCCTACATAAATTTCATAAAGATGATAATTGAGATTTAAAAAATAATATATAATAAATTATCAAATAACAGATGACAGCTACAATAAAAGTTAGCATTTCATAAGTGACACATATGTGAGATTAAAGATATCATATGACAACAAAGTTGATATTTGACAGATCACTCATTTCTGACGACAGTGGTTTCTATTTTTTTTTTTAAATCCAATGAGGTGAAAAATGAGAGTTGACAATGAATATATAATAAATGCCAATTCACATAAAAGTGAGAACACCTGATATTGATATTTGATAGATTACATATTTTAAATGACACTTGCGAATTCCAACGAGATGAAAGCTAACGATTGGGAATGACGTATGTTAATTAACGTAACGTAACGTAATTGATAAATGACGGATGACAGCTTAGAGATGACAGTTGAAAGCTAACAAATGACAAATGGTAGATTTAATATTACTGTACAGTATAACAGACCTGTTATAGATATCATACGAAATCTAGTGTATGATAAATGCAAATAAACAGATGCCAGAAAGGCAGCCAAGAAAAAAGTTGAGATAAAATTATTAGTACTGATTAACAAATGTCATATGACAGCTATTTCTAAATTTATAAAATTTAATAAGCTTAAAGATAATAATTACTAACAGTTAAAACCGTTGAAGAAATGGATATTTTTAACTACTAGTAATTATTACTCTACTCTTCACATACTCAAATATTCAAACAGAAATAAGCTAAAAGATGATAATTGAGAGCTGACAAATGACAAATGATAATATACAGATGACAGATGGCAATTGTGAGATAAGAGTTGATAGCTAACAACTAATATTGCAGATATCAGATGTTCTATGATAAGATACAAAGCTATTGATACAGCGGATGTTTAAAATTCCAAAAGCGGTCTTGTACCTTAAGTCTTATATGTTAATGCAGGGTGGGTAGTTTTCTCTATCTACCTTCAAGTCAAATGAATACAAACGATAGGTTTCACCGAAAGACATCATTTACATTAATCTAAGATTACTTAATAAATCACTTATTAATTTGATTCTAATTTAAGTTTTATTTAAAGTAAATTCTCGCATATGTTTTACTAATTGGAAGGTAAGTATGAGGTCGCCCACCCACCCTACATATACATAAACACTTTGGTCATGGTCAGTAATTTAGTTTCCTAAACAAAACTGCAAAATTATGGATTTGTGTTTGAAATTCTTAAAGCAGTTTTGCACTTTGATTTTTATATGTATATGTAGGATTGGTAGGTGGCCTATACCAACCTTCCAGTTAAATGAATAAAACCGTTCGGTTCCACTAAATAAAATTATACAAGGAGTGATGATTATATAATAAATCACATAATTAATTTGCTTTTTATACATATTTTATTCAAAGTAAATCCTCGTGTACTATTATTGATTTGAGTGGGATTGAGTTGTAAATTTAACTTCAGAATTTTAAAATATCATTGATTTACACCACTAACTTAAAACAATTCCAATATTGTGTCTAGAAACAAAATGGCGACGCTCAATTCTTGAAATTAAATAATAAATTTTCATTCCGAGTTTTGAAAAATTGTAAAAAATTAATCACTTATGGAATTAACTTCAGAATTTTAAAATATCATAAAATATCATTGATTTACAATATTAACTTAAAACATTTGCAATATTGTATCTGGAAACAAAATGGCAACTCTCAATTCTGGAAATTAAATAATACATTTTCATTCCGAGTTTTGAAAAATTGTAAAAAATTAACCACTTATGAAATTAACTTCAGAATTTCAAAATATCATAAGATATCATTTATTTATAATACTAACCTAAAACAATTGCAATACTGTATCTAGAAACAAAATGGCAACGCTCAATTCTTGAAATTAAATAATAAATTTTCATTCCGAAATTTGAAAAATTGTAAAAAACTACCCAATTATGGAATCAACTTCAGAATTTGAAAATATCATAAAATGTCATTAATTTACAATACCAACTTAAAACATTTGCATTGTTGTATCTAGAAACAAAATTACAACGCTCATTTCTTGAAATTAAATAATACATTTTCATTCCGAGTTTTGAAAAATTGTAAAAAATTAACCACTTATTAAATTAACTTCAGAATTTTTAAATATTATAAAATGTCATTGATTTACAATACCAACTTAAAACAATTGCAATATTGTATCTACAAACAAAATGGCAACGCTCGATTCTTGAAATTAAATAATAAATTTTCATTCCGAGTTTTGAAAAATTGTAAAAAAATAACCACATATGGAATTAACTTCAGAATTTTAAAATATCATAGGATATCATTGATTTACAATACCAACTTAAAACAATTATAATATAGTTTCTAAAAACAAAATAGCAACGCTCAATTCTTGAAATTAAATAATAAATTTTCATTCCGAGTTTTGAAAAATTGTAAAAAATTAACCACTTATGGAATTAACTTCAGATTTTTAAAATATCATAAAATATCACTGATTTACAATACCAACTTAAAACAATTGCAATATTGTATCTAAAAACAAAATGGCGACGCTCAATACTTGAAATTAAATAATAAATTTTCATTCCGAGTTCTAAAAAATTGTAAAAAATTAACTACTTGTTGAATTAACTTCAGAATTTTAAAATATCATAAAATATCATTGATTTACAATACCAACTTAGAAGAATTGCAATATTGTAGCCAGAAACAAAATGGAAACGCTCAATTCTCGAAATTAAATAATAAATTTTCATTCAGAGTTTTGAAAAATTGTAAAAAATTAACCATTTATGAAATTAACTTCAGAATTTCAAAATATTATAAAATATCATTTATTTACAATAACAACTTAAAACAATTACAATATTGTATCCAGAAACAAAATGGCAACGCTCAATTCTTGAAATTAAATAATAAATTTTCATTCCGAGTTTTGAAAAATTGTAAAAAATTAACGACTTATGGAATTAACTTCAGAATTTTAAAATATTATAAAGTATCATTGGTTTACAATACTAACTTAAAACAATTGCAATATTGTAGCTAAAAACAAAATTACAACTCTCAACTCTTAAAATTAAACTGATTAAAACCAAATAATCTCGATAACAAAAGTAACCCTGCGAAATTTAAGATCAAAACTCATTTCGTGTAAAACATCTTACCGATACCAAAGTTCATAGTCCCCGCACCGCCCCTTGTAAGGGTCACGGAGGGAAACGTTTTCCCATTTCCCTAAAACGCCTGCATTTATCAGAAACGAGAGTTACAAGTTCAAAGATGATCTGATGTTTCAACTTTATATATATATATGTATACATCTTCAAAGAGTCGTTATTATTTTAAACATGGATTGCTCTCTCGTAAACTTAATCCACACGCATTGTTTCTTAGATAATTAATGCTTAGGGATCAAGTTAACGCACTTTCTCCAGTTTATAAAATAATCATAAGAATGACGCTAAATTATAGACACAATACTTCGGTATTCTTGGGCCGTAATTTCCATCACTGAGGTGCTCGTGACACTGCGAATCCCGGCAAAATCGCTTCATTATTAATGTTGTTAGTTGAGACAATGTCGAAGGGACTCGAAAGTAAGATGTGTAATTAATCTGCACATCCTGCGCCATAAATAAATAGCAGGGGACGTGCCATCCGTGAGGATTTTGTAGTGTTGGTTACCCAGAAGGACTTTTCTCTCCTCACTTCCACGGAGACACTTGTTCGTAGCTTCCGGCACGGTGCCGCACACAATAGGCAACATCGTCGGCCATTGTTACCGCTTCCTGCAGATGCGTAGACAATGCCAGAAGATGATTATAATGAGGACATATGTCAAGGAGGGAACTTTTCGCGCGCCGGAATCAACCGTATAAATAAAGTACGGCCCTTCGTTAGGCCTTCCTTTTTTCGACTCTGCTCGCTAATGTTATGCAAATTATCAGAGCAGGAGGCATTATCATATAGAAATTCAGATCATAGCCGGCTTAATCCGGATTATACATCAAATATGTAAAGGCCCGTTGCCGAGGGATTAGGATTTTATTTTTTTAGGGCCTAGCTCCGAACATAGGGTTAGTGGGCGATCATCAATAATTTACTTCAAAACCTTTTGTGTTTCGGGACGGTAACATAATGTAGTTGTAATTGTATGTGAACAGCCTTCAGGATTTAGTGTGTGGATAAATGTGCGTGTGCGTTCGCTACACAGAAGGACCATTAGTCCTAGCGGCTCGATGAGGGAAATTACTTTATTCGCAATTCAACGTTTTAATTTGCCTTTATACGACCGACAACAAAAGCTATGTATTTAATGGAAACATTAATGGAATCTTTTGTTCATTAAAAACGTTACATTTCAATTTAATAATAAAATGAGAATGTGTTTTTTTTTTCGTTCTAATTTAAAACACGACCTTATAAATATTATAGATAATACGACAGAAATATTTTTTTGTATGATAATAATTTATTTTTTTTTAATAAAGAGAAAATATTTAACCTCATTTAATAATTCACAATTCTTTTAGGCAAAAAAAGATCTAAAGTTAACTAACTGTATCTGTGGTGTAAACAAAAAGACTTCTTCTATTTCATTATAAATACCTAATCATAAATTAAACACCCTTCTTCTTTATTTTATATAAATGATTATATTTGTATATAGTTATTAATAATTTTTTATTTCTTGTAAACAAAATATATAATAGTAATTATTACGAATTTACTTTTTCGTTCTGCCATTTTTCCTATCAGGCTTGTATATAAGTATTAAGGTAAAAAACCTGTAGAATTTTCATTTCTTTAAAGATCCTAATTTATGTTATGGTTCACTTTCTCTCAAGGTAATAATACGAGTTGGGTTTCCAATTGGCATCCTTTACGCTAAGAATTGAGGCTAGATCAGATCATCTTTGAACTTGTAACTCTCGTTCCTGATAAATGCAGGCGTTTTAGGGAAATGGGAAAACGTTTCCCTTCGTGACCCTTACGAGGGGCGTAGCGGGGACTATGAACTTCGGTATCGGTAAGATGTTTTACACGAAATGAGTTTTGATCTTAAAATCCGCAGGGTTACTTTTGTTAACGAGATTATTTGGTTTTAATCTGTTTTTGTTATCGGTTTACATTTTAAACTATTAATCTAAGTCCTCTACTTAAACCAACTTGAAATTTTTATAAAAATATAAATATTTTCTTTAATAAATTCATTAATTATTAATCAATTAATTAATTAATCATTAATCAATTCAGTGTAAATATTTTCTTTAATTTATAATTATACCTTGTCAAAACGCTTTAGTTTTTTTGTAGTTTTTAAATAAAATGTGTTTTTTTTCTTCGTTGTATAAAATGATATAATAATTTATAAATACGAAAACATTTCATAAAACTGTAATAATGAGCCTTACTACAAAATATTATGTCGAGATTAATTACTTTTGTTAATGTTGGTTTGGTTTCATTGTGTAATTAGCGAGAAACATTATTGATCTTCTCTTGTTCGTGAAATTCGAGCAAGTTTGAGATATGATGGATCGTTTTATAAAACATTTATTAAAAGTAGAAAATTCGTTATAAAAAAGTCGTCATTAGCTACAACAAATATGGGAATCTATAAAAGGCCATTGATCATCTTCTGCCCTGCAGCATTGAACTAATGGGTTTACCACAGGCAGAAAATCAAAAACCTAGTTTCTCTGAAGCCAAAGCTTCTAGCTAATGTAAATTCAAACAGCGGAAACACCTGTTTATGACTAAGGCTGCAAGCAAAAAATCTTTGGCAAATCCTCTCACCACCAAGGTAAAAGTTCCCCACGAAAAGAAACGGAAGGCGAAAACTGCCAAGCTTTCTAAGCAGGTTAAAATTATCATCTTGAAGCCCAGATTTATTTCGGCAGTCAAACTGAAGTCAAGTTTAAGACGTTGTAGAAGGCACAAAAGAAAGTTTTAACACTAAATATCCACAACCACCGCTACAAAACGTTTAGGCTCAATTAGAGATGCAATCGGCCTCAACTAGGAATTGCGTGGATGTCTACAATATTATTTGATAATGTTCTACATTGTAATTACTGAAGCAACGATGAAGAATATCAAAATAGCAAAAACAGTTGTTCTCCGTAGATAAGACTACATCAAGGTCGAATTTAGGAAGTCGTAATTCATGAATATTTTGGAAATAAACATTTTATAGCAAGAATTTTTAGCAGCTTAATATATTTTGTTAAAGGTCTAAAGTCAAAATCACTTTATGATTATCTACAACAAACCTAAGATGATAAGATATCTTCAATTTTAAATAAAATGAAGTTTATGTTAAAAGAATTCAAAAGAGAAAATGATGTATTAAAAAGCAAACTTAAGGAAATGGAAAGTCGTTGGGGGGAATTGGAGCAGGAAAATTTAAATAAGTTCATAAATCTAAACGGCATTCCAAAATAAGAGAAGAAAGAAGTGGAAAATATAGTTTATAAAGTTAAAGGCGGAATCAATTATAAAATAAATAAGGAAGATATTAATTGAATTGTATGATGAAACTCCATACAAATTGAAATAAAACAACACAGTCGGGAGGGTTTCACATTTATTGTTGTGTTGTTTTATTTCAAGATATTAATTAGAAGGTTAATTAAACACTTTGTTTTTGTTTCACCATTTATTTCAAGTGAGAATTTAATCCATCGTAATGAAGATTTTGTTGAAGTATTTAAAAAGGGGAACATTGTTCAATTATTGTTCAATTTACACTGAAAATTAGAGATAAAATTTTAGAAAAAAAGAAAATTAATAAAATCAATAAAAGTGAATGAATGTAATTTAAACATTACAACAATATTACAAGCTAGAAAAATAAAATAACGAACATATCCAGTTTCCCTTATCACAACAAACTAAATCTAAATAAGATAAAATATAAAGTAGATACTTAAATATATTTTTTTGCTAAACATAACTAGGAATAAATTTGATAATTTGAATAAAACACGATAACTTTGTTTGTATACTTGAAAAGTTAAATAAAAAGTTTTGAAGTTATAGTAACAAAGTTATCCTGTTTTATTCAATTTACAAAAATGTATAACGAAGTAGAAGCCTCTAACATATATAAATTTGATAATCTTAAAATTCTCCCTAAATTACACAATGCCATAAATGTTTTTGCACTTACAGAAACCTAGCTATTCCAGAATCATTTCTATCAAATAAAAATTACAATTCAATTGCAGACATTCAAGAGGTGGAGATATAAGCTGTAATAGCCTCTTGTGGGCTATAAATACTCTTACAATGTATTTCTTAGTTTGAATAGAATGCTTCAATATGTTTTTTGGTAAGGTTATCAACGTAAATTTCCCATGTCATCAAAAAAATCAACATCTACACCTAAAAAGTTTGTAAAATTTTCGGATTGAAGTATCATTTCATTACTTATTTTTATTACAATATTCATACAATTTTGAAGTTTGAGTTTTTATATTTTGTTCTGAATCATTTTGTGATGACCCTGAGAAAACAGCTGAGATGTTGTCAGCGTATAATACCATTGGATAGTCATAAACGAAATCATTAAAATTTATGTGGAGTGGGTGGTTGGCCTTTAACCCACCCTCCAATTGCTATAATTTAAACGAGGGTTTTGATAAATAAATGGTGTAAATTTATAGTTTAAACGTAATTAAAATATTTTTCATTTTTCTTCATCCATATAAAATTTATTTATCAAAACAATGCCATATGTTTAGCTAATTAAATGGTGGGATACTAAGCACCCACCCATCCTACATATATACTAATTTTGCAATCAATATTACAGTTTTAGTTTGCAGAAGAAAAATAATTATCTTCGAAAATATAAACTTTTCATCAGAACTAGGTCTTCTACAGATAGAAGGATTATATGCATATATTTTATCAGTTACAGTCAGAGTTTTAACTTACAAATAATAGCAGCCTTATATCCTATACTTGTTTCTCATTAATCACTTGGTGAAACATTATGTTTATTATGTTATAAAACCTATATAATGGGGTAGGGTCCTAGTGAGGTGTGTTAGCCTCTTGGTATCTATGACCTAACAAGGCTATTGTTCTACCCTTAACCAATCATTTCCCAAGCAGTCCCACGTCCACCATAAACACGCTTAACCAATCGCTTCCCAAGCACCAAGCAGTCCCACGCCCACCATAAACCTGGTAACTTTCTTGAGGGTGATACTGCTCACTTCT
The DNA here is from genome assembly GCA_963969525.1 of Ontholestes murinus. Taxonomy (NCBI): domain Eukaryota; kingdom Metazoa; phylum Arthropoda; class Insecta; order Coleoptera; family Staphylinidae; genus Ontholestes; species Ontholestes murinus. Next base: position 68,705,858 of record OZ018393.1, on the reverse strand, counting down.
TCGGGGAATAATCGGTCCCTGCCGAAGCGTTAAAGACGTTTGTGAACAATCGCGACACAAGTGCATAGAATGTGCAGTTTCCACTTTCTTGTTTTCCCATTTTCCACAAATGGTATCGGAGGGTACAGTGCCCCGTCATGAGTCCGGTGAAAGTTCTTAGCTCCTTCCTTGCGAGTTCAAGCACATGCATATAAGTATAAACAACAATTAATAAAGAGGTAATCACACAATAATGTTTTACAACTTATCAAAAAATATATCATCATTATGTTTCATCGCACTTCCACACATAACTGGGACAAGCGCACGTCTCAGGCAGTTGGTTCGCATTCTGGGAATGCAGAAGAAGCTACTATGCATTGAGCTTGATTGCAGTACATAAAAATTAATTCTAGATAGAAGTAACGGTGCATCTGTCATATTGTGAACAATTTAGTAGATTGCTCTTTTCTTCTAACAGATGCTTAAATAAAGTGTTTTTATGAGGTTAATCTATCTGAAGGATACACAGACTCGCATTATAAAACCAAGAGTACGAGGTGCGGCCATTGCAACATTGGTAATATGTTTTGTAAAACTCAAATAATTCGAAAATAAACACTCAAATCTTTCATTTCAGCATATTTTATGAGTAAAAGGTAAAGAATAACATTTATCAACGTTGAGAGATAGTTTATGTTTGTCACAACAATCTGTAAGTAAATTGATATTATTTTGCAAGTACAAGGAGTCACTGAATGTTGTTACGACAACAAATAGATTAATATCATCTGCATAAGCTAGCACATGACAGGATAATGAATATAGTATTATAGAATTTATAAAAATATATCACAAGATCAAGCGTGTCAAATGCACGAGAAAAATGTGTATATAACATCTACCTGACCTCTGTTATCAATTACTTCAGAAACAAATTGAGAGAAACAGCCCAGATTGGTTGTTGTAGATTTACCCGGCCAAAATGGATTTATTTTGGTTAGGAGTGACATGTGAACAAACATTTTCGAAGATCGTGTTATAAATAACCTGCTCAAATATTTTTGAAATATTGGACAATAACGAGATATGTAATGACGTGTTTATCTCCTTTTTTATGAACCGGAGAATTTCAACGTATGAACAGCTAAGTTGAAAATAATACAAAGAAAATCTACAAGAACAAATCTATAATCTTTTATAAGGAATGAAGGAGCACCATCATCGACAGCAGATGTTTTGCTAGGAAGTTTAACCAAAATCTTGATTAGATCAGATTTTGTAGTAGAATAAGTTGTAAAAGATAAATACTTGCTTTCATTATCTGGAAATCTTGAGTTATTAGCTGGCTTATAGCTGATTAAATAACGACGCGAAACCATTTACTATGTCGACAGGTGTAGAGTTTTCTCGATTTTTATCGGTTAATCTATTCGGGATCCTTGTAGTATCTTGTTTCAGGTAATAAAGGATTGGATTTGATTTCCTCCTTAATTACTCTTATATCTATATTTCATATGATTCCTTTAGTTGCAGTTTTATAAGTGACCTGAGCCTTTTTAATTCATTGTAATGCCTAATGTCTTTTCTAGACAACCAGTTACGTCTGTGGAATGCTTCCATTTTATGACATTGAAAGAGGTGGAATACATTGTTAACGTGATAGATAGAGATGAGTGATGAGAATCCTCATTCGCAAAAGAAGTTTCAGCACGCTCCACTAGAGGGAGGTACTCTAAGTTAGATGTCACCAGGTGAAGAAATTTATTGTTAACGTTTACGCACGTATTATAATGTGTGAGTCTTAGAACGTTGCAAAATGATTGAAAAGAAAAGCATTTTGTACAGGAAGTGCCACACTACACAAAATTTGGTATATTCAAATCTCCCATTATTATTACAGGCTGATTAATTACTAATATTTGTAGACCACTAAGAAATGAATTATTTGATAATATATCGGGTGGGATATAAAACACACAGATCGTAAAAGCAACGCCATCTAAACTGCATTTACATAATAACACATCAATCAAGGGAACAAGATTAGTTAGTGAGTTTGTATCTAGTACCTTATACCTAATATTTATATCGAATGTAATTAGTATATTTCCATCTTTAGAACGACCAACCGTGTTGATTTGCCTGTCACAACGAACAACATTGTAATGGTTAAAAAACAGTTCTGCGTTTTGAATTGAGCTAGTCAACCAGGTTTCCGACAAACATATTTTTCAATAAATACTGTACATTCATTATCACTACGATCAGCTAACCCCTCATCAGCATTAACTTTAGTATAAGTGTTAATTTATATGTAGGGTGGGTGAATTTTCTTTAACGCAAATTATAAGTTTTGTGACATAAACAAAACTTACAATAAATAAATTATGCAAATTTTTATATTAATATTATTAATGAGGAATAATTTTTCTTGTAACTAAACATTATTATTACTAAAACTCTGCTGTATGTTTTACTAATTAGAAGTTGGTATAGAGGCCTCCCACCCACCCTACATATATATTTTTACTACAATCACTATTGCAGTTTGAGTTTTCATAAAAACGAAAGTATTATTACTGCTTTGATATTAAGAGGTTAAAAAGTAATATTTCGGTTCAAATCTAGTTGTTTCTGTAGGGTAGGTGGGTGGCCTCTATCCTACTTTTCAGTTAGTAAAACGGTCGAGATTTGGTGAAAAACTGTCTATTTACAAGGAAAATTATTCATTAATAATTCAAATATAAACGTAATAATGTTTCCTTCGCAAATAATTTTTTTATACTGAAAACTCTTGGTGATAAATTTTACCGACTAAAAGGTGAAAAAAGAGATACCCACCCACCCTACAAATATATTTAAGTTTCAGTCACTGTTAGAGTTTAAGGTTACAAGAAAGAATAATCTTTGTACTGTTTACAGTATAAGACAAATAAGATTAAATATTTCGTAATAAAAATATATAAGTCCTTTACGTTGTAGAAAATTCACTAATAATTAGAAAAAAACACGAAATTATTTGTTGTAGATTTTACGAAAATATTTTCGTATTTTTTCTAATTAAATATTTCGGTTTGAATGTAAATATATATGTAGGGTGGGTGGAGGTTTTCTAATCCACCCTTCAATTTTTGTAATGTAAACGAGAGTAATTATAATCACATTAGGTTTACTTTAATAATACCGTAATTCATTGCGAATGGTTCTTATTTCAAATTTTAAAAAAATCAGCAAAACTAGGTGATGTTTTACTGATTAAAGGGTGAGATAGAGGCCACCCACCCACCCTACATATATATTTTTACCTCAATCACGGTCACAGTTTAAGTTTGCAACAAACAATTGTATTATTACTGTAAAGATGTTGAAAAATTAAAAAACATATTCACGTTTAAAATCCAAAATATATGTAGGGTAGGTGGGTGGTCTCTATTCCACCCTCCAATCACTATTATATATACGAGAGTTTTAATAAATAAATTAAATCGACTTAAAAATTAACGTAATTAATTAAGAATATTTCTCCTTGCAAATAAAACATGTTTTCATCAAAATTCAGTGATGTTTTACTGATTTGAAGGTATGTTAGAGGCCACCCTCCCACCCTACATATATATTTTATTTTTATTCACGGTCACTGTTCTAGTTTGTAGAAGACAATCATCATCTTAGTGTTAGGAAATTTAAAAATAAAAAGAATTATTTATGTTTATATTAAAATTTATACGTAAATGTAGACAGAGTGGGTGGCCACTAAACCACCCTCTAATGTATATAATATGAACCATAGATTTATTAAATAAATTGGGTAAACTTAAATATTAACGTATTTAATTGAGCATACTTCTCCTTTCAAATAAAAAAAAATATCACGAAAACTCGATGATGTTTTACGGTTTGGAGGGTAGGATAGAGGCCACCCACCCACCCTACATATATATTTATACCACAATCACAGTCACAACTTATGTTTGCAGCAAACCATAGAACTGTTTCTGTTAGGATTTTGAAAAATTAAAATAAATATTTATGTGTAAAATCCAATTTATATGTAGGGTGGGTGGGTGGCCTCTATCTCACCCTACAATCAGTCAAACATAAACGAAGGTTTTAAATAAAAGTTATAAATCCTAAATAAACATAACATTATTGCAAAATGTAATAGATTTATTCAAATAAATTTTTCAAATAATTTTTCATGTTTTACTAACAGGGGGGGGGGGATAGAGGCCACTTACCCACCCCACATATACATATAAACTATAATTCCTTTAATTCTTCGCGGTTTTCCATAAAATTATTTACAAAATTTTTGTATTAAAAATAAATTAAAAAAGGAAAATTTTTGAGTGAGTAAATTAATAAAATTTTAAAAGTCTGCCCACCCATCATGCATCAAACAGGTGGGCAGACTTTTAATCTAATTTAAATAGGATTAGCTATGAAAAGTAATTTATATTTTAACTCAAATTTTGATTTGTTTTATTTTTTTATTACATAAAAGTGTTGATTGTTTTTAGCAGCAAAATCATCAACGATTAGCAATTAAAATTATCATGTATATGTAGGGTGGGTGGGTGGCCTCAATCCCACCCTCCAATCAGTAAAACATAAGCGAGGGTTTTAATTAAATGTATTAAAATATAAATAAATACGAAATAATTGTAATTTTTAGAAATTTATTCATACAAAATTTTCAATTGATTTTTGATGATGTTTTACTTATTGGAGGGTGGGATAGAGGCCCCCCACCCACCCTACATATACATATATATTTTAATTCCTTATCGTCTCGATGTATTCAATAAAATTAAATACAAAACTTTTTGAATAATAAAAAAATTAAAAAGGTAAAATTTTTGAGTGTGTAAATTAAAAACAATTTGATGAATGATGGGTGGGCAGACTTTAAATCTAAATTAGAAAAGATTAGCTATAGAAATTCATTTATATTTGAACATAGATTTTGATTTTGTTTTATTTTTTATTTCATAAAGGGTTTGTTGGTTTTTAGCAACAAAATCATCAATGATTAGTATTTAAAGTTATCATGTATATGTAGGGTGGGTGGGTGGCCTCTATTCCACCCTTCAATCAGTAAAACATAAGCGAGGGTTTTAATTGAAAGTAGTAAAATATAAATAAACACGAAATAATTGTAATTTTTAGAAATTTATTCATACAAAATTTTCAATTGATTTTTGATAATGTTTTACTTATTGGAGGGTGGGATAGAGGCCCCCCACCCACCCTACATATACATATATATTTTAATTCCTTATCTTCTCGATGTATTCAATAAAATTAAATACAAAACTTTTTGAATAATAAAAAAATTAAAAAGGTAAAATTTTTGAGTGTGTAAATTAAAAACAATTTGATGAATGATGGGTGGGCAGACTTTAAATCTAAATTAGAAAAGATTAGCTATAGAAATTCATTTATATTTGAACATAGATTTTGATTTTGTTTTATTTTTTATTTCATAAAGGGTTTGTTGGCTTTTAGCAACAAAATCATCAATGATTAGTATTTAAAGTTATCATGTATATGTAGGGTGGGTGGGTGGCCTCTATTCCACCCTTCAATCAGTAAAACATAAGCGAGGGTTTTAATTGAAAGTAGTAAAATATAAATAAACACGAAATAATTGTAATTTTTAGAAATTTATTCATACAAAATTTTCAATTGATTTTTGATGATGTTTTACTTATTGGAGGGTGGGATAGAGGCCCCCCACCCACCCTACATATACATATATATTTTAATTCCTTATCGTCTCGATGTATTCAATAAAATTAAATACAAAACTTTTTGAATAATAAAAAAATTAAAAAGGTAAAATTTTTGAGTGTGTAAATTAAAAACAATTTGATGAATGATGGGTGGGCAGACTTTAAATCTAAATTAGAAAAGATTAGCTATAGAAATTCATTTATATTTGAACATAGATTTTGATTTTGTTTTATTTTTTATTTCATAAAGGGTTTGTTGGTTTTTAGCAACAAAATCATCAATGATTAGTATTTAAAGTTATCATGTATATGTAGGGTGGGTGGGTGGCCTCTATTCCACCCTTCAATCAGTAAAACATAAGCGAGGGTTTTAATTGAAAGTAGTAAAATATAAATAAACACGAAATAATTGTAATTTTTAGAGATTTATTCATACAAATTTTTCAACTAATTTTTGATGATGTTTTACTGATTTAAGGGTGGGATAGAGGCCATCCACCCACCCTACATATACATATAAACTTTAATTCCTTATCGTCTCGCAGTTTCTAATGAAATTAATTACAAAACTTTTTGAATAAAAAAGAAATTAAAAAGGTAAAATTTTTGAGTGAGTAAATTAATAATAATTTGAAGCATGATGAGTGGGCAGACTTTAAATCTAAATTAACTAATATTAGCTATGGAAAATCATTTATATTTAAATTTAAATTTTGATTTTGTTTTATTTTTTATTTCATAAAGGCTTTGGTGGTTTTTAGCAACAAAATCATCAACGATTAGTATTTAAAGTTACCATGTATATGTAGGGTGGGTGGGTGGCCTCTATCCCACCCTCTAAGCAATAAAACATAAGCGAGGGTTTTAATTAAAATTGGTAAAATATAATTAAACACAAAATAATTGCAATTTTTAACGATTTATTCATACAAATTTTTCAACTGATTTTTGATGATGTTTTACTTATTTAATGGTGGGATAGAGGACACCCACCCACCCTACATATACATATAAACTATAATTCCTTATATTCTCGCAGTTTTCAATAAAATTAAATACAATACTTTTTGAATAATAAAAAAATTAAAAAGGTTAAATTTTTGAGTGAGTAAATTAAAAACAATTTGAAGCATGATGGGTGGGCAGACTTTAAATCTAAATTACATAAGATTGACTATAGAAAGTTATTTATATTTAAACTTAAATTTTGATTTTGTTTTATTTTTTATTTCATAAAGGGTTTGATAGTTTTTAGCAACAAAATAATCAACGATTAGTATTAAAGTTTTCATGTATATGTAGGGTGGGTGGATGGCCTCTATCCCACCCTCCAATCAGTAAAACATAAGCGAGGGTTTTAATTGAAAGTAGTAAAATATGAATAAACACAAAATAATTGTAATTTTTAAAGATTTATTCATACAGATTTTTTAACTTATATTTGATGATGTTTTACTTATTTTAGGGTGGGATAGAGGCCACCACATACCCTACATGTACATATAAAATTCAATTCCTTATTCTCTCGCGGTTTCCAATAAAATTAATTACAAAAGTTTTTGAATAAAAAAGAAATTTAAAAGGTAATATTTTGGTGTGAGTAAATTTGTAAAAATTTGATGCATGATGGGTGGGCAGACTTTAAATCTAAATTAGACAAGATTAGCTATAGAAATTCATTTATATTTAAACATAGATTTTGATTTTGTTTTATTTTTTATTTCATAAAGGGTTTGTTGGTTTTTAGCAACAAAATCATCAATGATTAGTATTTAAAGTTATCATGTATATGTAGGGTGGGTGGGTGGCCTCTATCCCACCCTCCAATCAGTAAAACATAAGCAAGGGTTTTAATTGTAAGTAGTAAAATGTGAATAAACACAAAATAATTGTAATTTTTAAAGATTTATTCATACAAATTTTTCAACTGATTTTTGATGATGTTTTACTGATTAAAGGATGGGATAGGGGCCACCCGCCCACCCTACATATACATATAAACTATAATTCCTTATCGTCTCGCAGTTTCCAATAAAATTAAATACAAAACTTTTTGAATAATTAAAAAATTAAAAAGATAAAATTTTTGTGTGAGTAAATTAAAAACAATTTGATGAATAATGGGTGGGCAGACTTTAAATCTAAATTAGACAAGATTAGCTATAGAAATTCATTTATATTTGAACATAGATTTTGATTTTGTTTTATTTTTTATTTCATAAAGGGTTTGATGGTTTTTAGCAACAAAATCATCAACGATTAGTATTTAAAGTTATCATGTATATGTAGGGTGGGTGGGTGGCCTCTATCCCACTTTCCAATCAGTAAAACATAAACGAGGGTTTTAATTAAAATTGGTAAAATATAATTAAATACAAAATAATTGCAATTTTTAGAGATTTATTCATACAATTTTTTCAACTAATTTTTGATTATGTTTTACTTATTGAAGGGTGGAATAACACCACCCACCTACCCTATATATACATATATACTTTAATTCCTTATCGTTTCGCGATTTTCAATAAAATTAATTTCAAAACTTTTTGAATAAAAAAGAAATTATAAAGGTAAAATTTTTTGAGCGTGTAAATTAATAAAAATTTGATGCATGATGGGTGGGCAGATTAAATCTATATTACATAAGATTAGCTATAGTAAGTCATATATATTTTAACATAAATTTTACTTTTGTTTTATTTTTTATTACATAAAGGGTTTGATGGTTTTTAGCAACAAAATCATCAACGATTAGTATTTAAAGTTATCATGTATATGTAGGGTGGGTGGGTGGCCTCTATCCCACCCTCCAATTAGTAAAACATAAGCGAGGGTTTTAATTGAAAGTAGTAAAATATAAATAAACACGAAATAATTGTAATTTTTAGAAATTTATTCATACAAAATTTTCAATTGATTTTTGATGATGTTTTACTTATTTAATGGTGGGATAGAGGCCACCCACCCACCCTACATATATATTTTTTTATCATAATTATGCCCAAAGATAAAGTTTACAGCAAACAATTGTATTGTTACTGTAAGGATGTTGAAAAAATAAATTAAATATTTATGTTTAAATTCCGATGTAAATGTAGGGTGGGTGGGTGGCCTCTATCCCACCCTCCAATTACAATAATATATACAAGAGTTTTATTAAATAAATTAAGTAGACATAAAAGTTAACGTAATTAATTGAGAATATTTCTGCCTGCAAATAAAATGATTGAATTCTATACGAGTTCATTTTCTCAAGGTTAAATAATACTCCAGCACAAACAAACGGAACCTTTACTTTCTCACCGAGCCTCGTATGGACAACCTCGAAACGTTAATCGACGTGTACACATAAAGCGGGCCTAATTGTTTAATGAAGTTAGTGCGGACTGTAATACGATTGAGTCGGGGTTGAAGGGGTGAAGGGCGCGGTGGGTGGCTGGTGGAAGGCAATAATTCGTCCCATTGGTTCGTCCCGCATTAGCGAACAGTCTGGGACAGGCATATGTGCGAGGCCCCAATTACATGATTAAACGTCCCTTGTTGCGGGGGGTTATCCACGAACAAACAGATAAATCCTCATTATCGACGCTTCTGACGTCTATCCAACTCGCACTAGATAACGACCCCGGGCTGCCAATGCAGTATGCAGAGTTACGACACCCGCAAATTTCCACTGCGGCGCGAAAAAGAACGAGTCCTACAAGTCGTTGAGGAGAACGGTACACCGTTCCTAGCAGATAATTTGATATTTTGTGTGGGTTTATCAACTGACTGGCAAGTCGCGTCGTTAATCTTGGTAATTAGCAATATGCATGTTTCATGTTTCAGAATTGTTACACCGAGCGATCCTGCTAAGTGGGTCAGGTTTAAGTCCTTGGGCACTGCAGAGGGATCCGCTCTCGGTGAAGCGACGGGTTGCCGAGCACACAGGCTGCCATGGCGACCTCCTCGAGGACGACTTAGCTCCATGCCTACGATTGAAACCACTCAACCAGTTATTATCGGTAATATGTTTGACCTTTTTTACTTTTATAATTAAATTAAGTAATTAATCCAATAAAAATAAAATATCCAGGCTCACTAGATTTTGAAATAATCGCTTGAAAAGAGAGCTATACATTCTTGATTTCAAGGTAGATTTGGAAATATTATGAATTACTAATATTATTTTTTTTTAGGTGCAAGTGGAACCACCAAGATTCCTTCCAGGCTTCGCGCCCTTCATCGACGGCACCATCCTGCTGAACCCGAGCAGTCCGCCGGCGGCGAGCGCGGGCACCTCCTCGGCGACGGTGGCCACGTCGGCCGGCCACGAGCTGGCCGACTTCCCCGAGCGCGACCTCCTCTTCAGCCTCACCAGCACCGAATCCTACCTGGACCTCAGTGCACAAGACTTAGAGTTCGGTTTTAACGAGACGCGCCGCGACCGAATATTGAGGACTTACGTGCGGAACTCTTACTACTACCACCTCAACGAAATCTTCTCGACGCTGAAGAACGAGTACACCGACTGGGAGAAGCCGACGCAGAACCCTCTAAGCGTCAGGGACGCCACGCTGGAGGTGCTGAGCGACGGCCATACGGCGGCGCCGCTCATCCGCATCGGCTACCTGCACTCGCTCAGGGGCGGCAAGACGTTCTTCCTGCACTTCCAGCACCAGAGCGGCGAGAGGGACTTTCCGCAGGTACGTTCCCATTATTTACATCATTATTTTTCATAGCGGCGTCCAATAAAACTTATACGAAACTGTTTTAAACTTTCTTTTATACGTACAGTTTAAAACTCGCCCATCGACCGTAAACTTTTCCCCAGGGGGGAATCTCTTCAATGTAAAAAGATCCATTTTATTGCATTCCCGTGATTACTGACCTCTTCTGTTTTATTTAATAATGGAAACGCGGTTCGTAAAGTTACGTTCAAAAGAATTTAAATTGTTGTTGTTTTTCTTTTACACCCATTCAAAAATATTTAAAAAAACAATTGCTATCGATGTAATACAATATAAATGTCTTTATGTAATAATAATTTATGTTGTCATATTTAAATTCTCTCCTAGATTCTAAAATAATTGTGAGCAAACAGAAAAGAGATTTATAAAAATTATCATTGAATTCGAACGGCGAAGAAAAATTTGAAAACAATTGCTATCGACGTAAATCGATTTAAAAATTGTTTAAAATACATTATGTAATGATTATTTATTAACAATCATCTACATTCTTTCTTAGGTTTTTAAAATAGTAACAATTATAATAATTAATAACAGAGTTGATTCATTCAATTTTTAACGTCGTTAATGTAACAATAAAACAATTGCTAGCGGCATTAAGCTATTAAAAATTACTTAAAAATGCATTATATAATATAAATTAATGAAAAAGTATTAAAACACTGTCAAAAATTTGAGAATAAACTTATGCAAACAGAAAGTTAGTTTATAGAACTTTTTAATGAATTTTAACGATGTAATAAACATAAAAACAATTGCTATCGATGTGAATTTATTCGAAATTCTTTAAAATACATGTATTATTGTATACTCATAAAGAAGTATTTAAATTCTTTTCTAAATTTTAGAAATAATTTCATATAAACAGAAAGTAAAAATTTAAAAAATTTTCAACAACGAAACAAATTATAAAAACAATTGCCATCGCCGTAATTTTTTTCAAAATGATTTCAAAACCCACTATGTAATGTACATTAATAAAAAAACAACGTAATTTAATATTTATTTTTAAAGTAAATTTTATACAAAGGGAAAAATATGTATAAAAAGTTTGCATGAAATCAAACGGCGAAAAAAATATATAAAACAATTGCTATCGAAACGAATCTATTAAATATTATTCAAAATACATTCCGAAATCCGAATTCATAAAGAAACATCAAATTTTTTTCCTAAATTTTCAAATAATTCCATGTAAACAGAAAGTAAATTTCTAAAAAAATTTTCAACAACGAAACAAATTATAAAACCAATTGCCATCGACGTATTTTTTTTCAAAATTATTCAAAACCCACTATGTAATGTAAATGTATAAAAAACAAACTAATTTAATTTTAATTTTTAAAGTAAATTTTATGCAAAGAGAAAAATATTTATCAAAAGTTGGCATGAAATTAAACGACGAAAAAAAATTTTAAAACAATTGCTATTGACGTGAATTTATTCGAAATTCTTTAAAATACACTTATTATTGTGTACTCATAAGAAAACATTAAAATCTTTCCTAGATTTTGAAATAATTTCATGTAAACAAAAAGTAAATTTCTAAAAAATTTTATCAATGAAACAAATTATAAAAACAATTGCCATCGACGTAATATATCTTCAGAATTATTTAATACGCACTATGTTATGTAAATTTATTAAAAACAACCTAATTTAATTTTTATTTTTAAAGTAAATTTTATGCAAAGAGAATTTTTTTTATAAAAAGTTTGCATGAAATCAAACGGCGAAAAAACTATAGAAAACAAGTTCTATCGAAACCAATCTATTAAATATTATTCAAAATAAATTCCGTAATCTGAATTCGTAAAGGAACATCAAAATTATTACCTAAATTTTCAAATAATTTCATGTAAACAGAAAGCAAATTTCTAAAAAATTTTGAACAACGAAACAAATTATAAAAACAATTGCCATCGACGTAATTTTTTTTCAAAATTATTCAAAACGCACTATGTAATGTAAATTCATAAAAAACAACCTAATTTAATTTTTATTTTTAAAGTAAATTTTATGCAAAGGGAAAAATATTTATAAAAAGTTGGCATGAAATCAAACGGCGAAAGAAATATAGAAATATTATCCAAAATACATTCCGTAATCCGAATTCATTAAGAAACATCAACATTTTTTACTAAATTTTCAAATAATCTCTTGTAAAGAGAAATTACATTCATAAAAAATTTAATGAATTCAAACGATGAAAAACAAAATCAAAAAACAATTTCTATACACGTAAATCTATTCAAAATTTTTCAAACTATCTTATATAATGTGATTTTATAAAAAAAAACATTGAAATGTCCTCCAAGATTTAAAAAAAATTTCCAATCGATTTGAAGAACTAATACAAATATAAAAACAATTGCTATCTACGTGTATCTAATCAAAATTCTTTAAAATATAACAATTAATCCGAATTCTTAAAGGAATAATTCAATTTGTTTCTAGATTTTCATATATTCTTATGCAAACAGAAAAATTGATTTGTAAAAATTTTGAATGAATTTTAAGAACGAAAAGAAAAAAATCTATCGACATTAATTTGTTTATAATTGTTTAAAATTATTAAAATTACACTATTTAAACGTTAATTCATAAAAAAGGTATTTAAATCCTTTCAAAGATTTTTGAATATTCTTACGTAAACAAAAAGTAGATTTCTAAGAATTATCAATTGATTTGAACCACGAAAATAAATATAAAAACAATTGCTATCGACTTAAGTTTGATCAAAATTCTTCAAAATATATTGTGTAATCAGAATTAATCAAGAAGTATGTAATTTCATTCTTAGATTTTAAAATAATCTTATCTAATCAGACAGTTAATTTATTGAAATTTTTAATGAATTTTGATGATGATAAATCATAATAAAACAGTTGCTATCGGCGTAATTTTGTTAAAAAATTCTTCTAAATTCATCTTGTAATAAAAAATAACAAATAAGGGTTTATATTATTTATTACATTTTAAAATAACACTATTTAAACAATGAGAGTAGATTTATTAAAATGTTCAACATATGTAAGCAAGGAAAAATATTATAAAAACAATTGCTATCGACGTAAATCTGTTCAAAAAGTATTAAAAATACATTGTGTAATGATAATTAATCAATAAACATCTAAATGCTTAGGTAGATTTTAAAATAATCCTGTCGAATCAGACGGTTGATTTATTGAAATTTTCATTGAATTTTAACGTTGATAAAAAGTAATAAAACAATTGCTATCGGCGTGATTTTATTTGTAAATTCTTCTAAATACATATTTTATTATAAATTTATAAATACGCATGTAAATTACTTACTGGATTTTAAAATAACCTTATTTAAACACTGAGAGTACTTTTATAAAATGTAACATTTTAACATCGAAAAAAAAAATACTAAAACAAATGGTAGCAAGGCAAAGTTATTCAAAATTATTCAAAAGTGATTTGTTCTTGTAGTCTTAATAAGACTCATTTTTTGTAGATTTTACGAAAATATTTTCGTGTTTTTTTCTAATTATTAGTGAATTTTCTACAACGTAAAGGATTTATATATCAATCATGTTATTTGTCAAGTTATTAGCGTAAGATTTATCCGTTTACTCAAAGTTTTCGTATTTCGCTGTATTTCTAAAATTATCGGACAAAGAGAATAGCGTAACTGTGAAAATTGGGGTAAAAATCGAATTCTTTAGCAATTTAGCTTTATTAAAAGATAATATTCCCATTATGAAATTAATTACAATAACTCCACAATATTTCGCAAATTTTATACTAAGGCTATTTATACGTTGGGATATTGGGATGACTTGTGTGGTTTCGTAAAGGAGAGCATTAGAAGGATTGTGTAGGGGGTTGATGGGATGTCTTAGTTTGGTAAGGGTACGAAGGGCTGACCTTTCGGCGACGTTGAAGTGTTGGAGGGTGGAAGGGCGGATTTGGTTTTGACAGATTATTAGTTGAAAGATTGACAATTAATGGATTGACAGATGAAATATTGACAGTTGACAGATAGACAGCACTTAAGGCTTCTACTTCATTGAAAAAATTACGTTGAGTTTAGATAATATTAAATTGATTTACCGAAACTGTAGTAAAAAGAATTAAAAGACAATTGACACATTAGCAGATGATAGATTGACAGCTTGATTGTTAAAAAATTGACACTTAACGGATTGACAGATGGTATATTGATAGTTGACAGAACAGTACTTGAGGTTTCTACTTCGTTGAAATAATCACGTTAAGTTTAAATAATATTAAATTGATTTACCGAAACTGTAGTCAACAAGAATTAAAAGACAATTGACACACTAGCAGTTGATAGATTGACAGTTGACAGATTGATAGTTAAAAAATTAACATTTAACGGATTGATAGATGATATATTGACAGTTGACAGATAGACAACACTTGAGCCTCTACTGCGTTGAAAAAAAAACACTTTAAGTTTTGATAATTTCAAGTTGATATAGTCAACAAGAAATAAAAAACGATTGACACATTGGCAGAATAATATTAATAGTTACTAAGTTAATAGAAGATTGTCAGCTAATACATTGGCAGATGATAGATTGACAGTTTGGCGAAAGAGACTGCGAAAATTAATTCTAAGAATTGGGTGACAATTCTAGAACACTAATAGAAAAATTGCTGGAAAATTCTAAAAGAATCGAATTTTAGAAATATTCCCAGAAAATTTCTAAGAACTGCAAGAAAATGTTTAAATAAAACAATAAATGGAGAACACTAAAAATGTGGAAAAGAATTGCCTGAAAATTATAGAAATGTGTGAGAAAAATGCAATAAAATTGTAAAACCATCGAACTATCTAAAATGTATTATTCCAAAATTCTTTACAGGAATCTCTAATATTGTATATGTCTATATCTATTGATTTATCACTGTGGTCAATATGCACAGTTAAAATATCACGATTTAATTGTTTTGATTTTCTAACCTTAATATTAAATTTATTTTCTTTTTGTAGATCAATAATAGTCGTTTGATCGGTAATCCATGCATTAAGCTGTTTCACGAACGTGTTGGTTATTTGGATCTCTTTTTTTAGGTAGTAGACTTCCTTCAGTTTGGATGTACTTATGTTAGGTGAAGCATCATTCATCATGAATGTGTTGAGCTTCTCCAGAATTTATAAATATATTTTCAAGTTATTTCAGCACTTCATATTTTTTGAAGAAAACCATTCACGTCGATAGTAACTGTATATAAGTCCTTTACGTTATGGAAGATTAACTAATAATTAGAAAAAAACACGAAAATATTTTCGATAGTAACTGTTTTTATATATTTTCTTATCGTTCAAGTTTATAGAACTTTTTATTTCTCTTGCTTTTGTAAAATGAGTAAAACGATGCACATTGGATAATATATTTAAAATATAAGTAAAATAAAGGATTGCAATTGTTGATTGTTATTTTCTGGTCGTTTGAATTCAATGCAAATTTTCAAAAAATCTTCTTTCTGATTATTAATTATAATAAAATCTAAACAAGAAATTAATTGTTTCTTTATAAAATCACATTACCTATTATATTCTGAAGAATATTGAATAGATTTATGGCGATATCAATTGTTTTTTTTTATATCTTTCACAGTTCAAATTCTTTGAATATTTTTATAAAGTTTACTTTATGATTTGAAGAAGATTATTCTAAAATCTAGAAACTATGGTGCTGCATAAAATTTTGTTTGATTTAGATTTAGAAATAATGTATTTTAAGGAATTTTGAAATGATTCACATCGATAGCAATTGTTTTTATCGTTTTTTTTTTCAGTCATTCAAATTAATTGAAAAATATTTCAAATCTACTTTCTGTTTGCATAAGATTATTTTGCGATTTAGTAAATAATTCGAACATTTCTTTATGAATTCATATTATGCAACATATTTTGAATAATTTTGAATAACTTTGCCTTGCTACCATTTGTTTTAGTATTTTTTTTTTCGATGTTAAAATGTTACATTTTATAAAAGTACTCTCAGTGTTTAAATAAGGTTATTTTAAAATCCAGTAAGTAATTTACATGCTTATTTATAAATTTATAATAAAATATGTATTTAGAAGAATTTACAAATAAAATCACGCCGATAGCAATTGTTTTATTACTTTTTATCAACGTTAAAATTCAATGAACATTTCAATAATTCAACTGCCTGATTCGACAGGATTATTTTAAAATCTACCTAAGCATTTAGATGTTTGTTGATTAATTATCATTACACAATGTATTTTGAATACTTTTTGAACAGATTTACGCCGATAGCAATTGTTTTTATATTATTTTTCCTTGCTAAAATGTGTTGAACATTTTGACAAATCTACTCAGAGTATTTAAATTAAATTATTTTAAAATATAGTAATTAATTTACATCCTTTTTTGTAAATTTACATTAAAATTTGTATTTAGAAGAATTTACAAATAAAATCACGTCGATAGCAATTGTTTTATTATTTTTTATCATCGTTAAAATTCATTGATAATTTCAATAAATCAACTGTCTGATTCGACATTGATTAATTCTCATTACACAATGTATTTTGACGACTTTTTGAACAGATTAACGCTGATAGCAATTGTTTTTATATTATTTATCCTTGCTAAAATGTATTGAACATTTTGATAAATCTACTCTCAGTGTTTAAATAAAATTATTTTAAAATCTAGTAAATAATTTACTTCCTTATTTGTAAATTTACATTAAAAGATGTATTTTGAAGACATTTTTAACAAAATCACGCCGATAGCAACTGTTTTATTATTTTTTATCATCGTTAAAATTCATTCATAATTTCAATAGATCCACTGTCTGATTCGACATGATTATTTTAAAATCTACTAAAGAATTTAGATGTTTATTAATTCATACTCATTACACAAAGTATTTTGAAGTCTTTTTGAACAGATTAACGCCGATAGCAATTGTTTTTATATTATTTTTCCTTGCTAAAATGTGTTAAACATTTTGATAAATCTACTCTTAGTGTTTAAATGAAATTGTTTTGAAATCTAGTAAATAATTTAAATCCTTATTTGTAAATTTATATTAAGATATGTATTTAGATGAATCTACAAATATTATTACGTCGATAGCAATTGTTTTATTATTTATTATTATTAATATTATTTATTATTACCTGATTGGATAAGATTATTTTAAATAATTATATTTTTTGAGACCCATTTCAATTGTTTTGCTAATATACTGACATAATTACGATTGCCATTTTTATAGATTGGAGTAATAAAAGTAGTTTTCTATATTCGTGGACAAGTTTTCTCCTGCAATGATCTATTATAAAGTAAAGCTGGTGGATTGGAAAGAGTAAATATACAATTTTTGTGAAAAACTTTTGGAATATCATCGAGTCCGGTGCTTCGGCTTGGTTTAAACGTATAAATTTCATTAAAGACGTCCATAAAGTTAACAGAAAACGAAAAAGTCGAATCAGCATAATTATTTAAGGTTAAGTTACTTCGTATTGATTTCAAATCTACATTATCATTATTTTATAAAGTTGCAAAAAAAATTTCAAAAAGATCTGAGGTATGTCATTGGTTATTGGACGAGATATTATTTAAAAAACGTATTCAAGGGATGTTCGTAGGTGTGTCTTTGATCATGCACGAATTTCCAAAAATGTTTTGGATTATTACTTATATTCCAGTCTACCTTATTGTACTAATAATAACATGGGAGAATTTGTTATGCGTTTATCATTTCTTCTTGAATCTTTATTTTTGAAATATATGTGACTTCAGTAATTCGTCGCTTCTTGAGAATCCATAGAGTTATTTGAAAATGTTGGAAATGAATTATCAACGAACAGTAAAAACTCTTGTTTTGACAGGAAACTTGTATATAAATTAGAGTAATCAATGGATTCAATATCTCTTGGCCGAGAAGAAGAATTTTAATTTGAATTCGTTATATTTTCAGATGTTGAATTATCATTATATCTCAAAATAATTTGCTAGGTTCTAAGAAGGAAATCCCCATTAATTTTTTCAAACAAGGCAATTAAATAATTTGTTGTTTCCACGACTAATTTTTTCACACAGTAATCTGATTTCATTCCCAAGTTCAAGAATTAATGCATGTATATTAATCAATTCTTCAATATCAGAATTGTTAAAAAATAATAATAATAAAATCATCAATATCCATTCAGATAATTATCTCATAACCATTCCATCAGTTGATTTGATTTTTTTAGGACGATTTTCCACTTACAATTTCCAATTTCTCCGTTATCACACGATGGGAATTATGATGGAATCGAATCGGATTTTGTGCTGGTGTGTTTGTGTCGGTCTCGCAAAAGTGAACAACAGATGTTGTTGCCGGGCATTCGGGGTGGGCTAATTTCGTAATTAATCGGGGAAATAACCTGTCAGGTCCAGGGACTTAAGCCTCGTTAATTGCTTTCATTACGATTTCGATTCCGGCCTATCAGAAAACTCCTGGCAAAAGACAAAACTCATAATTCAAAGCCCGGTTTTATAATCTTACCATCTATAATTGTACAAATACGGAACGTAAAATTAATTACGTTTGTTTTCAATTAATGGTGCATTATTGTACAGTAATGTAATGCGGGTTGATGGGATTCGATACGGAGTTATTTGGCATGGGATTTATTCCATTATTGAAATTGAATTCATAACGTCCGCCGTGTTTATCTAATCAAATTGTTTGGATGTGAGTTATTTTAAAATAATGATGTTATTGGATTTATTTAACGTTCACTTTTTTTTCCATCCGGTGGATTTCTAGGCGTCACGTCCAATTTTTAAACAGATAGGCACTTAATCTTTAAGCACGATAGATTTTTGCTTAGTTCCAGAACATTGCCTACATTAAATCAATCTCGAGCGCCGCGAAACACCGGGCCAGAAAAGAATTTATGCCTGGCGCTGCATAATAAAACGAAGACCTGAAAAGAAAATATATAATCGCAGGAGGGGTGAGATTTATGGCGATGGCATATTTTTATTATAATCGTATATAAAACTCACATCCAATCATTTTAATCGCACGTTCGTCTATCACCCCCTGAAAAAAAATGGGGGGTGGATGTAACAGTGTGATTCTTTATTTAAACATGTTGATAACATATTGTAATAAAATGGTGATGTGGCCATCATAGTACTTTCCCTATATATTACGCGAAAACTATGAGGTTTACGCAAAAATGTTATTCTTAATAATTTGTTGATTTTTTAATTCTCTACAATTATTTGTTATATAAATTTTACGTAACTCCAATAGTTTATTAGCAATTGGCAAAAAATGTCAAAATTTCCAACTTTTATTTTTTTCTCGAAAGTTAAGAATTTTATGAAAAACATATTCGAATAAAACTTGTTCAGTTTTTCATTCCCTTTAACTTTTGTTTAAACAGTTTTTTAAAATTTTTTATATTTAGAAAAATATCACGAAAAAACAAAAAAACGCCTTGAGTAAACATCCACTTCCGGTTTATGAATGTTCACCAGAAGCTTTTAAGTTCCACTTTTTAACGATAAAACATTAAGTTTAAAGTTTTATCTTAAAAGGATTATTCGTTTTTGAGATACTACGCCCACAGGCCGATATATTCACGAAAACATTGCTACCAAATGGTGATGTGGCCATCATAGTACTTTCCCTATATTTTTCTCGAAAACTATGAGGTTTACGTAAAAAGGTTATTCTTAGTAATTTGTTCAATTTTTAATTCTCTACAATTATTTGTAATACATGTTTCATGTATCTCTAATAGTTTATTAGTAATTGGCAAAAAATGTCAAAATTTTCAATTTTTATTTTGTTTCTCAAAAGTTAAGAATTTTATGAAAAATATGTTTTTACAAAACTTGTTCAGTTCTTCATTCCCTTCAACTTTTGTTTGAACCATTTTTTAATTTTTTTTATATTTAGAAATATATCACAAAAAACAAGAAAACGCCTCGAGTAAACAACCACTTCCGGTTTATGAATGTTTACCAAAAGCTTTTCAGTTCCAGTTTTTAACGATAAAATCTTAAGTTTAAAGTTTCATCTCAATACGATGTTTCGTTTTTGAGATACAGCGCCCACCGACAGACAGACACACAGACACACAGACACACAGACACACAAATTTTTTTTCCAGAAATTAGTGCAATGGACTCAGGGGGGGCCAAAACGGATATTTCCGCAAAAAAAATTTTTGAAAAAAAAATCACGAAAACAATACTCCCCCTATATATACTATATAGGGAAAGTAATAAGTTTACGATGCAATTGTATTGGACTGAAAAAATTCTACAGTTCGACGCCGTTGTTTTACCCCGTATTAACAACGATCTACCCCTAGTACCTCACCCTTTGGATCTTAGGACTCGTTTTTCAACTTTAAGATTAGCTAATCCACACTTTGATCAAACCACACCAATCGACATTTTCTTAGACGTAGAAGCTGTTCTTGATATTACACCTTCGAACCCTGCACATATCAAGGGCATGCCCAGCGCAATTCTCACCACTCTTGGAAGGATCATCATTGATATAGATTTACCGAGTAATCATTCGTTTTCTTCTACGTCAATTATAAATCCTTGGACGATAATTTACACTCCTCTTGGAAATTTGAAGAAATCCCTTCGCTTGCTCATATTTCTCCGGAAGATGAAATGTGTGAACAATATTTCCGTAAAACTATCACCAGAACTGAGTGTGGTCGTTATGAAACTCGTCTTCCCTTCAAGGATAGAATTCGCTCTGTTTTTGGTTCTAATAGATGTGGGATCATTAAACGAGTCTGTGATAGTAACTAACTTTAATTAAACAAATGGCAAATCGTACAGTGATTGATAAGATAAATATGTAAAAATGTAAACACGACCTTTGCGAGTAGCGACGTACATTCGACTGCCCTTGCTCTCATCTCACCGCCTCATCCCTCTTCAGCTCGATGTTGCCAACCCGATTCTACATTCGGTCATCCTGTTACTCCATGTCATCATCTTCAGGGCACCACGGTTTAATGAAGTGTTGTATGGGCGTTCTTGGGTTCCTGCCTTCTCTACATCGTAGGTATCGTTGTACTAGATGGAACTGCGTCCTCTTGATAGCAACTAAATCACGGACAGCGTGATCTTGGGTCTCGTCTTCGTAAATTGTAATATTTCATGTTTTCTTCTTGGACTTTCTGTATTTGTTTCTTCGCATTCATTCTTAAACTGTCTCTTTGCTCCTCGAATTCTTTCACGATCTCTCTCTTCTTCTACCATCTGTTTAATCAGCAAATCATCAAGACTTTTCATCTTGACTCCGATCAGTAGCTCAAATGGAGTGGTGTCAATGCTCCTTTGATACGTCGCATTGATTGTTCTTTGGACATCATCACGTGCTGATGCCATTTGGCCCTTCGAAGTCCAGTTCTATCTTTTCGCACTCACAATAGTCTTTAAACTCTAGACTCGTAAGGGCTGAGCCTTTGTCTGAGATTATTCGGCAGGGATTACCGAAGGTTTTCTTCTGTTGATCCAGCTTCGTGATTACTTCTTTTGTAGTAGTGGATTTTGTCGTGTACAGCCATGTAAATTCGTAAATGCGTCTATTACTGCAAATATGTGGTTATAATTCTTGTTTTTAGACGTCAAAGGTCCTAAATGATCTATGTGGTAAGTTCGTAAAGGTCCGTCTTCTTTTGGCAAGGAATTCGAATAACCTTCTTTCTTACCATTCTTCCGGTTCACCATTATGCATGGGATACAACAAAAAATCACCCTTTCTATCTTGCGTTGAAGGCTTGGGATATAGTACTCTTGCTCTATTATATCCTTCGTTCTCTTCACAGCATAGTGTCCTTGTTCGTGAACGTCTTTTATTATGTTCGTTTGCATATATTCTGGAATAACCAACAGCTGTCTTACCTTCTTCATCTTATGCAAAACGTCATTGGCTATGAAGTAGTCATCATTCACTTCATTTTCTTTCAAGATTTCTTTAAGCGAATTAATCGTCTTGTCATCGTCTTGGGTCTTTCGGATCTTGCTGACTCTACTATCAACTATTATCATAACTGGATATCTGCTTAAACTGTCTTGTTCCTGGACGATGCTCAACCTCATTTTCGAATTCGGTTAGCTTTATCACCCATCTTGCGACTCTTGCGTTCACGTCCTCCTTGTATACTGTTTTTGTAAATGCGTCACAATCTTTTATAATTTTGGCCAAACAAATAAGTCCTAAATTTTTTGATTCCTCCTATCACTGCCAAAACTTCTAGTTGACTTGAGTACCTTCGTTCTGCTTCGGTAGACTTCTTTGACATGTAATATACTGGGTGAAACTGATTGTCCTTGGGGCATCTTTGTAGCAAAATTGCTCCGTAGCCATCAATACTTGCGTCCGTATGTATTTCTGTTTCCAAACCAGGTTTATAAATATGAAGTACTGGGCCATCCGTTAACGCCTTCTTCAACGATTCAAACGCTGACTTCTCTTCATCTTTAAATTCAAATCTTGCTTCTTTTTTCAGAAGATTTGTTAATGGTTTAGCCATTTTCGAGTACTGGGGAATGAATTTCCTAAAGTATCCTTTTAAACCTAAAAAAATTGTTTCACATTTTCCGGTTCTGGAAATTTTCTCACTGCTCTGGTTTTCTCTTCGGCCGGATACACCTTACCGCTTTCAATTATGTGACAAAGGAATTGTACACGTTGTTGTAGGAATTGACACTTCTTCCAGTTTATTTTTAATCCATGCTCACTCACTACTTGCAAGACCAACTGCAACCTTGCAAGCCCTTCATTCTGGCTTTTGGCCGGAATAACGAAATCATCGATATACATGGAAACTATCTTCCTTCTAGTTAGGTTTATTCACATACCTTTGGAATACAGCTGGCGAGTTACAGCGCACTTTTGTGAACCAATACTGTCCATTGTGTGTAACAAAAGCTGTGTATTTTTGACTATCTTCTTGAAAGAATTCATTCTTCAAGTCTAATATCGATAACAGATTGGCGTCTTGCAATGTATCAAGCACATCTTCTATTATTGATAGTGGATGGCGGTTCTTGACCACTAATTTGTTGATCTCTCTGTAATCCACACATATTCTTGGTTCGTCATTTTTCTACGACTACAGGATTGGCGTATTCTGAAATACAGGGTTCGACTATTCCTGCATCTATCCAGTCTTGCACTTGGTCAACGATTTCTCTCTCGGCGTAAGGTAGTCGCCTGGGAGATGAGTGGACTGGTTCCTCTCGCTGAAAGATAATCTTCATGGATACATCCACCATCTTCGTCTTCTTCGGCTTCCATCATTTTGTTGATTTCCGTTTTATCGATGTCAGGTATCATCCTGTGCACGTTCAGTTCTGTCTCATCGTTTTCTGCAATTCTCAATAGTTGGGCTTCTTCGCTTCTAATCCTCTTTCAAAGGAGAGCATCATGATCTCTCCTTCGAAATCTTCAACTCCGTTTGATCTAATAATTCATTTCCAATTATAAGATCTAAATTAGATACGTCATCGGACACTACATAAACTACTGTATTGAAATTATCATCAATAATTTGTATCTGTACATCTGCGTAGCCTGAAGGTTTTACAGAATTCTTACCATAAACTGTCAAAATTAGGTTTGATTCTTTGAGTTGAGGGGATCCAATTCGTTTGTGAATTCTACTGGGAATGATATTAATGTGACTACCAGTGTCAATCAATGCATCTAATTGCATTCTTCGTTTTATTTTTAACCAAATTCAACGAACCTACTTCACCGGATTTAGTTTCTTCTTTTTTATATTACTTTCCTATTTACATTCAATTGCTTTGTGTCCAAACGTATTGCATCTGAAACATTTCATCCCTTTGGATCTGTGTTCGGAGTCTTTGGATCTATGACCAATGGCACCACAATTAAAACCCTTTGTTGCTGTCTTATTTGCCTTTTCTGTAGATGTTTCACTATCTTTCACCAGAAGAACCTGTATGCGAATGGAAACACACGCGTGTCATTTTTGGATCTACAAGCAGTTCATAATTAGGTCAACGTACAATCATACAATTACTCGAAGGATCAAATTTTCTCTTAGCCGCTGAAGCCCTTCGTCACGGAACTTACATTGATGATATTTTGTGGGGAGCCGACGATGAATCTGGTGCCCTTGAACTTTACAATCAGCTAATTAATCTTTTACATTTAGACGGATTTCAATTAGGTAAATGGACCAGCTTTCATCTGTCGAGAGTTAATGTTGGTGTTAATTTTACACAGAAATTCCTCTTCCTCTTTGGAAGTTCTAGGAATTTCTTGGAATCCTAGAAAAGACGTTTTCCACTATGTCATCAATGCTTTGAGCAAAACCCCTTCGAAAAGAGGGGTTTTATCTCGTATCGAACTTCTGAATCTGGATTGAGTTTTCCAAGAGTGATCAAATTATTGACCAGAGTATCTAGGCCTCACTAGGCCCGTTGTGCCCATCGCTCGAACTTATGATGTAAATTGTTTTTTCTCTAAAAATTCTTTTGCAGCAATTGTGGTTGCTTAAAATTGATTGGGACGCCTCTTTGACGCCTGTGATTGTCAATGAATGGAATTGTATTTTGCAGGAACTTTCATTGTTGGAAAATATATCCATCCCTCGGTGAATTTCTTATCGGTTTCTCAGATGCCAGTACGCATATAATGGCTGCTGTCATCTATCTCCGTGTTGAACTTTCTAATTCAATTCTTATTAATTTTTTGGTTGCTAAAACTCGTGTGCTCAAGACGGCTCGAACTAGATGCAGCAAAACTTCTTCGTCAAATCAAGTCTTCGTTTGATGGTTTTCGAATGGACACAACAATTTGTTTTACAGATTCTACGAGAACGCTCGCATGGATTAATCACTACCTTATTTGTTAAAATCTTTCGTCGCAAATAGAGTGGCGCAAATTCATGAAAATTCCCCCGAGGCTCAATGGAGACATGTGCCACATACAGAAAACCCTGTCGAGGTTTGTTGCCGTCAGAATTAGTGGATTGCAGATTGAGGTGGAAAGGTCCAGATTTTTTTGTATAAATCATTGGCAGATTGGCCAACACCGGAAGTTGACTGTCAATCAAATTTTCCAGAAATGAAGAAAACTTCAATTGTCTCCAATTTGTCGACGATGGATATCACGCCTTTCGACTCTCTTATTGATCGTATTTCTTCTCTGACAAAATTGCAACGCATCTTGGCGTATACTCTTCGTTTCACTCACAATGCCAGGGCAAAAAACTTGATAAAAAAACCTCTTCTAGGACCTCTAACTTCTAATTTTTAATTGGTTTTGCTTTTTCTAAATTTAATATATCTGCTAGTATTTTAAAAATATCTTTAAGGATTAGTTTAAATTTACAGTTTATCTTTGAATATTAACTTAACAATATAACGATAATTTAATAAATATATCTACTGAGATTTAAACAATATCTTTAAGAATTAAGTTAAGTCCATAATTAATCTTAACAACTTAACGATAATCAAAACCAAATGCTAATTTAAGTAATATTTAAGAAGAAAGTTCGTCTTTAACTACCTTAATTTTCCTTCTAATTTAAATATATAATTTCTCAATTAATAACAAAGATTTAAATATAATAATAATAATTGCAAAATGATTACTAGAGCCAAACATTTTAGAGCATTGACTTACAAAAACAAGGGCATATCAATTAAAACTGCAACAATTATTTATAAAACAATTTGCCGTCCCCTCATTGACTATGGCTGCATCCTATACCAACAATCTAGTCCCAAAACCATTAGTAATATTAATGTTGCAGAGCGTTCTGCGTTAAGAGTCCTTACTAAAATCCGCCATCCTAACAATCCTCTCCATAACCCCTCCAACTCTCTTCTATATGAAGAAACCAAAATAATACCCTTCGAGGAGCGAATGCTATCCATCATAGGTAAGTTTGCTTCAAAGGTTTCCAACTCAACACTAATTAATAAATTCTGCTTTCCTCGAAATCCTACCGTTCTCCCCAAATTCAAACATCCCCATATCACTCTTCACGAACTCATAAATTCATTAATGTAAATACATAACAACCATAATTCATTTCATAATAACACCATTGCAAATATATATACAAAGGGCCGAAAGACTGTTGTCGATAGCCCTTTCACAGCTGCTACCAGCAATAATTTCAATGTAACATAAATTTAATACTGTATTTTTTTTTACTGTGAATAAAGATGTCTATATATATAATAATAATTATTATTATTTCATGATGTATTAAGGAAATCGTTATAAAAATAAATTTTATAAGGAAAATTTATAATTGGCTTATATTCTCTTCAGCAATTATATTTTTACAGTGGGCTGCTGTGGGGGGGTGGAGGATAGATGAAAGAGAGCTGTTTAAATATTTAATTAAGAGGCGGACCGAGAGCGAAATTTTTGCGAAACAATAGAAGGGATGAAGTTTATTAATCGCGTTGTCTTAATTACGATCTTCCGGAGGGAGGGGAAGGAGGGGGGCGGGGGTGGTTTGTAGTGGTGATATCGGCCGGGCCGGGGAATTTATTCGCGTTATTATCGGCATTTCTGGATTATTAATTCGATTATTATTCCCGTCCGATTACCGAGTCGAAGGTTAACCCTGAGCTTAGTATACAGGGTGTTTCTGTGATTTGGAGAACAAAATTAACTAGAGCCAAAATGATGATGGTTATAAAAGTTTTCAAATAATAAAGATACAGGCCATCAAAGTTAAGAAATTTCAACACATTTTTCTAAATAATTTAAATACTGTTCGTGGTGGAGTTTATTTATTTATTTATTTATTACACGGAAAGCTCCTTATTTTACAGATTAATATATTATAAATGTATATTATCGACAATTCGAACCTAAGAGTGCTGCAATTTGGTACAGCCAAACTAACATCAAGTAAACTCCTTAGGCAATTTGTCACTTTGATTGGACCGCCAGAACCATGCTATACAGGGTGTTCCTAAAATTTGTTTGCTCAGAAGTTTTTTATTTGCTCGTAAATCTACATTTATTCTTCCACATTTTAATAGAAAATTTATTTTAGAAACTCTTATCACTCCTTGAAAATGTCGATAACATTGGCCGTTTCTGAGTTAAAAGCAAAAGTGTAAATTCTCTGATTTCAATCGTAACAAACAAAAACCCAAATATCCTCGGAAAATCTGAGTCGGCGATGACAATTGAAAAACGAATTATTAACCAAGGCCATTTGTTACTTGTATCGGACCGAGGGAACCATGCTATACAAAATGTGTTTGCTTGTAAAGCTACATTTGAATAGAAACTTTATTTTAAAAACTGTTATCCCTCTTTGAAAATTTTGACAGTGACCGTTAGTCTCTGATTTCATTCGTAACAGAAAAAAAACAAAAACCTCTGAACAAATTGACTCGGCGATGAAAAATTAAAAACTAATCGAGCTGTCAACTTTCCTATGTCGTTTAATCAAAAAGTTTAATATTTTTTACTAATGAAAATTTTCTTGTGTTTTATTTACAGAGGTCAGGAAGTGTTAGGGGCGAAGACATTCCTTACATCCTAGGGCTTCCTCTAGTTGGTGGCGGTGTTTTCTTTCCCCACAACTACAGCCACGGAGATATCACCGTCTCGAAAACTCTAATTCACTACTTAAGTAATTTCATCAGAAAAGGGTAAGTATAGTTTTTCATTTTATGTATTTAATTTATAATTTCAATTTACTATTCATCGCTACCACCATTTGCTTTACCCATTTGTTGGATCCTTTTCAAGAAAAAATTATACTATCATTCCAGATTATAACGTAAAGTTTAATGAAAATTACAATAAAATTCAATTTTAAAGCAATATAGAAATTCATACTCAGTTTGAATTAACACCACTAGTGAAATCTTTATCTGTTGTAACGTTTATTAAGGATCAAAAGGAATTTTATTTGTGATATTACGATACTTTCTTACCTCAGTAAAAGCCTTGTGATGAAAAAGAATGTACATACATGTCTTAGCATAGTTTTAACGTTGCAATGTTATATATAACATAACTAATCAAAAACAATATGCTAAAATCTCTTACAATATTTAATGAATCGATCATTCGAACTTGGTATATTTCCTGACAAGTTTAAACAATCTAATGTTATGCCTATTCTCAAGAAATACCACCCTCTGGAACTTAAGAACTATAGACCAGTCGCACTCGTATCAGTATTTTTCAAAATATTTGAATTGTGTATGTTAACGAGGACTGCAAGAGTATTTAAACAGATTTCAAATCAATCAAATCAATCGAAAACCGTTCCGCTGGATTCAAGATCGTCCGCAAACCGTCTGATGTAAACGGCCCAATGTCTACCGACTCGATTGATGGTTTCCGATATTATGTAGCCTTCAAAGATGACTATTCTCGATACATTTGTCTATTTTTCATGAAATTAAAATCAGAAGTTTCTTTGCATTTGGAAACATTCCGATATTGCAGGCCGTACAGTAAAAGCACTGAATTTGACTGCGAAGCAGTGTTAACTCAGTTACTAAAACGGGGCATCGAGTTTCGTCCGTCATGTCCCTACACTCCTGAACAAAACGATGTTGCAGAACAAGCAAACAGACATGTTGTTGAACTAGCTCCTTCAAATAAACGTTTTGGGCGCACGCTTGTGATACGGCAGTATTTTTGACCAATCGCACAGGGAAGTCAAGTGTTCCAGGCAAAGCTCCATTCGAGTTGTGGACTGAAAAGACATTCAACAATTTCGAATTCCTCCGAATTTTCGGATCAGAATGCTACGTCAATATTCCAAAGAAGTTTCGCTCAAAATTTGACGACAAAGCAGTACTTGGACATCTCGTTGGATACGTGAATGAGAATGATGGTTACAAGGTTTGGATACCATCGATGCATCGATTAGTAAAGTCACGAGACGTTGACTTTCGTCCAGAGAAGCTGTGCACAACAAACAACATCATTGAACTTGAAATTCAAATCCCAGAAGAGACCAATCAAGACGAGGAAATCAACAACATTTCTAAAGACATCAAACACAGGTGTAAATCAACCAGCAGCACTCAAGATAACAGCAATTCGGATCAGTGTGATACTGATGACAGCGTCACCTCGGAAGGGGAACCAACTCCCATCCAAACTCGACATTTGGAACGGACGACGAGACAGCCAGTGAGATTTGATGACTACGAAGTAGAATACACACCTCGTCGATCCCAAGCAAACAGTACTGTGGCGTGTTTGACAGAAGCCATTCTGGAAGAACTACAGCCAACCAACTTCAACGACGCCATGAAAAGTCACCATTCAGATAAATGGGTGAGTGCAATGAATGAAGAAATAACGGCCTTTGAGAAAAACGATACGTGGGACCTGGTACAATTAACATCTGGCAAACGCGCAATAGACAATCGTACCTGATGGTTTGATTGATCGGTATCGCGCTCGATTGGTTGCTCGGGGTGTATTCCAACAGGAGGGCCTTGATTATGATGAAACATTTAGCCCTGTTGCCCTTATCGCGACCGCAGCTAAAGAGAAACTTTTCCTTGGTCAATTCGACGTTAGAACTGCATTCTTATATGGTGAGATAGTCTCTGAAATTTACATGACTCAACCACAAGGTTGCTTAAGCAAGATGAGTGACAATATTTGTTAGAAATAAAATAAAATGAGAAATTTTTAAATGAAGAAAAGCACTAACAAAATTGAAAATTATTTCTATAAAATTTTGACAGCCTTCAAGGGTCTTAGTTCTTTTAGAACTATATAACTTTAACAAAATTCTAGGAACTTCTGAAAATCAGTATTTTAGATCTTAAAATTAATTTAAGTAATCCGTTTATAGATCAACTCAACACAAAAAATAACTTTGACAGTCTCCAAAGACATTTTATGGTGATAGATGACTAACTATACAAGATTTTTATAGTAGTTTTATGGTTACAAAATGTTTCAATTTCCGAAAGAAAACCATTAACAAAAAAAATCAATTAATTTAATTACAAAATTTTGTTTGGCTTCAAGATATTTCAAAAGAAACATCAAACCAAAAAATTGATAAACAGTAAAACAAACTCTTTTCTGACTTTACAATCTTCTGAACCCTCGCTTTTTAAGCGAGATTTTGTATATCACTTTTTTAGATGTTTAAATTAATGAAAAGAAATGAATCAAGTCAAAAACTGGTTCTACAAAATATTTGATTTGATCCTCAAAGTTATTTGTTCAAAAAGATTTTTCTATAAAAAGCTAACCTTTGAAAGACGTTTCAATTTTCTAAACTAAACACTGCAAACAATGAAATAGATCAACTGAAAACTGCCTCTACAAGATTCTGACAGATGTTCAAAGACAATTTCTTTTATCTAACTTTTAAACTTATGTATTAGATAGACCAACTCGTAGTTTGCTTGTTGTAATCCCTAAAAATGTAATTTATTTCTTGCGTTCATCACTTTTCTTGAGCGTTCGATTAGTTGGAACATCGTAAAATAGTGCAAATATCTCCAGGTGCTTGTTAACTAAAGATGAACTCTCATCGTATCTTCGTAATTCCGGCTCTGAAGATTTTACTTAGCTTTTATTCCAGATTTCTTGAAGAATACTTATCATTTAAGGTTAATCTTATTAACCACTTAAGGAAACCTGATATTTGGTCATAAGATGTTCGAATCAATATTGTTTTTAGCAAGAATGTCAAGGAAGACATTTACCAAGTAAAACTATTATTCATCAATATACAATCTATTCGTAATAAATGTTCAGAAAATTCGATAGGGCATCGCACACATAGTCAAGTCAAAATCTAACAGGCATCAAACTGTATGCTATAAGCATTCTCAGTCGACGCCTTCTGGAATGAATTATGGTGTTCTCTAGGGCTCTACGCTGGGGCCTCTGTTATTCTTCATTGTCATTAATGACTTTCCTTCTCAAAGTAATCTGGAAAATGTTGTACTCTTTGCTGATGACTTTACTATTATCAATATTGATGAAAGCAAAGTCGAAAGTAATTGATTAATGGTTGAGGCGTTCACTTCGTGATACATCTTGAATATTTAAATAAAGTAAAACTCACTTTGTTAAAATAGTGTGAGTTTTACTTTATTTAAACAAAGTCGAAAGCTTTGGTAATTATTTCTGTTAAATTATGGGTATCGCAAAATAAGTTCGTTTTAAGTGAAAATAAAACAAAAAACTTATTTTTAGTCTAAAGAAAGATACACAATAAAATATTTACTGCTTTCTTGGGCTACAGATAGATTACCACCTAAGTTGGGAACGTTAGGTATTTCATCTTGCAGAGTCTCTAGCAAAAATATTTAAGTCTGAGAAACCTAATGAGTAGAGTATTTGATAGCATCGTCAAAATAGCTTATTTTAGCCTTATAGAGTCGCGAATAATGTATCAATTGTTAGCATAGGTCCATGCGTCATGTCTACACAGAATTTTCAGACTGTAAAAAAGCAGTTATTACCCTTTCTTAGTTGTATTTGTCGTTAACGAGTGTAAACTTGCTGTCAGCATAAACATGAATAAACGACATACATTCATTTT
Source organism: Ontholestes murinus (assembly GCA_963969525.1). Lineage (NCBI taxonomy): Eukaryota > Metazoa > Arthropoda > Insecta > Coleoptera > Staphylinidae > Ontholestes > Ontholestes murinus. Next base: position 68,673,826 of record OZ018393.1, on the reverse strand, counting down.
ACCTTCTCTATATGGTGAAGCTTGTTCTCTTGTACATTCAGTTCTATTTTAATCGATTATTCCAACATTTGTATCCTTCTATTTAACAGTTTGTACTCTTACTCTACAAGATTTAAAAATATTTGAAACAGAAATTTTCTTCTATCTTTACAGATTTATGTAAAAACTGTATCTTTTCAAAACTATATAATTTTCAGACCCATTTAAGAAGAACCTGTTTACTACTTGTACAAAATGAAATAATTAAACACAAAATTTTTATACAATTTCGACAGCCACTAAAAATCTTCTAGGCTTAGAGACTAGATTTTTATGGCCTTTAATACATTTTTTCAGTTGTTGTTAAAAAAAAACAAACGAATGATCAACTTTAAGCCGGCTCTAGAAGATTCTGATAGACCATCAAGGTTTCAAAGACCAAAAAAAAAAACTGAAACTTCTTCTTCCATGATTTATCTATTCCAAGATTTTATTAGCTTTCGAAAATCTATTTTTATAAATGAATTATTAAAAAAACAACGGTGGTGGCAGATAAATTCTATGTCGGAGCAAAAAAAAAATAATGAAAAGAAATGCGTCAATTCAAAAATAGGCTCTAGAAAATATTTTGACAGCCTTCAGAGTTCTTGTACAGGTTAACATCAAGGCTGCATAATTTTTATAGCTTTTAAAAGATGTTTCAACTTCAACATCAACAAACGAAGAATTAAACCAATATCTGAATCTGACAACCCTCAAGGTCAAATTAGGTTTGTTTCAATTAACAAAAAAACCATAACTTCTTCTTATTCCGCAAGATTTTAAAGGCTATTAAAGACTTTATAATATTCTGTTCGATTATAAGCAGAACGTTTCCATTAGTTTTACAGAAATCGATAGACTTTGGTGATAAAAATATAACAATTCCTTAATTATATAAAATTTCAATAGTTCTAAAATATTTCTGCAGATATTTCTAATTCTCTAAGAACATAGCAAACAGAAAGAAAGTAAATAAACCGTTCTTATAAATCAACAATATTCTTAGAGCTTTCGAAAATCAATTCTTTAAAAGCAAAGAAAACAATAAACGAAAAAATCATTTAGCACAGAAATTGGTTCTAAGAAATTTTAAGACGTTTTAGAAATCTTATTGATTTACATTTAGAAGATTTTCATAGACTTTGAAAGATGTTAAAATTTTCTAAAGAAAATAACAAAAGAAGTAATTAATGGTAACAGTAAACAGTAAACTAGCTCTAAAAAAAAGACAGCCGTTCAAGGTCGATTATTAAAAGGTATCGATTAACAAACAAAAAACTGTAATTTCTTCTAGCTTTTTTGAGATCTTCAATTCATTTTTTTAAATATTTAAGGAGTAAATTGTTTGCAGTGCTAAAATAAAAACACAAAATAAGAAAATAAATTAAGTGTAAAATTGCAAACTTTTTGGGCTATTCTGGCAGGCCTTCAAGATCAAATTTTAGTTGCTTCAAAAATTAAACATTATTTGTAATCTCATTTAGCCCCCTAAAGTTTTGAAAGTCGTTTAAAATATTAATAGACTAGTATTAACTAAAACATTATCCTCTCCTAACGGTAAAAGATTTTGATAGATTTAAGCAGAACTTTTCCAGCAGAATTACAGAACTTTGAGAAATTTTGATAATCGAAAGGAATCGTATTTTTAGAAGTCTTTATTCTGTAACTGTAAAACTGTACTGTTTTAATTTTACAAGCTGTTTTTAACTAACTTATTATTTAAAATAATACCAATTGTTAAAATCAAGTTCTCCTTTATAAAAACGTTTACTTTAACACAGCAGCTTTTAATTTCCAACACTGAAATAAAACGCCGACAAGTTAAGTCGCCATTTGCGGAGGAACTTCCTCACAACTGTAGTAAAAAATAACTTTCCCCACGATCCTCCGCTAATTTCCAATTATCAAAGACGCGATAGTGCGCGACTTTCACGACCACCCACTCGTAATGATTACAACTAGTTACCTCAAATCGGAGTCCGGAGAAGTTGGCCGGCCTTCTGTCCTGTCCCCCGGACTTAATTGAGTCGAATAAGCGAACGGGGGGCGAATCAATTACGGAGTAAATCATTATAGGGCCATCTTATCGCCCTTATCGCCCCAGAAGACCGATATAACTGTCCGTGAATAACCCCAATAATTACTTATTCGAAGCTTTAGATAAGGGCCGACCCTTCTTGTATTAAGTTTGTACGCTGTTGTAAACACGTTCCAGTTTGTAATTATTATATGTCGGAGGGGGTGCAGGAGGGGCGGGATTGTTGCTTTGTTCTTCGTTTCGGAAGTCCTTCAAACGGAATTATAATTAACATAATCAACTTGATGGTTTAATTATAAGTTGATAGTTTAAATACATCAAAGAGTTTTCGTTCAGATTTTCTTACACTGAATATTAATTTATAATTACAACATATTTGCTATGCAGTTTAACAATATTTATAACGAAATATTATTTTAAATGCATACCTATACAGGTACTAATTAAACAAACCCATAGCACCTACACAAATACAATTATTAAACCCTTTTTTTCTCTCCCTGCGAATGCAAAGTTTAAACGTTTCAGTTTAAGTTTAATTGGGCGGTAAACTAATTAGCGAGGCGCCACCCCTCCTGTTTCACGTCCATTCCATCTCCCCCTTTACCTCTGTGGCACTCACACACACACACACACAAAACACATATACATGTAGAGTTGTTTTTGAAAATTTTAATTAAATTAAGAATCTTCAACGGTAATAAAACGGAGAGAACGGTCGTAAATCAAAGTGCAGGGCTTTTAATGGCGGAAGCGATAATTCGAAAATCCGCTGCAGCGGATAATAACATAAATAGGTGGATGAGTTCTATTAGGGGGGAAACCGAGGTGTAATTAATGTTCTGCTGTGTATGTGTGTGTGTGTGTGAGTGTGTATTTAATTAAACCGAGTCTGTGATGTGAGAGAGAGAGGGCGGTCTGAACTGCGGCACTTGTTTTATTGATTAAATTGTGCGAGGTGAAGGGTGGATCTTCAAATCTTAAATGTTAAAGGTTAATAAAATATATTTCAAAAACAATATGGTTACTATTAATTATTTTGTAGAGAGGAACATTTATTATAGTATCAATATTAAAAAAAAAAACTTTCAAAACCTTGCGGAGCTTAATGAGGTTATAAATATTTTGTTGGTTAAATTTGACCTTGAAGACCTGTCAGAATACCTCAAACAATTTGCAGTTTTATTTTCTTATTTTGTGCTTTATATCAGCACTCTAAAAAAATTCCCTTAAAGTCTTGAAAAAATAAGTGAGAATCTCAAAAACGCTAAAAAGAATTAAATTTTTTTTTTATTCATCGAAACCTCTTAATAACTGACCTTGAAGGGATGTCTGAATATTTTAGAGTTAGTTTACAGTTAATTAATTTCTTCGTTTCTTTTTTTTTCTTTAGAAAATTGAAACATCTTTCAAAGTCTATAAAAATGTTTTAAATGTAAACCGACAAGATCTCTAGAAGCTGTTTATAAATATTTTAAAGCCAGTTTTTGTGTTAAATCATTTCTTCGTTTACTCTTTTCTTTTCTTCAGTTAAAACATTTGAAGAGTTGATTTTTGAAAGCTATACAAATATTGTTGACTCAAAAGAAAGTACAGTTTATTTATTTTCTTTCTGTTTGTTGTGGTTTTGAGCAATTAGAAATATCTGAAGAAATATTTTAGAACTATTAGAATTTTTTATAATTAAAGAATTTGTATATTTTTATCTCCAAAGTCTATCGACTTCTGTAAAACTAATAAAAAAGTTCTTCCTAAAATCGACCAAAATATTATAGTCTTTTTAGAATTAATAAAAATTATTGCCTATAATCAACCTGATTATTATAGAGTCTTTAATAGATTTTAATATCTTGTGAAGTAAGTTGAGGTTACTGTTTTTGTTGTTAATTGGAACCCAATTTTTATCAAATTTCTGAATGAAAGATCTTAGAAAGATTAAAAGCACATAAACAAAAAAAAAAACGTTCAGAAAAAATTGTAATAATCGAAAGGTTTGATTTAAGCATGAATAAATCATAAAGAAAATTTGTAGTTTGTTTTGAAGCAATTTTTTATTTCAATTTTGTAATTTCAATTTTTTAAAAATTCTTAATAATTTTATTTTCCAATAATGAATTTTCGTATTTCCAAACATTTTGCAATTATTAATAATTTTCATATACTTCCTAGGAAAACACAAAATTGGGATAGGTCAAGGAAACGCTAGAGAAATCACTAATTTATTGACGTAGGTCAAGAGTACTCTACGCCAATGAACTATTTATTGAGGCAGGTCAAGGGTACGCTAGGCCAATGCAAAATTTGTTGTCCTAGGTCAGGAGTACGTTAGCGCAATGACGAATTTATTGGGATAGGTCAAGAGTACGCGAGGGCAATGAACAATTTGTTAACCTATGTCAGGAGTACGCTACGGGAATAAAGAATTTATTAGGATTGGTCAAGAATACGCTAGGATAATAATTAAATTATTATCTTATGTGAAGAATAAACAAGATCAATAAATAATATATTAAAATAGGTCAAGTGAACGCCAGGATAAATAATAGTTTTTCCCTTTGAAGCACATGATTTCGATAATTGAAAAAGATGTATTTGCAATGACAATGACATTTGACGCGTCTGAAGTGGTATGAAAATTGTCCCACCATGCATCTTTTGATAAAAAAAAGTTGGGACAATTTTGCAACCACCTGACCCCTAAGGGTTATTGGGTAATAAATAGTTTTCTAGGAGGCGATTAAAAATAATATATTAGGGTGGATCAAGCATACGTCCGATCAGTGGAAAATTTATTGAGATATGGCTGAAATACGCTAAGATATTGAAATTTTAATGAGAAATGTTATTGTGATCAGTCAACTTTTTTCTATTTTCTCTCAAAACAACGCTTATACTGAAACTGAAAACGAAGCAAAACCGAGAAAGTCAAATGGAAACGAGATAATTTAAATGAGAATATTTAAAAATTTAACATTATCTTTATTAATTAACAGGTTCCATAAATGCTGAAAAAATATGGTATACACTAACGAGTATAAAGAAAGGAAAGTGAAGATGAGAGGAAGAATTCCCTGCTACAGGTTATACAAGACAATTAAAATATATATGTTGACTTATAAAAAAAAGGCAGATTAAAGATGGCAGATGATAATTTATCAGATGAATAATAAATAGAGAATGACAAATGTTAAATAACAGATAGTAAAAGAAATAAAGTGGTAAATCTTAGATGGAACTTTAAAAGAAGCTGCAGAAAGTATATACTCAAAAATATTGATAATGGTCACTTTTTGTCAGAAATATATATGACATCTGTTCGTGATATATCAACAAAAATCCGAAAAACAATTAGATAACAAATTTTATTTTGACAAATATGTTAAGACAATGACAGTGACAACACATGTCATCAAAACATGTCTATTAACAGACTAAAATAAGCTTTATTCAAGCATTGCAAATATAAAAAAGATACTACAGAGTATTCTGAAGCAACGTTTATGGCATAGATTCATGGGTTTGAGTGGAAGATCCTTCGGCGAAGAGAATTCCGCCCGTCGTCATTTCGACTAAAATTTACATATTTTATATTATATATTTTGTGTTATTTTGTTAGAAAGGACTACAAAGATGTTAAAAATTGTAAAAAAATCTTCAACCAATTGATTGGACAACAAATTTTAGATTTTCATGTTATCTTAATATATTTGTCAACAGAAACTTATTAACGTACGAATTTTTGAAATATAATCACCCATTAAAGATTTATAAACAAAAAATAAAAAAACAATTGAAAGTAAAATTTTAAATTTTTATGTTATCTTAATATAATTGTCAGCAGAAACTCATTAGCGTTAGAATTTTCGAAATCTAATCACCCGTTCAAGATTTATGACCAAAAAATGAAAAACAATTATAAATTGAATTTTAGTTTTTCATCTTATTTACACAAAATCGGCAAGAGCAATCAATTGGTGGAAGAATTTTTAAAATCAGACCATCCGTTCAAGAGTTATCAACAAAAATCCGAAAAACAATTGAAGAACAAATTTTAGATTTAAATGTTATCTCAATATATTTGCCAACAGAAACTAATTAACGTAAGAATTTCCAAATTCTGATCACCCGTTCGTGTTTTATTACCAAACAAATGAAAAACAATTGTAAATCGATTTTTAATTTTCATCTTATTTATACAGAATCGGCAAAAACAATCAATTAGTGGAAGAATTTTTAAAATCAGACCATCCGTTCAATAGTAATCAACAACAATCCGAGAAACAATTGAATAACAAATTTTTGAATTTTCATGTTATCTTAATATATTTGTCAACAGAAACTCATTAACGCAAGAATTTCCGAAATCTGATGACCCGTTCAAGATTCATGACTAAAAAATAAAAAAACAATTGAAAATCGAATTTTAATTGTTCATCTTATTTATATAAAATCGGCATGAGCAATCAATTGGTGCAAGGATTTTTGAAATCAGACCATCCGTTCAAGAGTTATAAACAAAAATCCGGAAAACAATTGAATAACAAATTTTTAAATTTTTATGTTATTCTTATATATTTGTCAACAGAAACTCATTAACGTATGAATTTCCGAAATCCAATCATCCGTTTAAGATTTATAATATTTATAAACAAAAAATAAAAATCAATTGAAAATCGAATTTTTGTTTTTCATCTTATTTATACAAAATTGGCAAGAGAAATTAATTGGTGGAACGATTTTTAAAATCAGACAATCCGTCCAAGAGTTATAAACAAAAATCCGAAAAACAATTGAAGAACAAATTTTAGATTTTAATGTTATCTCAATATATTTGTTCTCATAAACTCATTACCGTAAGAATTTCCAAAATCTAATCACCCGTTCAAGATTTATAAACAAAAATATGAAAAACAATTGAAAATCGAATTTTATTTTTTCATCTTATTTACACAAAATCGACAAGAGTGATCAATTGGAAGAATTTTTAAAATCAGACCATCCGTTCATGACATATCAATAAAAATCCGAAAAACAATTGAACAACAAATTTTTAAATTTTCATGTTATCTTAATATATTTGTCAATAGAAACTCATCAACGAAAGAATTTCTGATCACCCATTCAAGATTTATCACCAAAAAATTAAAAACTATTGAAAATCGAATTTCTTTGTTTCATTTTATTTACAAAAAAATATTTTTTTTTTAAATCAGACTCATAAACAAATATTTTTTTAAATTTTTGACGAAATTTTTTCCAGTTTAGAAGAAAAGTTACTAAAAAATCAATAAACCTTGTGAACTTAAGCTTCTAGAAAATTTTAAAACTTTAGAAAAAAAATCCCTTGCTTATTGGAAGATAAATTACTGAAAAATAAATTTTGATTTGTTCAGTTTTGAAGAGATGTTGCTCGAAATTTCTATTACAACGAGGCAAAGAAAATTCTAAAAAAGTTTGATAGAAAATTTAGTAACCACGAAAAATTCTATTGCAGTTGAAAAGAATAATTTATTGGCGAAATTAAAAACTAATTTGAAAGAAAAATTGCCAGAAAATACAATTTCCTCTTCAGACTTTTGTAAAAAAAATTGCTAAGAAAAGTTGGAAAATTTTCAAATATTGAAAGGAACCTACCGTACTTTTGACCTACCTCAATAAAAAAATGCCGTAACTTACACAAAATGTATATTATTTAAAAATATATAATTAATTATTACATTAATTAGGATGGCTCGAGAATACGCAAGACAAATATATAATTTATTGGGTTAGGTCAAGAGTACGCTATTAAAATTTATAATTCATTGAGTTAGGTCAAGATAACGCTAGTATTATGCATATAATTTATTAAATTAATATATTTAAACCCAAGTTGAGCTTCTGTTGTATGGAACCATTTCGATGGACCACCGACGCGAAACAAACGACGCCCGTACCGAATCCATGGCCGTTTTGACGCGGCAAACAATCGTGTTTATCATTTGTACTACCGACAATGAGGTGTGTATATACGTTCGACGTGAATCGAAAGGGTGCTACTCGTGTCGTCATTTGTACACACACACAGCAGCAACTCAAGAATTGCACGTTCGGTTGCAGTTTTAGCGGATGCCGGATGAAAGGGGTTGCATTTTTGAATTACGTGCTCCGGCAAATAAAGCACTGCACACCGGATTACAATTGAGTTTATGGTTTTTGCCGGGGGAAGGGGCGGGGGAAACAATTTATATTATTTGCGCGACTCAAGTGAACAACTTCATTTAGCCAGGTTCAAGTATCATTAAAAGCACAATACATTGTTTAGGTGGAGGACGGCATGGGGGGGTGTCGGGGAGTGGAAGGTTAAAACAGCACATTCAAACGTAAATTTCATTATGGTGGATTGTGCTCCTCGAATCACTTTACGCCGATTTTACAAATGCTAATAAAACAATGGCCACTTGATGTTTTGTTAAGTGTGCCACACCATTCTCGATAATGCAATTAATATAAATTACCATCATCTACAAGATTTAATTGGGTCAGTTTATTACAATACATAATAAATAACAAAATTTTCACTTTTACAAAACAGTCATGAACCTGTTTCGGTCTAATTGGATCTCATCTGGGTAATACAGTGAATAATTGCAGAAGGTGATTCTTATTTTGATATTGTTTTCGATATATTCACCAAATAAATGTTGAATTTTATTATTCCGCCCGGGGGCGCGTAAGTTTATAGATTTGTTTTTAAAGGAAACATTGCATAAACTGGGAATCTGGACGGCGTCGTCGTCGTCGTCGAAGTCGTGCGGTTAAAGTCGCATTGGAATTGAATGCACATAAAATCTATCCATCAAACCCTCTATTTGTTCTTGTTGCTCAGACAGTTTACAGGGCGCTCTGAATACTTATATACCTGTACATATAAGTTCCTCGAGGAGCAAATTTATTATAAATCCACAAAGGGATGTTACACGTCCTTAATAGGAATATGTGTGTGTGTGTGTGTTGGTAATCTACATTCGTCGAGAACAATAAAGTTCGGTATTAGTATGTGGGCCGCATATGTGTACGCAATGAATAACGGATTAATGCACTCTTCCTTTTGGCTCCTCCACCTCCGACGCCGTTCTGCATCTAATATTAAAGAACTAATTTACATTTACACGGCGGCACTTATATGTATATGTGTGTGTATACACGGGGAAAATTCCGCAATATTTTTATTCCTGTTTGTATGCCTGCTGCACTATGACTTTAATAATATATTTTCTCGGTATATAAAGTTGCCTAGCCCAAAAGTTCGTATTTAAAGATAAAACCTTCAATCAGACTGGAGTAGTATTTATTAATCAATTGAATAATAAAACTTTAATGTTAACCCAAATATTATACTATGTTAAGAATTTTTCTATTATCCTTATTTATACCTATAGATAAAAACCTACCTATTACAAAATGTTCTCTTTATAATAACTTTTGTCCTAGAACACTGACAACTTTTGAATATCACAAAGAATAGACACACTCTACCATCTGTTAACTCTTAATAGCTTATTTTCCCGATTGCAAAAACATGAAGGAGATCAGAAGATTCATATGCTTTCAAAAGAAGATTGGGACATAATAACCTGGGCACTCAAGTCTCCAGAAATTGATAGAGTTTACCCAGCCCTATTCTGTTATGGGCTTGCATAGCTTTTATATATGTCCCCAAAAACTGGAGAAAAATCAAGGTGGTGATTTATACCCAAACAAAGGAAGGAAGACTACAACCATGCAAAATAATGAATACATTGCAGAAGCTTTCTGATCGCTACATATTTTAAAGACAAATCCTCTTCACCCAAATAAAACCAGGATGCTCAACCGAATCAGCACTCACTGTGTGGTTACTCATATTGAGGAGCCGTTGGTAAATAAAATTTTGCAAATTCGAAGAGAGGAAATTCGCAGAAATTAAAGCATTCAAAGTAATGAGGAGTTCGGAAATCCATAAGGTACATAAATTGAGTTTTCTAGTGAACATATTCGGTATTTGGTATTCACCAAGGAGAAACTGACACTAGAGCAAGTAATGTCAGCTAGTGATCACAAATTTTATGATTTAAAATTGGTGCGACATGCGAGAGGCAATTCATAGAGATACACTGTGGGAGAAAATATATTATTACTGGAAGAACATTTACAAAGATTTGTAAAATTTATAGAAAATTGTCAAGCATGACAAATTAACAAAGCAATGTTTAAGAACGCTGAATCTTCGTTCGATCATCAACACAATTGGACCGTTTCCAAAAGCATTAGATGGGAACAGTTATGTAGCTACGGTGGTATGTGATCTAACAATATTTGGTAATAGTTGCAATTTGCAATAAAGAAGCGAGAATTGTCGCACGAGCCATATTTGATAATTCGGACTGAGTACATAAAGAAGACAGTTACGAAAAAAAATAAATTGTTGAACATTAAACATGACACTTCCAATGGTTATAGGCCTCAAACAGTGGGTCGAAAGAAATCACAGGGTAAAACATATTCCTCCGACACACACCGACATCAGCAATGGAGGCGTTATTGTCTCTTCCTCCCCAGGATTTACACATACAGTACAGCACTGAGACCAAGAGACAACAGCCTGTGGTATCCAAAGGAGTACCGGACTAGGCATTTGACAATCCTTAAAAGAGCGACTTAGAGGGACGCTTTTATGTTTATGTTTATGTTTATGTTTATGTTTATGTGTATTATTCTTTAGCTTACAATCCAAAATTAAAAAAATACATATCAATATCTACACAAAAATTATAGGAAACGTACAAAAATTTTGACTGGACGAAGCTGGGCGGAGTTCGTGCAGTAGCGACGATCTTCCACTCTAACCCTTGTTTGACCACGATGCTGAGGCAGCAAATATCCTCTTGAACATCTGGATTCTTCTAGAAAATGCTTCAATTTTCTATTTTGTGCCATTTTTAGGGGAGATTTTTGGCTGTTAATGTCAGCATGACAGATATATCTAGGGAAGTGTCAGGATCATGCTACTTCAACCTACTTTTTCGAAAAACACGTCACAAAACTCTGAGACTCATGAAGCTACTATACATATATTGACGAATGTTGCAAAAAAACAACAAGGGAACAGATGCAGGCATATATTATGCAAAACTGAAAAATACCCTTGGAGAAACAATCTACGATCATATAGGTGGAACTCACAGGGATACTTGTTGGTGCTTGCGCAAAAATTAACTGAACTGCTAATAAACAGATAAGGATGAACAAACAAAACATCTGCTCCCACTCCCAATGTCTCACCAAGACTGGTAAATGAATGTGTTGTGGCACTGGAGACGGCATCTATCTATACAGATAACAAAATTGCCTTATCCTGGGTCAAGGCATGCTCAAACATGAGTGGGAAAGATAGGGTGTATGCTCGTACAAAAGAAGGAGAAGGAAAACCGAAAAGAGGTTTGTGCTGCTATCCAAAACAATCTCTCAAACAAACTACTAGACATAAATCTAGCAGAACGCTAAGCAATGAAACACAATACGAACACCCAACGCTTAAGTTGGCAATATTGTGTTAAGAGCTAGAGTGGACAAGACATTAGTGTTTGAATTTATACATGAATATTTACAAATTAGGGGCGAAAACATTGACGAAAAAACGGCAATGAGAACACCGTTACCTCGATCGCTTTGCTAGAATCTACGTGAAAAATGATGACGATGTTAATATGAACTTTTGTCATAAGTAAGTAACAAGCCTATGTTCCTTTCTTCGCATGCTGATTTTTACGGGATGTTTCTCGCGTGTTGTTTGTTGAGTTTTCTCTATGTTTCAGCGACATCGCATTCGCCAACCTCGTGAGCTTTGGGAGTTTTGAAGTTTTGAACTGGTGTTTTTTTTTTATAGGAGGTCTTATCTTGTTTTATTACGTATGATTGGTACAGTTAAGATGGATGTGGACTCTCTGTGATTCTTGGAATCTTATAAATGCAATTATTTTCGGTTGATTTTCCTTGGGGATTCATCATCTACTTTATTATTTATTTAAAAGGATGCTTCTCCGTTCCCTTTCATGGAAGTTATTAATAGTTAAGTGACAATGTTGGTGTTTGTGAAATCTATTCAGTAAACGGTGTTTGATATGTGTTATAAGAAGGACGAATTTTTATCGTGTTTTTTGGTCGCTAATTCGTGTTCCTCTTTACGATGAGCGGGCGATTTGTTTTTCCGATGTAGTTTTTGTGACAATCTGCACATGGAATTTCGTATACCCTCTGGTTCTATGCATGCGGTCGTAAAATGTCACCAAATTTTAATTAGGGCTTATAGGTGGTTCTGATATTAAACTTTTCAAGGATGTTACCGTAATTCCTTTGATGTGGGATAAGATTATCATGACTATGGGCTTTTCTTTAATTGGATTTGTTTTAGGTGTATTGCGTTAGTGATCTTGATTACGTCCTGTTTGAAATTGTTCTGGATGAGGGCTCTCTTAAGACTGTCAAATTTCTGTTTCTTATTTTCTTTGTCTGTTAGTTTGACTGATATGGTTATTAAGGTTTTGGCTACCAAATATAACTGGGCCGAGTGATGGTGTTATTAAGCATTTAAGTGAGAGTGTTTTTCCTGTAGATAGTATAGCCAAGGCTTCCGTCTGGTCATCCGATAAGCATAGTTTGCTTAAGACTTCAAGTGACCTACGAATTGGTCTAGAGTTTCGCGAATAGACGGCGTAGCAAAAATCAAGATAAGTTCTTGAGAATAAACAAAATATTAGTAACCGTGTCTAAAAAGGAATAGTCCTCGTGACCTGGTCAACAAGTAAGGAGAGCTTGTCGGACTTTCTATAATATAAATATAATAAAATCCTTTAGTTCGTTGTAGAAAATAACCTTTAATTTAAAAATACGAAAACATTTTGTGAATCTTCTTACTAAGACTCATTGTTGTTGATTCACGAAATGTTTTCGTATTTTTAAATTATTAGTGGATATGATTAAACAGATTTGGACATTGCGCTTCTTATCCGACAAGGTGAGGCACTGATCACATAGAGTAAACCAATAATTCTGGAAATTACTAGAAGAAAAGGGGAGCCTGAGAAGTATCCGAGAGTTGATGTTTCTCATAGTTATATATGGGCAAGATTCCAGGATTAAATAAAGATGTTTAAAATGGCGTGAGTTTTTGACAAATGAATCCATTTTTCCTGCTAATGGTTGCCATTTCTTTGCAATATATTTACCTAAAAGCATATTGGTGGTCCTTTAAAGGTCACTCACAATCTTAGTGAGTTCCCGTCTTTGTGAATTTTTGGATTTCAATTTAGCATTGTTTCTCTTAATATAAATGGAACCACAATGAATTAAATTCTGGCTTAACCCGTAGTGAAACATTTTTATATTAATTAGAGGTTGTTTAGGGTGAAGTGGCTTCGGTAGCAACAGTAGGTTGTAAGCTATTTACGCGAGAGCTACCGACAGTTTGTGAAGATCTAAAGATACACTTAATGCCGGAAAAGGGGGGAAAAGGACAAATCAGCCGACTAACCTGTAATTGTGGTGGTTCTTCGGCGTCCGTCTCCTTCCCGGGAAGCACAAAATCTCCGACACTAAGGGTGACGAGGGTGAATGTAGCAGTATATTGCAAAGTTCCGCTTGTTCTATACCGTTGCCCGGTATTTCCACGACTCTGTCGAGTTAGTGTTAAAATCGGCTAATTTCAGGTGAGGGTAAACAAAAAAACAAGAGAAATAGTGCGCATGGAACGGGACGGGAAAATTAAATGTATCCAAACTAACTAATACATTTACTTGCTCTATTTGCACCGAACAGAGGTTAATTAAATGGAACCACTAAATAGTGCACAAGAATCGGTCTGCTGAATACACGATGCAATGTACACACGTAAATATTACTAATAAATAAATTAACAATACTTGAATTTTAAAAATATAGGTAATGAATTGGTTATTGCATTTGTTCAATCATTTTGGTAGTTTAAGAACTGTGAGATTTACTTCTATTTTTGCTGATGGACCTTGACCTTGAGTTCTCCTTTGAATTCCCTTTGTCGTAAGAAGGGGATCTGGTGGTTATAGAGACGCGAACGCGAATGCGACCTTGGCTCATGCTTGATCTGAATTTTTAATGAGCAGGTGATTTGCTCTTTACGTATCTCCTAGACTTGGACCGGCTACAGCGGTGCCACCTGCTCCTCGAGGGACTTCTACTGTGTGACCTCGATCCGTTCTGATCTTGATCTTGATTTGGAATGACCTGCTGATGTTAAACTGTAACAACTAGTGTTAAAGTTTAGCTTTTAATTACTTAATGCACCAAAGTTGTGCCAAAGGCTATAAACGATTTAAGAACATTATTTCCGATATTGCCAGTATTCCTTCGAGTTCGTCAAGTAATGGATCTGAGTCAAGTAATAGTCAGTCATTAAATTACCCTACTACCCGCTCCCCAACTAGCACTACTGAGGACATCTCGTAGTGTTTAAAGAATAATTTGGGATTTAGTGATATTACCTATATACCACTCACAATAATGGAATTTTTTCGTCGTTTAAAGTAGGTATAGTTACGATTGATTCCGGTGATTGGCAGAAAGGTGGATAAATACGCCTTTTCATCAATTTGCGCTATAAGGATAAACCTACTAAATCAACCAACGACATATCAAATGAACGCTCTACTTTTTTTAACGAATTCGTGTACCAATCTTGTCCAAATAATATAACAGCTGGTGAAAAAAGTTTATTCTTAACAACATATCTAAAATTGCAAAGTTACATTCTTTCGCCACTTATATTTAATCTTTATTCAGAAGAATTCTTCAGAAAAGCCCTTGAGAATACCGATATATAAATCCTGCTGAATAACGAACGATTAAACAATTCTATACGTAGATGATACTGGACGTCCACCGATAGTATTAATAGCTTACATGAACTAATGAACAGAATAGAAAACGCCAGAACATGCTATGGAAAAAAATAATTTATAGTATAACTAAATTCACGGTAATTAGTACTTGGGAACTATGATCAATGAGGATTGCGGCTATTTACAGGAAATTAGGTGCAGAATAGAGAAAGCAAGAGCTGTCTTTAACCAAATGGCTAAACTGTTCAAAAGTCACAGCCTCAGCATCGTTATCAAAATCAAACTTCTTAGATGCTATATTTTCTCGATACCTTTCTAGAGAGTGGAGTCATGAACAATAACCGAAGGAACACTTGTGCTCTTTGGACTTGGATCTTGATCTAAATTTGGAGGAAGCAGAAGGGGATCTTGATTTAGACTATTGGTTATAGGATCGCGACCGCGAACTCTTGTTCTTTTGGGCTTGGATCTTGATCTGGATTTGGAATGAGTATGTGACCTGTTCTGTGAGTGTCTCCTAGACTTTAATCGGCTGGAGTGGTGCGATTTGCTCCTCGAGGGACTTCTAGAGTGCGAACTCGATTTGTTTATGGACCGATAACGGCGTTTCGATGGAATCTTGACCTGCTGCGGCTACTAAAAGAGCGAGACCTTATTCACGTCTCTTGTCTTAAGTCAATCTTTTGACCGTATTGACCGTTTAACTCAGTATCATTCAGTTTATTCACTTTATATGATTTTATTTTTATTTCTTCTCTGCTTGTGTGCATCTGTAAAAGTCACCTTGCCTGTTTGTCACATGGATTTTTTTTAAATCCTGACTGCTAACACAACTTGAATTCTCTATAAGCAGCCGCTATTTTTTATTTGTCGGCGGCCCGTATGTATCACTTGGAGGGCCATAAACTCTTCTAACATTTCCACGCCACTGATCTGAATCCCTAGGAGTTCCACGTGCACGTTCAACAGATACCCTCTCGCCCCTCATTTCTTTCCCATTTAATTCGTACACGGCATCTCTATGGTCATCAAATTCCACAAAACAGAATCATTTTTTTATTTTAAATTCCTTGATGCGTCCATATTTTCGGAAGAATGTTTCAATAAAACCCTCACGCACTTTATGATTATTTCCATTACTCATTATCAGATAAAGCTATCTCAATGGGGCATATTGAAGATTTCCTTGAACTATAGAAGAACTAAAGTCTTTGGATTACTCTTAACCTCCCCAACTCGGTCTTAGTATAATAAAACTCCTAAAGCAATTCTATACTTGTTACGAAAAGCTCTTCCGGATTATCGAACCATAAAAGTCATTTAAGAATTTCGTGGTAAGATATTTTTAGATATATTTTTGTAGATAATGTCTCTAGGTTTTTGGGAACCTCTTTGACTTATTATTCTGTCAAGACAAACATGCGAAGTCTTTCTTACAATCTTCCGATTTGTCCTTCTAAATTTTTAAACTTTATAAGCCAATTAAGAGCAGCGTGGTCAGTTCTTCTGAAGGATTTTCTAATTTTGGTTGTGAATTGATAGTTAAAGTCCGTGAGCTACTGTGAATCTCTTCATGTGCAGTAAGTCAAACACCTTAAGCTTTTCCGCTTATCTTAGGATTTATTACTTCGTATGTGTGTATGTAGGTATTTTTATTTATCCTTTGGATTCTTAAAGTTTAAAAGTTATATAAGAGCAGCTTGGTCAGCTCTTACTAAGAATTTTCTGGGTGTAGTTTCAAAGTCTCTGTTTTTAATAGAAATTTCGAAATCTCGATGCCCAGTATATTCAAACAATTCCTCAAGTCTTTCTAGCCATTTTGCTAATGATCCTATTAAACTTTTGAATTACGGAATTGCATTTATGATCAGCATGACCAATCCCTAATATGATATGTCTATGTAGGACACCGTTACGTTCACTTTTTAATATTTTTTTTTTTTGGAAGGGGTTCTCTAGAGTTACTCATCTCTCCAACTCGGCGTTCAATAATTTTAATTATCCCTGACCTATCGCAATAAACGGTACATTTTCTAGCATACTCTTGACCTACCACAATAAATTATTTACTAAGCTAACCAAATCTGAACCTACATCGTTAAACCATTGCTTGGGTTAGTGTACTTTTGACCTACCTCAATAAACTGATCTAGATCACAAATCCACAATTAAAAACATTCTCTCCAAATCATACGATAATATTTATTTTAAAAAAAACTAAAACGAAAGTTAATGGAGAAATTCTTCATCTCATCAGTTCATAATGACATTAGTGATCATAACCTTTGAATGGCAGAAGACAGTTCACTTCGTAAGACATTAGTAATCATGACGTTTTTGACAGTTAAATACAGGCGGAAAGACCGCGGGTCAATGGCAGCTGATTAGAAGAAATCTCAAATCTGTACACTTCATTTCACAAAAATTGTAAAAATATTTACTTCTAATAATAAAAATGTTTTCTCTCTGGAGAATTTCAAATTTCTGGAAAACTTGTTTTTCTCCAAAGGAAATTATTGCAGTTTGAAAATGAAATGAAATTTTAAAGAAATATTCATGACAAATTATAGAAAAATTAACAAAAATTGATAGAAAATTTTTAGAACAATCAAAATCAAAATTCTGATTAAATATAGTTAGAAACGATCAAAAATTCTATAAAATGAATTTCAAAGGAAAGAAAAACTGCTCTAAAACTCCAATAGAAATTCTTGCAGGTAATGAGTTTAAAGAAAGAAATTTTGAAGAAAAAATTATGAAAATTTGTAGAAATATTTAAAAAAATTGAAAATTCTGATTTCTAAAAGTAAATTTTCTATAAAAATCAAGAAGTTTGGAAATATCCTAAAAATTCTAATGTAATTTAGTAAGAAAAAATCGGAAATTCTCTAAAGTATTATACCTCAAAAGCATTCCAAATGCTTGGGCTTTTAAAAATAAACACGTTCAAGTTTGAAGCGATGCTCTTTTGTTTTTGGTCAAGTTACATGAACAATTTTCTGACATATTAAAAACAAATTATTATTGTTTACTCTTGCCAATTTTTAAGCCATTTACACGAGTAATATGATTTTGAGAATTTTTTAAATCACGAGTATGCAATTTCATTTTCTGCATCGTTCAAATTTGAAACGATGCTGTTTTGTTTTTGGTTGAGTTACATCAACTATTTTCTGATATATTAAAAACACATTATAATTGTTTACTTTTGCAAATTTTCAAGTTATTTACGCGCGTAATAAAATTTTGAGAATTTTTCAAATCACGAGAATGCAATCTTATTTTCTACAACGTTCAAGTTTGAATCGATGTTGATTTGTTTCTGGTCGAGTTACATCAACTATTGTTTGATATATTAAAACCATGGTATTATTGTTCAATTTTGCAAATTTTTAAGCCTTTTACACGTGTAATATAATTTTGAGAATTTTTCAAATCACAAGTATGCAATTTCATTTTCTGCTTCGTTCAAGTTTGAATCGATGTTGGTTTTTTTTTTGGCCGATTTACATCAACTATTTTTTGGTATATTAAAAACACATTATTATTGTTTACTTTTGCAACTTTTAAAGTCATTTACACGTGTAATATAACTTTGAGAATTTTTCAAATAACGAGAATGCAATTTCATTTTCTACAACGTTCAAGTTTGAAACCATGCTGTTTTGTTTTTGGTCAAGTTACATCAGTTATTTTTTGATATATTAAAAATAAAGTATTATTGTTTATTTTTGTAAATTTTCAAGCCATTTACACGTGTAATGTAATTTTGAGAATTTTTCAAATCACGAGAATGCAATTTTATTTTCTGCATCGTTCAAGTTTGAATCGATGCTGATTTGTTTTTGGTAGAGTTACATCAACTATTTTCTGATTTATTAAAAACATATTATTAATGTTTATTTTTGTTAATTTTCAAGCCATATACACGTGTAATATAATTTTTATAATTTTTCAAATCAAGAGAATGCAATTTCATTTGTTACAACGTTCAAGTTTTAATCGATGCTCTTTTGTTTTTAGTCGAGTTACATTAGTTATTTTTTGATATATTAAAAACAAAGTACTATTGTTTACTTTTGTAAATTTTCAAGCCATTCACACGTGTAATATAATTTTGAGAATTTTTCAAATCACGAGTATGCAATTTCATTTACTATAACGTTCAAGTTTGAGTCGATGGTGTTTTGTTTGTGGTCGAGTTATATCAACTATTTTCTGATATATTAAAGTTACATTGTTTTTGTTCAATTTTACAAATTTTGGAGACATTTACGCATGTAATATAACTTTGAGAATTTTTCAAATCACGAGAATGTAATTACTTTTGTTACAATGGTCAAGTTTGAATCGATGCTGTCGAATTACTCTGGATTGAAATTAACCCCTATAAAATATTATATAAACATATTAAATAAATAGTTAAAAACTGTGATATTAATTTCCTCAGCAATAAAATAACCGAAAAATATATACACGCACGTATTTCCACTGACGCGATAAATTTTTGGACGATTCAATAACGACACAATACGCAAATATTTGTAATATTTTTTTACACCCCGGCGTCAATTAAATAAATTGTTTTTTAATTTAATGAAACACGCACACTCCGTGGGGGACGTAAATATCGCGCGCCTATTAATAGTATAACAATAAACGCATTTATCGGCGTGTCCGATAAATAATTTATCGAAGGCTGGATTGTAGGAAACCGTGCCCTAAAACGCGAACGTCCGGTTTACACATGCGGACAACATTTTACGGGACAATGCCGATTCGACACAATGACCGTTCGTCCGTGTGCTCGCTAATTAAATTTATACCTTTATGCACGGTCCTTTCGTTCTCCGTTCAAACAAAAAAAATGTATGTTTATTATTCCGTTATTTGCTCTCGTGGGTTGTTATTATATTCAATGATGTGAAATAATATTAAGAAAAAAAATAATTAATTGTTTTATGATTATGCCCAAATACTACTGATGGATGGAGAATTATGAATGCTGAATTTTCTATTGACTACCAACGACAGTTTTGTTATAAAACTACACCTTTTGAAGTAAATGTAGCTTTATCCGTAAACAGGAAATGTTTTATTAATTTCAACTTCATCTTGTACCATGAAACAAAATTCAGAACGATTTTCGTAATCATGTTCTTGCAAAGTTTGAACATATCTTCGTTTAAATGCTTTAAATTTGTTCGCTTCTAGTACCTTATGTACTGTTGACTTTCCCAATCCTAAACGTCTGGCGCATTTTCTAACAGATATTGGAATTATTAAGAAATGTAGAAGCCAAAAGTCTTGGACAATATTAGAAATTTAAGAAATTTTAAGGAAAACACAGAAAACCTTTAGAATTACTAGAGAATTTAAAACAACATAAAAATTCTAAAGTCCAGAATGTTAGTAATATGGAATTAATAAAGATTTAACAATTTTAGAGATTTTTTTTTTGGAAAAGGAAAACTGCAGTTTTTAGAAAATTGGGGAAATAAAAATTTCAAAATTCTAGAAAATTCCAAAAAAAAAAAAGATTTACAGAAAACTTTAGAATGTTTAAATACTTTAAAACTCTAGGAAGTCTTGAAATTATTAACAATAAAATTGTTGAATTATTAGCAATAAAATCTAAAATTGTGAAATAACTTTAGATTTTGAATTCTAAAACTCTAGAAAATCTTAGAAGTTAATAATTTCAGGAAGGTCTAGAGTTGTTAAAGATTTTAGAAATGTATAAAAATTTAATATTAAAACTTACAGACGCCAAGGTTTTTTCTGAAATTTTGGAAATTTGGAATTATAACAAAAAATTATACCAGAAAATTCTGAGAAATCTAAAAGTGTAGAAAAAAATAAGATTCAAAATTAAAATTCCAAATTGATGGACGTGTAGAAACAACTTGAAGAAACTTTATTGGAAATTTAAAAAACCTAGAAACTCTTGAAAGTCTAGAATTAAAAAAATAACTAAAATTAATAACAATTATGAACCATCAAAGAAATCTGAAATTGTTAAGAGTTAAAGAAGCCAAAAATATTGGAAATTTTAAATAAATGTAAAATTTGAGAAAATTTTAGAATTATTAGGGAATTTTAAACGTCTTGAAAGACCAGAATTTTAGCAAACTATAATTAATAAGGATATTATAACTTTAAGGATTTAATAAAAAGAATACTGTTTAGAAATTACTGAAGTTGAAAATTTCAAAACTCAAGAAATTTTAAAAATATCTAGAGAAGTCTTTAAAATGTTCAAGTTAATAAAAACTTGCAAATTATTGCAAAATCTGAAATTTTAAAAATAATTTTGATTATGAATTCTAAAACTCTAGAATATCTTAGAAGTTAAAAATTAAAAGATTATGAATTCTAAGTCAGTTTAAAATGTCAATGTCTAAGCAATTTACTATTGTTAAGAAATGTAGACGTCAAAATTTTTAGAACATTTAATAATAGGAATTTTATACCTTCAAAGAAATTTGATATTATTAAGAATAATCCAAGTCAAAAGTACCAGAAAATTCTGAATACTTGAGAAAAGTAAGAATTTTGATTTTCTTTACAATTGGACTTGTTTTAAATTATGGGAATTAAGAATTGTGGAAACTTTAGAAACTTTGAAAAAAGTTTAGAATGACTCGAATTTTAAATATCCAAAATTTTTAATTTTTACTTCAGAAAAAAAAATTGAGAATTGTAATTGATCTTAGAAATCCATAGAAATTTTATTGAAAATTATAGGTAGACGTCAACATTTTTAGAACTAAAAGAATCACAATTTTAACAAAATTTTTCAGAAATTTAAAATAGTAGGAAAATTAATTGTGCAAATTAAAATTCCAGCAAGTTTAAGAAATGCAGATGACTTTAAAACTAGTAAGAATTGTATAACTTCTAAAAGAGTTGAATTTCTGGATATTTACAAAATTCTAAAACTTAATATTAGAAATTTAAATAACATGCAAAATTTTATTATTAATTTTAATTATAAAAAAACTTTAACTAATAAGAATTATGTACATTAAAACAAAATTTGAAAATATTAATAATTACAGAAGCCATAAGTATAAATATTGCCAAGTTAAGGAATTTTTAGGAAATGTAAAATTTGAGAAAACTCCAGAATGATTAGGGAATTTATAACGTCTTAGAATTCTAGAAGTTTTTCAGCAAACTGGATATAATAAAGAAAAGTCTTGGACAATATTAGAAATTTAAGAAATTTTTAGGAAAACACAGAAAACCTTTAGAATTACTAGAGAATTTAAAACAACATAAAAATTCTAGAAGTCCAGAATGTCAGTAATATGGAATTAATAAAGATTTAACAATTTTAGAGATTTTTTTTTGGAAAAGGAAAACTGCAGTTTTTAGAAAATTGGGGAAATAAAAATTTCAAAATTCTAGAAAATTCCAAAAAAAAAAGATTTACAGAAAACTTTAGAATGTTTAAATACTTTAAAACTCTAGGTAGTCTTGAAATTATTAACAATAAAATTGTTGAATTATTAGCAATAAAATCTAAATTTGTGAAATAACTTTAGACTTTGTATTCTAAAACTCTAGAAAACCTTAGAAGTTATTAATTTCAGGAAGCTCTAGAGTTGTTACAGATATTAGAAATATATAAAAATATAGTATTACTAAGACTTACAGACGCCAAGATTTTTTCTGAAATTTTGGAAATTTGGAATTATAACAAAAAATTATACCAGAAAATTCTGAGAAATCTAAAATTGTAGGAAAAAATAAGATTCAAAATTAAAATTCCAAATTGATGGACGTGTAGAAACAACTTGAAGAAACTTTATTGGAAATTTAAAAAACCTAGAAGAAACTCTTGAAAGTCTAGAATTAAAAAAATAACTAAAATTAATAACAATTATGAACCATCAAAGAAATCTGAAATTATTAAGAGTTAAAGAAGCCAAAAATATTGGAAATTTTAAATAAATGTAAAATATGAGAAAATTTTAGAATTATTAGGGAATTTTAAACGTCTTGAAAGACCAGAATTTTAGCAAACTATAATTAATAAGGATGTTATAACTTTAAGGATTTAATAAAAAGAATACTGTTTAGAAACGACTGAAGTTGAAAATTTCAAAACTCTAGAAATTTTAAAAATATCTAGAGAAGTCTTTAAAATGTTCAAGTAAATAAAATCTTTCGGAATTATTGCAAAATCTGAAATTCTAAAAATAATTTTAATTATGAATTCTAAAACTCTAGAATATCTTAGAAGCTAAAAATTAAAAGATTATGAATTCTAACTCAGTTTGTCTTAGAAGTTTAAAATGTCAATGTCTAAGCAATTTACTATTGTTAAGAATCATAGACGTCAAAATTTTTAGAACATTGATTAATAGGAATTTTATAGCTTCAAAGAAATTTGATATTATTAAGAATAATCCAAGTCAAAAGTACCAGAAAATTATGAATACTTGAGAAAAGTAAGAATTTTGGCTTTCTTTACAATTGGACTTGTTTTGAATTATGGGAATTAAGAATTGTGGAAACTTTAGAAACTTTGAGAAAAATTTAAAATGATTTTTAAATATCCAAAATTGTTAATTTTTACTTCAGAACAAAATTGAGAATTGTAATTGATCTTAGAAATCCATAGAAATTTGATTTTATTGAGAATTATAGATAGACGTCGACATTTTTAGAACTAAAAGAAACACAATTTTAACAAAATTCTTTAGAAATTTAAAATAGTAGAAAAATTAATTGTGCAAATTAAAATTCCAGAAAGTTTAAGAAGTGCAGATGACTTTAAAACTAGTAAGAATTGTATAACTTGTAAAAGAGTTGAATTTCTGGATATTTACAAAATTCTAATTTAAATAACATGCAAAATTTTATTATTACTTTTAATTATAAAAAACTTTAATTAATATAAATTATATACATTAAAACAAAATTTGAAAATACTAATAATTACAGAAACCGTAAGTATAAATAATATTGCCAAGTTTAGGAATTTTTAGGAAATAAAAAATTTGAGAAAACTTCAGAATTATTAGGGAATTTATAACGTCTTAGAACTCTAGAAGTTTTTCAGCAAACTGGATATAATAATACTTTTACACTTTTAAAGTTTTTTTTTTTAGGAAACTAAAACTCGAAATTAAGAATTTCAGAACTCGAAAAATAAAATAAAATATTAAAAAAATTTTCATGCTCTAGAAAGACTTAAAATCCAAAATCATTAAAAATTGTAGAAATAAAATTGATTAATGTTAACTTCGTGATACATTTTGGAAAATTAAACAAAAACGTTTACTTTGTTAATATCACACTTTAAAGTGTGATATTAACAAAGTAAATGTTTTTATAGAAATAAAACTTTCAGAATTATTACAGAATTTCAAATGGTAGAAAAAATTATACATATTGAAAATCCAGAAGTTTTATAATTATAAGTTTCAGAAAATTTTATAATTGCATCTTAGAAATCTAGTGAAATTTAGATTATTTAGAAAATTACAGACGTCAAAGTTTTCCGGAGAGTTTTAGAAAATTTGAAATTACAACGAATTTTTTTTAGAAAATTCTAATCAATCTAAAATTGTAGGAAAAAAAAAGATTCTAAATTAAAACTCCAGAAAGTCTTGTACGTGTAAAAGTTACAATTTTAAAATTTAGATTGAGATTTTTGAAAAATTCTAAAAAGACTTCAATTGTAAAAAAATGTAATTAAATTTGAAATTATTAGGAATTATAGAAGCCAAATAATTTGAAAAATTTGGAAATTTAGATTTTTTTAGGAAATGTAAAATTTAATATTTAATAGTTTTAAAAATTATAGAAATTAAGTATACCAAAAATTCAAGATATTTAAAAAAATCTAGAAAGTTTTAGTATTTAGTAATACTCTGAAAAGGTTTATATATCTAAAATCACTAAAAAATCTAAAAAAACTTTCGGAAATTTTACAAAATCTGAAATGGTAGAAAAACTATAGTTTATGAATTCTAAAATTTTACAATGTCTAAGAATTTAAAAATTTCAGAAAATTTTAAAGCTGATTTTAGAATTGCAGGAAATCTTAAAAATCTAAAGTCATATGGTATTGTTAAAAATTACAGACGTCAAAATTTTTGAAAATTGTTTTGAACATTTTTAATTATAACGAAAAATTAAAACACAAGAAAGTACCAAATTCTAAACTATCTAAAATTGTAGGGGTAATTTTCAACCACGCTTTGCAAGATATCCAACGAATTCTTCACATTTTTAACTGGTTTAGTATATTTCTTTTTTAAAATGCAATTGAAATTTTCCGATCCTTTTAAATTATATTATATTTAAGTATTATTTATGTAGAAATTGTAATTGTTGTAAAAGGGGGGTACCCGCTAATAATAATAAACTAAACTAAACTAAACTAAATTGTTTTGAAATTCTTGACACTTGTGAATAATTGATTTTCTTTTCTGAGTACCTAACGTTAAAAATTACAGCCTCTTCTCTGCAAGTTTTATAGTTATCTTAGCACCAACTGTGCTAATCGCTTTGCCATAATTTAGGAGACAACAGCTCTTAATAAATCACTAATTAATTATTTGTTGATCATTAATATTAATGTCAGATACGTCAAAACTGAGAATACTTGATACAATTCGCTTAAAAAGTACGAAAGTTATAAAAATTGTTCAGTATCTTGCTAATATAGCATCGAATGTCATTTGTTTTGTCTTTTGTTTATATTTAGCATCAAGCACCAACTATTATATAGAATAAAATTTTCTGAAAAATTAATAATAAAAAAGTTTCCCATATGTTGCATACTTACGTGGACACGTTGTATATAAGTCCGGATTATGTCCAGATTATTTCAAGTTGTTGAGTTTTTTTTTATTTCCTGCAAATTACATAATTGTGACGAGACTTTTTTTCAGAAATATTTTCTTTTAGACTCTTAGATTTTCCAGAATTTCTTGCTTTACTTTTAAATTTAATTTTTAAATGTTCCAAAATGCTCTAATACGTTTTTATCTACATTCCTAGAATAATACGAGAGGTTTAGAATTTCCAAACATTTTTTTCTAGATATCTAAAACTTTTCCGCAGTTTTTTTTTAAATTTATATATACACAGGTTTGGTAAAGTTAAGAATTTATAGTCGATAAAAGCTGGTTACTTTTCCTTGCAAACCAAATATTCTGTTTCTGATTGCAGAATGGCCCCAGACAATTAGAGCATATGTCATGTGTGATTGAAAAAGGGAGAAATACTTTGTTTGAAACTTGGTTTATGAGGGAGCGCAGGACAAATATATTTGTACTTAGTTTGCTTGCGAGTGCCTCCCCATGCGCGTTCAAGATAAATGAACGATATGAACCCACAGAAATTTTACTGGTTTAAAATCAGTTTCTTATCTTTTTTGGGAGAATGTCATAGACTGATTTAATTTCAAACGATTACTAGAAAACGAAAACAACATCCAGATGCTTTGACTCACTTTTTATTGTAGTATCATCAGCAAATAATACTATATCTGTGTAAGGCATTGTAGAGGGTATATCATTAATATAAATTAAAAATAACACCGGCTCCAGGATAGATCCTTGGGGTACACCACAAACAATTGGTAAAACAGATGGTATAGTATTCTGTGACAATACACATTGTGTCGTGCGTGCAAGGTAAGACATAATTAATCTGCAGCTATCTGGATTTATGTTGTAAAAATATAATTTTTTTAAAAGGATATCATGCGAAACACAATAGGTCTAAAAAAGATGATACTCTAACGTGCTTCCCCTCGAAACAATCAATAGTCTTTTCTACAAATTTACATATAGCTTCTGAGGTTGATCGCCCTTTTCTGAAACCGAATTGTTCAGAACAAAACAAGTTAAAATTTTCAAAATATTCTGTTAGCTGGATCTGTAAAATGTTTTCGATGATTTTACCAAACAGAGGTAGCAGAGCTATACCGCGATAATTGTCTGGATTTGAGTTATCCTCCTTTTAGTGAAGAGGTATCACTAATGCCATTTTGAGTGAATCAGGGAAAATTTATATTTTGATACACATGCTTATCAGCTTTGTTAAAGGGCACATAATCGATCTTATTGTTGACTTTAAGACATCAATTATAATCCCGTAAATGTTTCTACTTTTGCTACATTTCAAACTTTTAATAACATTAATCACTACGCTAGATGTAACTTCAACGAATTCAAAATACATACTACAATTTGGGGGTTTACGACACATTAATCTGATTCAATCAGATTAATGTGTCGTTAGATTTGGATATGGATTTTATTATTTCAGTTGACACATTGGAAAAAAAAACTGGTTAAATTCATTTGCACTGATATTGCATTTATTATTGATTGCATTCGATGTTCTGTTTCCCACATTGCTTTCGGCTTGAAATTTGAATGTTGAAGGTAGGAATTATTGGTTTCCATTTTGCATATTGCAATTACACTTTTGTATTTTTGGCGGTATTTGTTTCTTACTAGTCTGAGTTTGATTGTAAGCCTCTGAAATTAAAATAAGCGTATTTCTCATATTATGCAAATTTAAATTTTACATTTTCATTCTTATTGACGATTTTCTTTTCGGGAAAAGCAATGGTAAAATGAGATGTAAAAGTGGATATAAACTGATCAAGGCAATTGTTTACGTTTCGAAATTCGTTAACAAAATCCCATGATTCTTTATCCAGTAATTGGAATAGGACATATTTATCATGAATGGTGATGGGTCGTATGATTTTAACTTCTGTTTTATTTGTACGAAAATTATCAGAAATAATATTGAATAATATGCCTCTAGGATCAGATAATCCAATTTCCAAAGGCCGTACGGAAGAATCCTTAACAGAATTAGTGCACACATTGTCAATGCAATTTTTAAGTCGCGTTGGAAAACTGACTAAAAATTTCAAGCCATAGCTTGCTGCAAAGTCCAAGAGTTGTAATTTATTACAATCATCACTATTAAATCTAACGGTAAAATCAGCTGCCAAATAAACTGTTTTATTAACTACATGTATGCTATCCAAAACCTTTATTAAAGTATATAAAAATTTGATAAATTCACCATCTGGTGTACGATAGGCAGTAAGTACAATGCTATTTCCTATAGAAATGTGTTCTACATTATTTTTAATCATCATTAATACACCACCATGACGAAATAATTTCCTAGAGAATTGAGCTGCTACGTGGAAATTATTTAAAACAATTACCAAGTACTCCTCTTGGACTAACCAATGTTCAGATACACAAAATACTGATATATTATAAAGTTCGTCATTTAATATAACATTAATTTCATTTATTTTAGACCCAATGGACTGAATATTTATATATAAACAAACTAGTTCTATATTCTTATTAACGCTGATTAAATTACGTTTTTTTAGAAATGAAGTGCGAAGGCAAGTAAATGTTTTTAAATTATACATAATTTTAGTTACCATTTAAAAATTTATCCCATTGGTTAATATAAACGTTATTCAGTGGCAGTGTATTATTTTCATGATACGAACATCCACATTGAGCCAATTGAGTATTTATTGTAGCTATAAATTTATTTAAAATTATTCTTTTGAACCAGAAACGGTTTGAAACGATATGTATATTTGTTCGTAAGGTAACTTGTTGCAACAGTTGTTTAACTACAGACTTATTGACCTGAAAACATGATCGTTATGTGTGAACTGTTTTATTAAATTATCTATGTTATCAATTACTTTACAAAATGTCGCATTTGGTTTGTAAATTAGCACGACTTCTTGATGCTTAAAGTGATTGGGCAAGACCTTTCTTGCAAGATATCCTAGATTTTTTTCCGTTGTTTTCGCTTAGAATAAGAATTTTTGCATTTTCTTTGAGAATATCTTGTTTACTTAAATCACAATTAGCAAGTTTATTTAATTCATCCGATAAGTAATCATTATGTCCTCTCACCTCGTTTCAAATTTATATAAAACACATTGTGTACACTCCTTTGACGAGGAATCCGACGTACTCAGTGATGAAACTGTGCGCGTGGATTTTGATAATAGGTCCTTATAATTGTTGATTTCGTCGTGTAGGTCAATGTTTTTTTTCTATTTGCTGTTGCCAATTCACAATTTAATCTTTTTACTTAACTGAATAACTGAGAAGTTGAGGCTGTTAGTTGTTGAAAGTTCATATTCTATCACTTTGGTAAATTTTCGTTACTGAAGTTCCGTTATAATTTTAGTTAGGGTTTTCTTCAGCTTCGATTGCATCAGGCCCGATTATTCTAACACGATTGACAAGTTTCTGGATATGCTTTGTTTTGTTATTTATTTCAATATTAAGTTCATCTATAATTAATTGTTTCGTTGACACTATACTTGAGCTTAGAGATGTGTTATTTAAACTCTTTGTACAGCAAATAATTTTGTGTCCACCTAAATATTGAATTTTCTTATTTTTATTTTTACATGCCATATGGTAAATGTTATGGCAATTAACGCAGACGAAGTTTTTAAAAGGAACCCCTTTACAGCATTTAAACATTGGAGTTGATTGCGACATTCTTTTCAGAACAGATGATTTATATTAAAATAGGAGAAAATAAAATTGTAGTTAATTTCAAAGCAGGAGAAAAAAATTGTAATTAATTTTATTAGAAACCTGAAGACGATAAGAAATTAAAGTTTATATGAATATGTAGAGTGGGTCAGTGGCCTCTATCCCACCCTCCAAATCAATAAAACATTATCAAAAATTATTTGAAATATGTATATAGGTATATAATATAACGATTAAAAATTGCAATTATTTTTATTTTACCACTTTTAACCAAAAACCCTCGCTTATGTTTTATTATTTGGAGAGTGGGATAGAGGCCACCCACCCACCCTCCATATACATGATAACTTTAATTGCTAATCGTTGATGATTTTTCTGATAAAAACAATCAAACCGTTTATGTAATAAAATCAAAATTTACGTTTAAATATAAATGACTTTCTATAGCTAATCCTAAATGTAATTTAGATTTAAAATCTGTCCACCCATCCTGCATAAAATTTTTACTACTTCACTCACTCAAAAATGTTACTTTTTTAATTTCTTTTTCATTCAAAAATTTTGTAATTAATTAATTTTGTGGAAAACCGCGCGACGACAAGAAATAAAAAATTATATGTATATACAGGGTGTGCCTCTATCCCACCGTTCAATCAGTAAAACATTATCAAAAATTATTAGAAATGTTTGTATAAAAATCAATTAAAAATTTAATTATTTTGTGTTTGTTTATATTTTACGATTAATTAAAACCATCGCTTAACTTTTACTGATTAGAGGGTGGGATAGATGCCACCCACCCACCCTACATAAAAATTGTAAATTTAATTCCTAATCGTTGCTGATTTTGGAAAGAATCATAAGCAGTGTTTAAATTTAAAATTTCAAAATATATGTAGGGTGGGTGGGTGGCCACTATCACACCCTCCAATCCATAAAATAATTAAACCATTTGATTTAATTAATAATTAATTATAAGCAAATGTTGGTGAAAAAATTCATCAACAGAATTGTTCAACGTTTTTGTTTATTCTCTATAAACCCTTAAGTATATTATACGGATTGGAGATTGGGATAGAAATCATCAGCAGTGTTGTAATTTAAAGTTTAAAAATATATGTAGGGTGGATGGGTGGCCAGTAAACACCTTCTAATCCATAAAATAATTAAACTATTTTGTTTAATTGATAATTAATTATGTGAATATATTGATGAATAAATTCATCAAGAGAATTGTTCAAATTTCTTGTTTATTTTTTATAAAACCTTCAGTATTATGTAGTGATTGAAGGTTGGGATAGGTGCCACCCACCCACCCTACATAAGCGTTTTAACTTCTTCCACTAATCAGCTTTTGATTTCCAATAAAATTAACAATGAACTATTAGTATTAGTAGTATTATCAAAGAAATCATAAGCAATGTTGTAATTTAAAGTTTAAAAATATATGTAAGTCGATTAGGTGGCCACTATCACACCCTCCAATTTATAAAACAATTAAACCATTTTGTTTAATTAATAATTAATTTTGTGAGGAAAAGTTGATGAATATATTAATCAGGACAATTGTTTAATATTTGAATATTTTACTAGAATAAATTTTGTATCAATTGTGTTCTCTTATTTTTTTGTAAAATTTTAACAGTCAATTGTTTCTTAACATCAACTGTTTTTTTGTTTATTTACCAAGTTTCGTCTTTGCTACTGATTTTCAATTATTTTCTTTTGGTTTTGGTAAAATTTTAAAATTCAATTGTTGTTTTTTTTTTAATTTAAACTTCTTTTCGTTGATGATTTCCGTTTTTCTTTTTAATTTAATTTTTGCCAAAATATAATAACAATTTTTGCTAAAGAACCTGATTTCATTTTTTTTTAATTAATATTTTATTGTCTTAAATAACAACAACTTTCTCTAATAAAATGTTAATAAACATTTTTTTGGAAAATTTCAATTTAAATCAAATTAAAAAAATGTATTCCGAAATTTCTTTAAAAAAATGCAATTGTTTTTGTTTTCGGATAAATTTGTAATTATATTTTAGAAAAAAATTACTATCTTTTCAGTAAATATTTATTTTTAGGAAATTTTTCAATTCAAGTAATTTAAATTTGTTTACTGTTTTAGCGATTTGTTAATGTCAACTGTTTTAATGTTAATTTTTAGGTATTGTACTAATCGTAACATTAAACTATAATAATTAACAAAATATTAACTTAACCTTAAAAACTAGATTATTACTTATTCTATCGTACTCTTGACCTACCGCAACAAACAATGCAACGACCTCTCGTACTCCTGACCCGCCCGAACAAATTATACGTTGAGGTAGGTCAAGAGTACGCTGAAGTTAAGCGGGAAAATAGGCGCTAGATTAACGCATTGTTTATTGTCGTAGGTCAAGAGTACGCTCCGTTAAAGAAACCAAAAAAAGA
This sequence comes from Ontholestes murinus, assembly GCA_963969525.1. Lineage (NCBI taxonomy): Eukaryota > Metazoa > Arthropoda > Insecta > Coleoptera > Staphylinidae > Ontholestes > Ontholestes murinus. Next base: position 68,641,898 of record OZ018393.1, on the reverse strand, counting down.
CAGATTAAATTATTTGAATTTTTACGAAAAACAATTGAAGATGATTTGAAAATTTCCGAAGCCAAGTTTAAAACTTTCTTCAAACAGTTGACTGAAAAACAATTTTATGTTTTTATTCTTCGAATATTTTTATAATACTAGGGACATTGTCAACATATTACAATATCAGGTTAGTTTCACCATTAACCTGTCTTGATTTTAATTCTCAAATTGTCGAATTAAAAACATCTTGCATTGGGGTAAGATCTGGTTTAAATCTAAGTAATGCATTAATTTTAGTTTTATTTTTAACACATTTTTAACTATTTCTCTTGATTCAAGAGTTATTTTTATCGTCCAAGACGATACGTCAATTTAAAATTTATTGTCTCATCAACCTTAAGTAATTCAACTGATTTTCGCATAATATCATCGCTACGTTTATCCTACATACTTAATTTATTGGACTCATCAAGATCATAAATAATAATATTTAATTCTCTGCCTCAATGGTCACCAATTTCTTTTAAAATATCATTACTGGCAATGTACCATTATGTAAAAATCGAATGAGATTAGAATTCCTTATTTAATTTAATTTAACAGAAATAAAATTAAAAAGGCTTACGATAAAATATAATCTGCTTTATATTTTCGACAACAATTATCATGCAAGAAAGCGCACGTTCTACGATTACCTTAATTAGCTTAATTTAAAGTTAGTAACGTAAGTTTGCAATTGCATTATGTACCTGGTGCTCTAATTGGAATTATTCCGTCGGGAAGACGCGAAATAACAAATGAATATAAGAAAAATAATAGAAACACACCAACATCTGAAAACACTTTATTTCACCTGTTCTTCGCCCCAATAGTTATTTCCATAAGAGACCGTACGATTTATTAGACACGTACATTTCTCATAAACCAACATTCATCATTCTCCCGGACTGGAAACATTTGAGAAATGCAGATTTTATTTACCCGACACGGATTATATTTCTTTTCAAATATATTTTATATATATATATATATATATATATATATATAAAGTAATTGAACTTTTGATGAGAATTCCGCCTTGGATTTCACCTTGCAGCGACGACCATTAATTTTCCTGGGATTAATACGGATCGCGTTCTAAAGACTAAAGTCGCGGAGGCGATGAATAAATAATAACATTTTTCTTTTCGTTCTCCGCAGGGATCCAAATGGCGACGTTCCAAGTAGTTCCGGCGAGAGGGGAGCGGACGGCGGCCAGAAGAGTCTGCAAAACAACATGGACGGGATAAGCACCCCTTTCTGGGACACATATGATACCATCAATCAGTTATATCTAGAATTAGGTAAATATTATTCATAAATATACAATATTATATATGACGGGAGGGGAGGAAATAGAAGGCGTGAATTGAACCCGTGACCTTCTGTTTTCCGGGTGGATAATCTAGCCATTTAGTAATAACAACCGCGTAACTCGGATAAAATTCATAGCTTTTGATCTCATCGAATTCGATAGCCAGAATAGAGATGATGAAAGTAACGTATACAAATCTTTGCAAAGTTTATTTGTAGAATGTTTGTAAAAACTTTTCAGATGATTTTTCTCCAAAGTATTTAAAAATTTGGTTTTCGTCACAATCATTTATTGATGAAAGAAAAGGGGTGTTCTAAAGAAAAAATAAGTTTATATTTGATTATTTGGAGCGTTAGACAACTTCTTGGTGCTTGAATTGCAAAACTTTTCTGGCTTTAAATTAAGAACATAGTTCTAGCGGGATGGAGCAACGTCACACATCTGTAATACGTCTCTACCACAAGTTAGTGTATTTTTTTCTGGCTAATTAATATCCAGACGAGGTGACATAAATTGGCCTCCACGTAGTTCTAACTGAACACATGTGAACTTTTTGTTATGGGGTTTACTCAAATCTAAAGTTTACGCGAGTAGACTAACCACTAAACTATCCATCACGAAATAGCAGCCATCACAGAGTCGTCATAAGAAAATTTAGTGATGTATGTTACCGCAAAGGATAACATTCAGATGATATGAATTTAAAGAAATAAATTTCTAAATTGTATAGTTTAAATTAAACAAATTTCTGATAGATAAGTAACTTTTTTCTAATCGGTCCACTAGATATAAACTATCTTTTGTATAGGAACAAAGCATACATCACAAAAATATGTCTATTAAAAGACAAAAATTGATTTATATAAGTATTAAGTATATGAAAAAGAAGCACTTTATATTTCTCTCTATTTTTTTTTAAATTATGGTAAATTTGAAAAATCTATAAATCTAATATAAACCTTTCGAGAAGAGTAACTAACCCTTCTCTAGAATCTCAAAATATTTATTTTCCAACATTTTAGTTCAAATTTCTTTTGTAATTTTCATTCCATAATATTTCAGGAAATTTTCTTTAAAATTACAAAAGCTTTCTTGATTTTTTTGATATTGCTGTTCCAGATTTCTTAATTTTCTCATGTATTTCCTTTATCCTTATTTCTTATCAATTTTTTTTTTCGAGCAACTTCTCTTACAAATGATCAGTTTTTTTAGTTTTAATTTTTTTTAAAGTTCTTGCAATTTTATATTTTTTACAATTTTCGAAGAAGAAGAATTTCTGTAATAATTTATTTCTGATTTCTGCAATTTTTAAGAATTTTTTGATAATTTTGTAAGTTCTCTAATTTTTATAAAAATTCTAGAATTTTTTTGGAGGTTTCAAGATTTTCATAAAAAATCCTCTTTTAGATAACTAAAAACTTTCTTGGAAAGTTCATGATAAATTTTTTTCTGGATTTTTGAGTATAAATTGTTCAGAATTTTCTTTCTATGTAGTAGCAACAAATTTTGTACATTTTAATGTAAATAAATGAAGAATAATGAATGAGGTGTTAATGTATCAATTTATGAAAAGGCTATCGACCAGAGGTTTTCCATTTTAGGTTTTCTTCGTTTTTTTGTCCAGGGTTGTATAATGCTTTATAATTTCTTGAAAAAATTCCATTTTTCAAAAAAAAAAATTATCAGATTCCTTAAAAAATATCAACTTATTAAAAGAAAAAACGCAGAAAAGAGAAAACAGTAACGTATCTGTAAATTTAACGAAATCGGAAATATATTTTTCGAATGTCACGAAAAGTGAAAAAAAAATGTTTGAACATTCTCAAGACATTTAAGATAAGCTGAAACATTCGAAAACTATGAATAAAAATTGTGAAAATAGTCAACAAAAGTTGTTGGAAAATCTATACTCCTACACTTCTACAAATATCAAAAAAAAATTAGGCAAAAGTTTCAAGAAACCTCTAAAAAAACCTCCAAGAAATATTTATTGAAGATTCATCTTTAATTTTTAAATAACATCTTCAGATTTCTTGAATTTTCCAGATATTTTGTGCAGAGTTTTAGATTTTTCATTCATTTAAGTACTTGGCAAATCCTCAATATCCTTTCTTTTCTTTTTCTTTCGCAAGAATTTTTTTTAAAGGTTCAAAGTTTTTCTACAAAGATTAAAAAGCTCTAAAAATTTTTTCTAACGATTATAGCTGATTTTTTTTTTGTAGAATATTTCAGAAATTTTGAGTCAGATTTTAAGAGAGTTTTAGTTTTTGGCTAATTGTTGCAAAGTTTCTTTTTATCAATTTTCTATAAATTTCACTTTTTTTAAAGGGATTAAGTAATACATTATTATATTTTCAGAGTTTTCTTTGACATTATTTCCTTTATTTAAATAAATTTATAACTTCTTTCATTTTTTGATAAAATTTCAAGAAATTTATTTTAGAGGTTTAGTGATTTTTCTAAAAACTGCCTTTTCAGATTTCTTTAATTTTTCAAGAATTTCTCTTTTGAATTGCAAAAAATTTGATGAAAATTCTTGATTTTTCCAGAAAATTTTGTTTATTAGTATAATTTTTCCAGAAAGTTTTCTTTCAAGTTGTTTTAGTTTTTGCCCAGAGTTTTAAAATGTTTTAGTATTCCTACGACTTCCTAAACATTTTCCATATTTCTCGAATTTTTATATTACTGAAAGCTCATAATTTTTCCAAGGAATAATTATGAGCTTTCATAATAAGAAGCCTTAAAATGTAAACGATTTATGAAAATAATCAATAAAATAAAAAATAACCTTTGATTCCTTGTTGTTTTCCAAGAATTTTCTTTTAATGGTTCATAGTTTATCCAGTAGACTTCTTAAACATTTTATAAATACCTCTTTGAAATATCAAGAATTTTCTTACAGGATTTTTGAAAATAAAAAATAAATAACCATAAAAATGAGTTTAAGAGCTTCAGAGCCTATCTTCTATTTTCTGAGAACTTATTACAACAATTTTCCTTATCTATTAGTTTCATTAGAATCGCAAGAATTTTCTTTAAAAAATTTTCTTAGAAATTTCTCTTTTCAGGATTTCTTTCTTTTAAATTGCAAAAAAGATTAAGGAGCCTTTTTCGTAAATCTCACAAGAAAAAAAATAAATAAATCTGACAGAGAAATTTCTACAAAGTTTCCTACATTTATTACTAATAAAATTTTTAAGAGTTTTTTTGTAGATTTTTTTTAATTTTGGCAATTTGAAAAATCTAGACATCTAAATGACGAACCCTTTTCAAAAGTCTCGCAAGAAAAATTCAATAAATCTGATATTAAAATTACTAGAAAATTCACTGCAGTTTTTACTAATTCTGGAAATTTTTAAGTATTTTTTTTTGGTGGAATTTTCAAATTAATATTTATTTGAGCAATTTTTCTTACAAATGGTAAGAAGATTTTTTTTGAGTTTTTGTTCGATACTTGCGATAATTTAAGTTTAAGATGTCTTAAACTATTAAAAATGATTTTTTGTTCTAAATTTATAGATTTTTTCAGATGTTCATAAATAATTTTTATATTTGATAAATTTTATAACTCCTCTTACAGATTTCTTAAATTTACCAGGAATTTCTCTTGTAAATTGCAAAAACATTTTTGGAATGTTCTTAGATCTTCCTTTGAGTATAGGAATGTAAATTATCCAAGATTTTCTTCGAGTTTTAGAATATTTTGGCATTTCTTTGGTTTTTACAAGTTTTTAATAAATATCAAAGAATTTCTAAATTAAAATTTTTGAATTCAATTTTCCAGATATTCCTGCCTATTTTAGATTTTAGATTTTTAGCATTTTATTTAGTTCTTGATAATCTTTTAATAAACTTTATTTCCATTTAACAGAAATATTTCTCTTTAACATTTTTGAAATTTTTGTAAATTTCAAACATCTACACATCTTAAACAAAAAAATCTAGAAGATTAACAAATCCTTTTTAAAAATCATTAAATTTATTTTCTCCCAACAAAAAAAAAAATGGCTGGAGTTTTTATTCTAGAATACTTCTTGATATTTTTTTGTTCTAGATTTTTGGGTATAAGAATATAAACTTTTCAGAATTTTATTTTTAGGTTTTCTTCGTTTTTTCCGAGAGTTCTATAATATGTTTACATTTCTATAAATCGAAAATTTCCTTCTACTATTCTTCATTTTTTCAAAAAAATTTTAGCAAAGATTTCTTGAAAAAATTATGAACTGCCCGAAAAAAATGCGTATGAAGTAGATAAAGAGTAACGTACCTGCAAATTTCAAGAAATCTGAAAGACAACTTCTTTGAAAATTAAAAAAAAGGTAATAATCTAAAAATACGAAAACATAGATTCACGAAATGTTTTCGTATTTTTAAATGATTAGTTAATTTTCTACAACGAACTAAAGGACTTTAATACACTTTATCAAAAAAGAGGCGTTTAAATATTCTTTAGTTAAGTTAAGTTAGGAAAAGTTGCAACATTCTAAAAATCTGAACAAAAATTACATAAATATTCAAAAAAAATTGCTGGAAAATCAACAAAAGTTTCAAGATTCTAGAAATATATTTTTTGAGTTACGTGGAGATTATGATAGTAAAAATTGTATTGAAAATACTAATACTTTGTTTACAAATTTGTGAATTTTTGTCCAGAGTTTTAGATTTTTTCAGCATTTCATTCATTTCACTTCTTGCTAATTTTCCAATAATCTTTCTTACCTTTTCTTTCTCAAGATATTTTTAAGTTTCATAGTTTTTCCATAAATATTCATCAAAATTACGCACAAATCTTGTCGTAGAAGAATTTTTAAACTGCTAAAATTTTCTCAACAAGTTTAATTCATTAGAATTACAAGAATTTTCTTTGAAGTTTCTTTTTTGAGATTTCTTGCTTTTTCATGAAATTTTCTTCCAAATTGCGAAGAATGTTCTTGTATTTTACAGAAATATTTCTCTTTAAGAGTTTTTAAAATTTAAATAAATCTGAAACATCTAGAAGATTAACAAACTCTTCTCGAAAATCTCAAAATATTTTCTTTCAAACAATATCACTTGAATTTCTTCTCGTAATTTTCATTCCAGAATATTACAGGATTTTTTCTTTCAAATTGTTAAAGCTCTTTTAAAATTTTTTTAGACATTTCTCTTGCAAATTTCTTAATGGTTTCGTGTATTTTCTTTATCCTTACCCTTTTCCTTATATATATTTTTATATTTTCGAGCAATTTTTTTAACAAATGCTTGGGTTTTGGACAAGTTTTAGATTTTTTTACAATTGTAGCATTTTCTTTAATAAGAATTACTGTAATAATATATTTTTTGACTTATCTAAAGATGTAATATTTTAACACCAATAAATTGATTTATTGATCGATTTAAGATTTCTTAAATTTTTAAGAATTTTTTGTTAATATTGTTAATTTTTTGAAAAATTTCTATAATTTATTTGGAGAAATCACTGTTTGACATTTTGTAAAAAAGTCTCCTCTAAATGATGAAGATTTTCCTGGTAGGTTCATGATAATTTTTACGTTCTGGATTTTTGAGTATAGGAGTTTTCAGAAAGTTTCCTTCGTTTTTTTTTCCAGAGTTTTAAAATGTTTTCTCTAATTTGTTGAATTTATTAATAATTTTCCAATAACCTTTCTTTCTTTGTTCTTTCCTACGAATTTTCTTTTAAAAGTTAATAGGTTTTTGAGAAATCACTCTTTTAGTTTTCTAAAACTTCTACAAATTTTTCTTCAGGTTTCTTTGAAAATTCATAAAATAGGCAAAAAAGATGTTCAAGCATTCTAAAGAAATTTAAAAAAATCTGAAACATTCTAAAACTAAAATAAAAATTATGAAAATTTTCAACAATAGTTGCTGAAACATATATGCTCTTATACTTCTACAAATATAAAAAAAAAAAATCTTGAACAAAAGTTTCAAGAACTTTTCAAAAAGTTTCTAGCAATTATAAAACAATATTTATTGAAAATTTTCCTTTAATTTTAAAACAATTTCTGAATTAAATTATCTGAATTTTCCAGGTATTTTTGTCCATAGTTTTAGATTGTTTCAAAATTTCAGTTTTTCACTTTTCTTTCAAGGGTTCATAGGTTATCCAGCTTTCTGTAGATTTCTTAAACTTCTATAAATTTTTCTTCAAAATTTCAATATTTTTTCTAGAGGATTTTTTAATTTAAAAGAAATATTATTTCCGCACTTTTTCTTGTAAACTGTCAAAACGAATTTAATAGTTTCAGAGCATCTTCCATTTTCTTAGAATTTATTATAACTATATATATCAACATCTTTATTTGGACAAACAGAATACATAACAATAATAAGAATCAATATGAAAGAGATAAATGGTGTTAGTCCGTCTGGGCTATAGACCTGCGGTCTTTCTGCCCTAATACAACTATCTTCTTTCATTTTTTAGTTTCATTAGAGTAGTAAGAATTTTAAAGATTCTTCTTTGATAGATCTAGTATATTCATAACTTTTTCTTCTAAATTGCGAAAAATGTTCCTGTATTTTATGGAAATGTTTGCCTTCAAGATTTTAATTATGAAAAATCTAGACATCTAAAAGACGAACCCATTTTGAAATTATCCCAAAAAGGCAATAAATCTGAAAGTGATTTGAAAAATTCACTGCAGTTTTTAAGAATTCTGGAAATTTTTAAGTATTTGTTTTTGTAGCATTTTCCCACAGATTCCTTAATTTTATCATGTATTTTTTCTCAAATTATTATTTTTTGAGCGATTTTTCTTACAATGAACAAGTATATTTAAGATTTCTTAAACGTATAAAGATGATGTTTTGTTCTAAATTGACATATTTTTTCAGCTTTTAATAAATAACTTTTATTTTGAACAAATTTTTCTTGAAGGGTTTATAATTACAGATTTCATAAATTGTCTAGAAATTTCTTTTTTTAATTGCGAAAATATTCTTGGGAGGATTTTGGAGAAAATCCAAGAAAAATTAAAAAAAAGATGTTTGAACATTCTTAACTCAAGAAAAGTTGAAACGTTCTAAAAATCTAAATAAAAATTACGAGAATTTTCAAAGAAAAATGGCTGAAAATTCTATGCTTCCATACTTCTACAAATATCAAAAAAATCTTGAACAAACGTTTTAAAAACCGTTCAAAACAATTTTCTTAAAGAATCACTAAAATAGTTTGTGATTTTTTGAATTTTTAAAATTTTTTTCATAATTTTTGACTTTCTTTAATTTTTATAAAAATTCCAGAAATTTTTATATAATCGTATAAATTATTCAGATGTTTAATTTTTCTTTGTTTTTTTTTTCCTAGAGTTGTATAATGTGTTAACATTTCTATAACTCATTGAAAATTTTGTTCTATTCTTATTAATTTTTCAAAGAATTTTTAGTGAAGATTCCTTGAAAATATGAACTGTCAAAAAATGCGCAGAAAGAAGAAAAAAATATAACGAATCTGCAAATTTCAAGAAATCTGAAACATAACTTCTTTGAAAATTCAAGAAAAGATGTTTGAATATTCTTAAGTTAGGTTAAATTAAGAAAAGTTAAAACATTCTAAAAATCTGAATAAAAATTACGAAAATTTCCAAAAAAAATTGATGGAATAACTATTCTTTCATACTCTTACAAATTTCGAAATAAATCTTAAACACAAATTTCAAGAGCCCTTAAAAAAAATCACAAATAAATAATTGTGATTTCTTCAATTTTTAAGATTTTTTTTTCATAAATTTCTAATTTTTCTTTCAATTTTTAAAAAAACGTTTTGGAGGGTTTATGATCTATCTAAAAATTTCTCTTTCAGATAATTTCAATTTCTCGGAAATTTCATCTCATAATTGCGAAAATTTTTAAGGAAGGTTTTTTTTTGAGTATAAGAGTATAAATTTTAAAATTTTCTTCTTCACTCTTATTCCGGAGTTGTACAATGTGTTAACATTTCTATAACTCTTTTGAAAATTTTCTACTTTTCTTTTTCAATTTTTGAAAGAATTTTTAGTAAAGATTCCTTGAAAAAAATATGAACTGCCAGAAGAAAATGCGCATGAAGGAGAAGACAAGTTAACGTATCTGCAAATTTCAAGAAATCTGAAACATAACTTTGAACAAAAGTTTCAAGAAGCCTTGAGAAAATTTCTAAAAATCCCTCTTTCAAATTTCTTCAATTTTTCGGAAATTTCATCTCTTATTTGTGAAATTTTTATTGTCAGGTTCTTGATATTTTTTGTTCTGAATTTTTAAGTATAAGAGTATAAATATTTCAGAATTTTCGTTTTAGGATTTCTTCGTTTTTTCCCAGAGTTGTATAATGTTTTAACATTTTTTATAACTTCTTGATATTTTTCTACTTTCGTCCTTCATTTTTTCAAAGAATTTTCAGTATAGATTCCCTGAAAAATATAAACTATCAAAAGAAAATGAGTAGAAAGAAGAAAAATAAGTAATATCTGCAAAGAATAAATACCTAGAAAATCTATGCTACAAATATCGAAAAAAATCTTGAACAAAAATTTCTAGAACCCATCAATTTTTTTTTTTGCTTAAAGAATCACTGTAATAATTTATTTGTGATTTCTTCATTTTTTAATAATTTTCTAACTTTTCTTTAATTTTTAGAAAAATTAGAGAAATATTTTTGAGGGTCTAAAAATTTCTCTTTCAGATAACGTTTTTCAAAAATTTTACCTATATATACAGCGGTCGCGAAAGTGTTAATTGTGAAAATTTTGTTTTCTATAAATTTTTCAGAATTTTCTTTTTAAGTTTTCTTCGTTTTTTCACAGAGCTGTATAATGGTTTTTATACTTTCTAGAAAATTTTCTTTTTTTCTTGAATTTTCAAAGATTCCTTGAAAAAAATAATGAACCGTCAAAAGAAAATTCGTAGAAAGAAAAAAACGAAAAAACGCGTCTGCAAATTTCATGAATCTGAAACATAACTTTTTTGAAAATTCAAGACAAATTTTAAAAAAATGTGTTTGGACATTCTTATGTTAAGAAAAGCTGAAATATTCTAAAACTCTGAATGAAAATTATGAAAATTTTCAAAAAAAAAAAACCTGAAAATCTATGCTTCTATACTCTTACAAATATCAAAAACATTTTCGCACTTAGAAATATATTTTTTGACTGAAGATTTATAGTAAAAATTGTATCGAAAACACTAACACTTTCTTCATAAGTTTGTGAAGAACTATTCATTGAAAATTTTCAGATTTTATAAATTTTATGCATATTTTTGTTCACAGTTTTTAATTTTTTCAGCATGACATACATTTCAGTTCTTGATAATTTTCTAATAACCTTTTTCACCTTTTTCGCTATAAATTTTTTTAGGCTTCACAGTTTTTGCAGAAATTTCTCTTTTAGAATTCTTAAACTTTCCATAAACATTCCTTTAAAATTACGAGAATTTTCGTGAAGCATATTTCAGCTGTCAAAATTTTCTTTCTTAAGAATTTTCTTTTAAGGTTTCATAGCTCTTCGAGACTTTTTTAGATTTCTTAAACAACTATAAATTTCTCTTTGAAACTATTTTTCTTGCAAACATCCTTTTGTTTTGTTAGAATTCTTTAAAGATTCTTCTTTGAGACTTCTTGCAATTTCAGGAATATTTTTCAAATTGCTTATAAAATTTGCAACTAAAATTTTTACAATTTGGAACCAATCGACATTTCAAGAAAACTGAAACAGAATTTCTTTAAGAATTGATGAAAAAATCTAAAACTGGACAATAATTACGAAAATTAAAACAAAAGTTGATGGAAAATCTTACACAAATATCAAAAATGTTTGAATATTTTAAGAACCCTCCAAAAAATTCTTGCAATTAGGAAGAAATATTCATTGACAATTCATCTTTAAGTCCTCTATAGATTTCTTGAATTTTCCAGATACTTTTGTCCAGGGTTTTAGAATATTTCAGCACTTCATTAACCTTTTTTTCCATGTTCTTTCCTAAAAAATTTCTATTAAATTTATTAAACTTTCTATAATTCTGTCAAAAATTTCTTAACAAGTTAATGAATTTCACAGTATTTCTTCCATTTTCTTTTGTTTCATTTGAATTGCAAACATTTCTTTAAAGATTCTTCTTTAAGACTTTTTGCAATTTTAGGAATTTTTCTCCCAAATTGCTAAAAATATTTCCAATTATAAAGACACTTCTCTTTTCTGTTTTTGAAATTGTCATTTTCTTTTGTTTCATTGGAATTGCAGGAATTTTCTTTAAAGATTTTTCTTTCGTACTCCTTGCAATTTTAGAAATTTTTCCTCCAAATTGCGAAAAGTATTTTTGAATTTTTTAAAAGTACACTTGGTCAATGTGGGTTAACTCAAAAGCCCACTAGGTTTATGCTTAGAGAAATTTCTGAAAATTCAAGTACCTTCTAAGAAAATGTTCCCAATTTGGAGAAGAAATTTCTCAAAGAAAAAATCGCATAAAAATTGAAAGAAAAGTTTCTAGAATTTAAAATAAATTTCTGGAAATTCAAGAATATACACATTTGTTTTTGCAATTTAGGAGAGAAATTTGAATAAGATTTTTCTAAATTATTAATAAAAATTTGAACAAGATTCTCATAATTTGGATAATTTCGGAAAAATCTTTTGTCTAGTAAAAAAAAAATATGATTGCTTGTCATTTAGAAAATAATTCCTAAAAATTCATTTAATTTACCAACAATTCAACACGGAAATTTGATGGGAAATTCAAGAATGCTTCAAGAAATCTATAGAAATGTTATTTAAAATTTGCTAAGAAATTTAAGAAATGCTGAAACATTTTAAAATTCTGCACGAAATTTGCTGGAAATCTAGGCTCCTGTACTTCTAAAAATATCAAGAATTTTTGAAATCTCTCGCAATTAGGAAGAAATATTCACTGATAATTTTTGTTTAATTTTCAAACAATTTCTTTATCAGATTTCTTAAATTTTCCAGATATTTTTGTCTAGAGATTTTTTCAGCATTTTATTCGTTTTAGTTTTTTACCAATTTTCAACATTTTTACTTTCCAAAAATTTTCTTTTGAGGTTTCATAGTTTTCCCACAAATTTTTCTTTTAGATATCTTAAACTTTCTATAAATATTTCTTCAAAATTGCGAAAATTCCTTTCAGCACTTTTTCTTGCAAACTGGCAAAATTTTCTGAAAATTTGATTACAACTTTCTTTTCATTAGTTTTGCAAGAATTTTCTTTAAAGATTCTTCTTACAGGCTTCTTGCAATTTGAGGAATTTTTTCCTAATTGCTAAAACTGTTTCTAAATTTCTTCTTCTCTTCGAGACATTTTGAAATTTTCAAGAAGTTAGCTTGATCAATAAGGTTTATGCAAAATGAAATTTCTGAAAATTCAATTCACTTTCTGAGAAAACTTTTGCAATTTGGAATAGAAATTTCTTAACCCATTCTAAGAAGACTTTCACAATTTGCAAGAGGAACTCTCTAAAAATTTGAGGAATTTAAAAGGATAAATTCTAGACCTCTTTAAATAAATTTAGTAGAAATTTCTATAAAATCCAAGAGTATACAATATTTTTGTTATAATTTAAGAGATAAATTTCTGGTATAAACCTGAATAAGTAATTTCTAAATTATTCATAAACATTCTAGAAAGATTCTAATGATTTGGATAAAAGATTTCTCAAGAAAAGTTGTTGGAAAACATACTGAAAAATTCTAAAAATAAAAACGAAAATTATCGCAATTTGAAAGCCGAATTCCTAAAAATTCATACAATTCAAGAAAAAAATTAATGGAAAATTTAAGAATCCTTTAAGAAACTTATAGAATTCGGGGAAAATTGAAGAAATTAGAATTTTTTAAAAATCCAAGAGGAATTGAGTTTATGGAATTTCGAAGAGAAATTTCTGGAAAATTTATGAAATCTGAATAATTTTTTGAAGAGAAAAAGAAAAATAACGTTGTCGGAATATCATCGAAAAATGAGAGAAATGCTAAAAAATATTTGGAAATTTTTAGAAACCTGTAAAAATATAATAAACACTGACATATTCTCAAAATCAAAATATCTTAAACAAAAATTTCCAAATATGAAAGAACCTTCTAAGAAAATTCTGGTAATTAAGAAGAGAAATTCATGAAAACTCCTAAAGCTGAAAACAAAAATTCTAGAAAATTCATAATGTTCATAAACATGAAACCGATTCTTAAAGAAATTAAAAATTATGAAAGAAACGTGATTAGAAAATTATAAATAGATTTAAAAATTGCTCATAAAATCCAAAACTGGACTTTTGAAAGACATTACTTAAGAAACCCTAGGGAAATTTTTGAAATACTCATGAAACATTGCAGAAAGATGTAGAAAGAAGTTTACAAGAAATACTAACATTGTCCAAAATAAAAGGAAAAATCTGGATATTTGAAGGAAATATTTCTAAATAAAAATTAAAGAAAATTTTCGTAATTTTGGCATGTGAAAATTAAGAAATTTATGAAAAATTCAAGAGGCAAAACTTTTTGGATTATTTTAAACAGTAAAATCCCTTAAAATTCTAAAACTCACGATAAAAATTGTCACAATAAAAAAAACAAAGGGCTATTTTTAAAATTTTAAAAATCCTAAAAAATTCTCGAAGAATAATGAAAAGAATGAAAAATTTTAAAACTCTCAACGAAAATTTTAGAAAAATTTGCTAAAAAAATATGAAGGAAAATTAATAATCCTCCAAGGAACTAATCTCAAAATAGAAGTTCTTTAAAAAAATGAAGAGATATTTCAAAAACATTGAAGAGATGTGTTGAACAAATAAATAGAACTTTTAACTAAATTTCTGTCAATTTAGAAAACATTGTTTAAGAAATATAAAAACATTCATGAACCATTTAAGTAAATTCTTGAAATTTCAAGGGGAAATTTCTGGAAAAATAAATATCTCTAGGAAATTCTTCTTCTAAGAAAATTCTTTTAAATTGGAAGAAAGATATTTGGACAATTTACAAAAAATTTGTTGGAAAATTCTTAAAAAATTAAGGAATACCTAAATGTTTTAAAGACTTAATTAAAACTCTGACAAACCTTCAATTCTCAATATTTTAAATAGAAATTCTTTGGAAATTAGTAAAATCTAAAATTATGATTTAGGACTAGACAATTTTACGAATTTGAAAGAAATCTTGTTTGAAAGGTTTTCGTAAAATAAAATAAAACCCTTCAATTTGTAAAACATAAACGAGGATTTTTAATGAAGAGATTGTATCAAAAAAGAAATTTTTATAACAAATAATATTTAAATATTTTAAACCTTGTATATTTTAAAATTACGTCTAGAAGAATTTTTGGAATTACAGATTATAGTTTCATAAGTGATAACAGTATTAATCACAGAAATAAATAATAATTTAGTAATTTAATTATAATATGCAGTATTTATTATTATTATTATAAGTTATTGTAGGCATTTTAATAACGCTTTCATCGTCCAACTTGAGCATGATTAATGTCGTCGTCGACGACCCTGATGGGTGGTTTGGGGGGTTATCCTTGGGCCGCCCGAGGTAGTTCGATGTTGAGACAAGGACGGGGTGAGGGGGGCCTATTCAATTAAAATCCAGGCCAGATGTCCCAGTTGGAAGGGCAGAAGGGCGCCCGAGTATTTTTCCTCGAGAGGGAAAATAAATGTTAAGTAGTTTATCTTATCGGTTTGGTTTTGTCAGGAGTAATTGGATCAAGGATACGTTTCCACTTTCCACTACACTCCTCATTTTTACACTTCTCCATAAATCACTCAAAAAAATATTGGTAAACCAAAAATGAAAATAATTATCTCTAATAAATAAAATTATTCACCTAACTTATATTATTCAAAAAAAAAAAAACATCGCATGATTTATAAAGGCCAAACTGGAGATGAATCGGAATTCTGAAATTTCTTTTTAACAATTCCCTTCCAGAATGTTCCCGGGGCACCTCGTTGAAATATGAAAGATAATTGATTAGTTCTTGCGGGGGAGTGCATAAATTACGGACCCGGGGCGCCAGATTAGAAATCTGCGGCGCGAAATTCTTGGGAAATTATTTAAGAAATTCATTTATCGCCCAGAATACGATATTTTATCATCACTTTTAATTAACATGATTTACGACAAAGCTACCAATTAATTTCGGAAGTGCACCGTGGGAAGGGTAGGGGGGAGGCGCGGAGTTTTATATATATATACACATTTACAGCGGGCGTAATTAATTCGGTCCCTTAATATTTAAACCCTTGCTTCGGGAGAACGGGCGAAGACGGTGAAGAATTTCGAACGACGAAAAAAAAAAAAACACGCCGTGATTTATTAAAGGAAGGTTCCGCTGTGGAAACGTGAGAGTTTAAGTAATTGAGTAACGCGTAATTGAATGTACGCCACTAATTTATTTCGTTATTAACTTCTAACTTATATTGATGATTTATAATTATTATAAAATTTTACTTTACTTTATTTTATTTTATTTTATTTTATTTATTTTTACCCAACAGCCAAAAAGGCCAATTACAGAGTAAAATTAGCGTTAAAGACTTAAATTAATATTTAAAATACAATAACAAAAATACAAATGACAAATGATACAAATTAATACATGAACATAAATTATAATTACTTAACAAAAACTTTCTAAACAAGCAACAACAGATGATTTAAAGGCAGGAAAAGATGGAGAATATAAATCAATAAAGGGATTAAACTGATTGTATAGACGTGAAAGACGATAAAGAGGAGAGTTAAGGCAGTGATTAGTGTTCGGTGTGCGATAAGAGAAAGTTTTTGCATGCCGCGACGTGAATCTGGGTACATTAAAATTTAGTTTTGCTAAGAAACTGGGGTTATCAACTTTATTATGAACTAACTTATATAAGAAACACAAGTCAATTAATGTGCGTCTTGAATGCAAAGATAAAAAATTGAATTCTTTCAGAAGATCCTGATATGAAATGTCAAAATTATAAGTTCCATGTTTAATAAAATAAAGGTATCTCAAAAATCTCTTTTGTACATTTTCAAGAAAATTAATATGTTTATAATAACAAGGTGACCATACCACCGAACAATAACACAACTTGCTCATTACATATGTGTCAAATAATTTTACAAGAGCATCAATATTCTTGAAAGATTTACAGTTCCGAATTATGAAGCCTAAAAGTCTATAACACTCTGCAGAGAGTTTTGCTACATGTGTATTAAATGTGAGTTTATTATCAAATGTAATACCCAAATCTTTAATTTCGTCAAATCTAGCGAGTGTTATATTATCAATTACGTAATCATATTTTATTACATTAAATTTTCGTGTATAGGATGTTACTGAACATTTACCAATACTAATATTCAACTTGTTTATATAACACCAGTTTACCATGGCATCTAGGCTTCGTTGCAAATCTATACAATCAGCGTTAGTGCTAATAATATTTAAAATTTTCAAATCATCTGCATATAATAAAGTTTTACATTTAATTTCGGAGCATACGCTATTAAAAAATAATAAGAATAGAAGAGGCCCCAAATTAGAACCTTGGGGTACACCACTAGTAGCTAAGTACATATTAGATTGAATGCCGTTAATTTCAACAATTTGGTACCTGTTCTGTAAATAGGAGCGAATAACATTTATAACGTTAGCACTCAAATCACAATCTTCAAGGCGCGATATTAACAATTCATGGTCTAGCTTATCGAAGGCCTTAACTAAATCAGTATAGATGACATCAACCTGCTGACCAGTATCCATAGCTTCAGATATAATTTGGGTGATATTAATTAGATTGGTTGTTGTAGAACGCATTCTTACGAATCCATGTTGATCTTCATGAAGAGTGGCACTGACATTGCTGTATATATAGCTGTTAAGGAGAGATTCAAATACTTTAGACATATTGCTCAATATGGAAATAGGTCGATAATTTTCAACTGCTGTTTTCACACCATTTTTGAATACCGGACAAATACGGGCCAGCTTCCAAATATTAGGAAATATTCCGCTACTAAATATGAGGTTAAATATAAAACATAATGGTTCACTCAGAACATCGGCTGCATCTTTCAATATTAAGCTGGGAACTAAATCAATACCCATAATGAATGTAGGTTTCAGACCACGAAGCTCTTTTCTCACATCAGATACACATAATTTAAAATCGCCAAGATGTTCTTATTATACTACGATTGATTGATTGATTTTACAAGAATTTTGTTTCTCAAATTACCTAAATTATTCAGTTTTAGATAATTTGCATTTATTTAGAAATTTCTAAATTACGTTAAAAAAATTTTAACACTACATAAAACAATTTGTCAGATTTTATTGATTTTTCAAATTTTTTTATTTATATTTGTATTAGGGTTGTTGAATCTTCTTCTAAATGTTTTCAGAAAAGGTTTCTTTCAAATTATTAGAATTTTGGTCAAGATTTTTCAATACATTTCTATCATTTTTAGCATAAAATTAAAAAAAAAATCTAAAATACAAGAATTTTCTTAGAAGTTTCTTGAATTTTCTAAATAATTTCTTGCAGATTTCTGAATTATTCAAGGAATTTTCTTAAAGAGTTCTTGAATGTTTTTTCTGTTCTGTTCTGTGCAGTAATGTTTGTAATCATTACAAGTTTTTTTTATTTTTTAAGCATCTCCTCTTTTTAATTTTCCAACAGATTCCTTTCAGTTTTTTAATGAAATTTTCGTCCAATTTGTGAGAATTTTAGAGTATTGTAGAACTTTCAAACAGAAATTGTTTAATATTTCTGGTTTTTAAAGGATAAAGAAAAAAATCTTCAACAACTTTTTTAAAGTTCTACAATACTTCATAATTCTCACAAATGAGAAGAAACATTCTTTAAGAATTTCAAGCAACTTTTCTTTTATTCTTTGAAAATTTTCCAGGCTTCTTCCAATTACAAATTACTCTTGCAGGATTTTATTTTTCTTCCAAAATAAAGAAACTTTCAAGAATGTTATTTTCTACGAATATTTTTTGCAGATTTATGGGTTTTTCTAAAAATTTTCTTAACGAGTTCTTAAATGTTCCAAAATAAGTTCTTTCAGGCTTTTACATTTGTTCAGTAATGTTTCTTCTAAATCGTTACACGTTTTATAGATTTTAAGCATCTGCTTATTTTAATTTTCCAACAAATTTCTTTCAATCTTTTTAAGAAATTTTCTTACAATTCGAAAACATTCAATAGAATTGTATCAGACTTATATTTCTCTTTTAGGAGTTACTAATTATTTTTACAGGATTCTTTAATATATCGAACATTTCAATTTTTTCAACTATTTTCATACTAAATTTTAGAATTTTTATCTTATGCTTAAGAATTTTTGGAATATTTTAAAGAAAGTGAAGTGTTTAAAATTCAAAACATTTTACCTTATACAAAATGTTCTTAAAATTTTTGTTTTCAATTGCTGGAATTTTCCTGGAAAGGTCTTGAAAGAGTATTAAAAAAAACTTTTTCTGCAAATTGCAGGAATATTTTTGGAGGGTTCCTAAATCTTTTAGAAATTTTTAGAATAATTAGATTTTTTTCTTTTCAATCCTAGATTTTTTGTTTTTTTTTTAACATTTATCTTCTAAATGATATTGTAATAAAATCTCTTTACTTTTCTTGCATTTTACAGAAATATTTCTACCAAATTGCAGAAGTTTATTTGAATCAGATTTTTTTTCAGATTTGTCAGAATTTTCTTCTAAAAACTTTAAAAAAAATGCCAGGTTAAAAAGTTTTTAAAATTTTTTAAATATTTTTCAACTTAATCCTTATTGAAGAACTGTTATTCTAAATTATGAAGATTTAAATCTATATTTCTAATAGAAATTTTTTATAGGAATACAACAATATATACAACATCTTTATTACAGTAACATATTTACAAAACTACATATATACATTATGATTAGTGTTAGTCCGTCACTGTCTGGGTTATCGACCTTAGGTCTTTCTGCCCTGTCTTAAACGAAATTTAAAAAATATAAGAATTGAAGCTAGTTGAATTGAATACAACAATTTTCTTAGTATATTTTTTTCCCTTTGAAATTGTCAGAATTTTCTTGAAGATTTCTTATACTATCTAAAAATATCTCTTCGAAATTTTGAAAATGTTCTTAAGGATTCATTAAATCTATAAACTTTATTAAACTTCTCTTCCAGATTGCAAAAAATAGTGTTAAAAATGTTTTTAATTCTAAAAATTTCTCTAGTTTTATCCAAAAATCTTTGTAGTTTTCTCTTGTTTGTGCATTTTCCTGATTTTTCAAAATGCAAACATTTTCTTATTTTTCAAATATTTAAAAAAATATTTTTCTTGGAAGATTTTTGAACCCACTTATTAGATTTTTTTGTCGTACGTTTTAGGTTTTATTAATTTTTAGGAATTTTTAAACTACGTAACTACAATACATTATTTTGAAACTTTTCCACATTTTCTCTTTAAATTATCAGAATTTTTAAAGAGAGCAGCTTAGAGCACTTTTATTTTTCAGAATGTTCCAACAAATTTTCTTATTTTTCAAATTTTTTAAAATATTTTTTTCTTGGAAGGTTTTTGAACCTTCCAAAATTTTGGTTTTCGTGTTTCCAGTGAAATTTCTTCCTACTTAGTATATTTTTTTGTTATCTTTAAATTTTATTAATTTTTAAAAATTTTGTAACTATTTAAAAGCAATTTTTAGATATTTCCAACATTTTCTCTTTGAATTATCGGATTTTTTAAAATGAGTTTAAAGCGTGTCTTTTATTTTTTCAGAATATTCCAACAATTTTCGTAAATATAACATTTTTTAACGACAAAAATTATATATTAGGATTTATTTTATATATTTGAAAGTTTTTAAATTGAAAAAATAAACTTAAATTTTGTAAAATCTCCTTTTTTAATATTTCTGAATTACTTAGAAAATTGCTAGAATTTTCTCAAAAGGTTTTTGAAACTTCCAGGTATTTTTATTTAAGATATTATATTTGTTTGCAGCAATTATCGCATAACTCCAGAAATATATTTCTATAATTTTCAGAATTGCAAATATTTGTATGAAGCTTTTTTGTATCTTCTGATTTCTTTTTTCGGATTTCTCTTAGATAGAGAAAACATCTTTATTGAAGCTAGTATCTACATTATGTATTTATCACAATAATTATTGTTATTATTCGTCGTCTTTTCGGCTATGATTTTTCTTATTTTCTAGAAATTTTAAGAATTTTTAATAAAGTTTTAAGTTTTTTACGATTTATAATTATTTTTTAACTTTTCTTTCTTTTTTTGAGAAATATTGACGATTTGTTCTACTAAATTATAAAAAAAATAATTTATAAATCTAATAGGAATTACTTTAGAAACCCAATTTTTTCTTTCTATATTTTTACCCGTTTGAAATTTTCAGAAATTTTCTTAGATATCACAAAAATGTTTCTTTCAAATTTGAAAAATGTTCATAGGGGATTATTAAATTTATAAAATTTAATAGTAATCTACTCTTCCAAATTGTAAGATTGTAAAAAGGATAAATGAATTACCACATAGTAACGGTCGCTACCATCATTTTCATTGTAAAATTGTGTTAAAAATATTTTGAAATATTTTGAAATATTTGTTTTTTTTTCACAAAAATTTCTTTCTATTTTTGTAGGAAGTTTTATGTTTGTTTTCCATGTATTTCCTTAAGGTTTTATTGTTTTTTTAATATGCAAAAATATTCTTAGAATTATTGTATTTTTTTTTTCATGAGAAGTTTTTAATTTTTTTTTTCAGTTTGTTTTCATTCAAAATTATAAATTTTATTTGAACGTTCTTAATTTTTCTAGAAATATTTCCTGCTCTTTTTCAAAAATACTTTCCCAGGATATTTTTTTTAGATTTTCAGATTTGTTCAGTAATAGAAACATTTGAATTAAAACACTTGTTATTTTCCATATTAATATATTCAGTTTCCTGACACGTGTTGCGGTTAATTACAACCATTATCAAAGCATGATTAACCGAAACACGTGTCAGGAAACTGAATATATTAATATGGAAAATAACAAGTGTTTTAATTCAAATGTTTCTATTATACTTTTCCATCAAGTGTGTAGCAGAGAAAGTGTGAACTTTATTGTTCAGTAATGTTTTTTTCAAATCCTTTAAAGTTTTATACCTTTTTAACATCTCCATTTTTTAATTTTCAATTTTTTAGAGAATTTTTCATTCATTTTTTAAGTATTGTAGAATTGTCAAAAACATTATTTCAGATATCATATTTTTTTAAGAATTCTAGAAAATTTTCATTCGTACTGCCTGAATTTTATTTGAAAGGTCTTGAACTTATCAAATATTTTTCTTCCATATTTGTAAATTGTCAGAATTTCCTTAGATATTACAAAAATGTCTCTTTCAAATTTCAAGTTTTTTATATCTTTCATGCATTTTTCAAAATGTAAAAATATTGTTGTAGTTTTTATTTTTATAATTTAAAAAAACAGATTTTTTTGAAAGGTTTTTATACTTATTTATATAAATATTCTCATGCATTAAGTCAATAATTGCAGAAATTTTCTTGGAGAGATCCTTAATCTTTCAGAAATTTCCCTTTAATACTTCTAGAATTTTTGGGACTTCTATATTTTCAATTTTGAACTTTTCAAATATTTTTCTTTCACATTTGTAAATTTTTGCATTTTGAGATTTAAATTAAAGCATAGTTTTCCTTTCATATTTCTAGAATCTTCAGGACTTGTTCTATTTCTTGCAAACTCAAAAAAATTCTTTAAGCCTTTTTGAACTTTTCTTCTAAATATTAAATTCTTCATAATTAATTTTTAAAGATGTTTTCTTAGAACATTTTAGCAATATAATTTCATTTAGATTTATGGAATATTATTAACAGATATTTTTCTATAAAATTGCAAGAATATATTTGGAACGCTCTTAAATCTTTCAAAATATTCTTCTCGAAATTTCCAAAATTTTTAATTCTACTTTTATCGAGAGTTTAAGATTTGTTTTTGTTTGATTTCTTGACTATTATAAAAGTTTATTTTTCAAATCATAAGGATTTTCTTAGAGAGTTATTATTTTTTAAATTATTAAAATTCTGTTTTCCAGATTACAAGATTTTTCTTGAAATATTTTTCAATCGTTCAAAAATTTCTTTTTTAACTCGTTTTCAGCAAAATTTCTTCCAATTAACCAGAATTTTTTTTCGAGATTTTTAAAATTCTTTTGCATAATTGGAAATTTCACCCACGCAATAAATTGTTTTAAAATGTTTTTCTTTTTTAATTATCAGATTTTTTAGAGAGTTTCTAATATTTCTTCCCTGCTTTGGGGATACAACATTTTGTAAATATTTCAACGGTTTTTGTTTTAATGACAAGAATTCTATTAAAAATTTCTCTTCTCAATTTCTAACTTTCCAGCAATTTTTTTTTAAATTGGAAAAAATCTCAAAAGTTATTGAATCTTGTAGAAATTTTGATTTTCTTGGATTTTTTCAGGAAATTGCTTTTGAGTTTTTGAATCTTAGAGTATTTTTTTTAGTGAATTTTGAAATTACTTATTAGATATTATTTACAATTTTTTTATTTTACAAAATTAGAAGAATTTATTTGGAACGCTCTTGAATGAATAATTTTTTTTTTCTCAGATTCCTCATATTTTTCAGCAATATTCTCAAAATTTTCAAATTTTTTAAGTCAAAGTTTTTCTAGTTTATTCCTATTTTTATCTAGAGTTTCATATTTTTTTGTTTCATTCATTTTCTTAAAGATTTCTTGACTATTCTAAAAGTTTGTATGTAAAACCTTGTCTGTTTACACATTTATAAAGAAATTTGAATTTGAATTTGAAAGTTTCTTTTTCAAATCACCATAAATTTCTTAGAGTTATTATTTTAAAAATTTCTTAAACTTTTTTTGCAGATTGCAAGATTTTTCGAGATATATTCTTGAATCATTAAGAAATTTCTTTTTTAATTCAGTTCCATCAAATTTTCTTTCCTATTTACCAGAAATTTTATTCGAGAGTTTTAAAATTCTCTTGCATTATATTAATTTTTAGAAAATTTTTAACCACCTGAAACAATAAATTGTTTTGAAATGTTTTTCTTTTTCAATTATCAGAATTTTTTAAAGGGTTTCTAATATTTCTTCCCTGTTTTGGGGATATTTAAACAACATTTCGTAAATATTGCATAATTTTTTTAACGACAAGAATTCTATTAAACTTTTCTCTTCTACATTTTTAATACTTTCTAGGAATTTTTCTTTTAAATTGGAAATAATTCGCAAAAGTTATTGAATATTGTAGAAATTTCCCTTTTAATTTTCCTCAATGTTTAAGGAAATTTCTAGAATTTTCTCAAAAGGTTTTTGAATCTTCCAAATATTTCTAGTTAAAAGTACTATTTTTTGCACAAATTTTTCTTTGATAGCTTCAAAATTCTTCAGTATTTTTTTAAATTTCTTGGGAACTTGTTAACAACTTCTCTTTCAAATCTCAAGAATTTTTCAACGGGTTTTCTTTCAAATTGCATCTGTATTATATAATCTATCATCTATTATTAATTTTGCTCCATTCATCTATGTTTTTTCTTCTTTAATTTTTTTCTTTTATCATTTGTTATGTGTCTAATGCAATCAATCATATACCAACTTTTTTCCGTTATATTTATTTCTCATGTGTCATCTGTTCTCTCTTTTTTCTCTCCTTTCCCAATAAGCCATTCGTTAACTTAACGTACTCCTGACCTATCCCAATAAATAAATAATAATTCTTTAAGAATTCTTGGAAAATGCAATTCTATTTATTCCTTAGAATAGATTAAGAATACTTTAAGATAATAAAATTTGTATTGCGTTAGGTCAAAAGTACGCTATGCTAATTAATTAAATATGCATGCACTTATTTTTTTAAACTTTTTATTTATTTTTATAATTGGTTATTAAATTCATAATGAATTTAAAGTTCTACTTACTATTATTAAACCAACAATTTTATTATATATCCGCACCCTACAGTGTTTGCACGTGTAATTACAGTAATTAAATTGTGTCGAAAGTTTATAACAAAACAGTGAGCGAAATTACACAACCGTAATTGTATTTATGATTTTGTTTTGCCGAAAACTCTTGTAATTTTCTGCGCCGTATATTTTTAATGACAACCCGTCATTGTTCCCGAAAATTAATTAGGCGGCGGCGACGGCGGCGGCGGCGGCAAAAACACACAAGGGCGCTCGCGACGTCGGTGGGTGTTGTTGTCGGAACGCCCCAGCAGTTTACCCCCGATAACAATTTCCTCCCGTGCGGCCGCACCCCTTAAATTAACAATTTCATAAATTTCTTTTGTGTTTGCTTTACGGCTTGTGTCATTGCAGGGAATAAGGCGGACATAAGGAATCATTACAGAGGGCACAAAATGTCTCTGTGGCTCAACTTGATCCCGCAGCTGCACCGGCCGGGAGAAGGGGATGATATATCCATGAGACATCATCATTTCCAAGAGGAAGGGGATCAATATTATGATGGTAATATAAGTACTGCGGATGTTCCATTTTTTTTTTACTCGTAACTCAATTTTTTAATATTAATTTTAAGAAACATTAAATGATTGTTGTGTTTATCAACTACAGCTGCAGACCAGTTTAGACCTGTTTACCTCTCGTTAGTGCAGAAAAACGAAATCTATAATCCTCAAATTCTTCGTCAAAAATAGTTCTAAGGAAAAACATGATTTAATTGTTGCAGTTGACAATTTCGTAATTCATAATTGATGGTAGTTTATTCACACATTTATGAAAATCAGTGCAATGTTTAGATAATGGATGTTATCCTAACAAAACAGGTGACTACTGACGAGTTGTCAGTTGACAGTTGAATGATAACAGACGAAATCATCCTACAATTTACTCGTGTCAAAAAATTAAACCAACTGAAATTTTTAAGAGATGACAGATGACAAAAAACTAGTGATTACTGGCGAGTGACAAATGACAACTGTCAGTTGATAACAGACGATATCATCCTACAATTTACTCGTGTAAAAAATAAAATCAACTGAAATTTTTAAGAGATGACAGATGACAAGAAACTAGTGATTACTGGCGAGTGACAAATGACAACTGTCAGTTGACAGTTGAATGATAACAGACGATATCAACCTACAATTTACTCGTGTAAAAAAATAAAATCAACAGAAATTTTTAAGAGATGACAGACGACAAAAAACTAGTGATTACTGGCGAGTAACAAATGACAACTGTCAGTTGATAACAGACGATATCATCCTACAATTTACTCGTGTAAGAAAATAAAATCAACTAAAATTTTCAAGAGATGACAGATGACAAAAAACTAGTGATTACTGGCGAGTGACAAATGACAACTGTCAGTTGACAGTTGAATGATAACAGACGATACCATCCTACAATTTACTCGTGTAAAAAATTAAAATCAACTGAAATTTTTAAGAGATGACAGACGACAAAAAACTAGTGATTACTGGCGAGTGACAAATGACAACTGTCAGTTGACAGTTGAATGATAACAGACGATATCAACCTACAATTTACTCGTGTAAAAAAAATAAAATCAACAGAAATTTTTAAGAGATGACAGACGACAAAAAACTAGTGATTACTGGCGAGTGACAAATGACAACTGTCAGTTGACAGTTGAATGATAACAGACGATATCAACCTACAATTTACTCGTGTAAAAAAAATAAAATCAACAGAAATTTTTAAGAGTTGACAGATGACAAAAAACTAGTGATTATTGGCGAGTGACAAATGACAACTGCCAGTTGACAGCTAAATGAAAACAGACGATATCATTCTACAATTTACTCGTGTAAAAAAATAAAATCAACTGAAATTTTTAAAAGATGACAGATGACAAAAAACTAGTGATTATTGGCGAGTGACAAATGACAACTGTCAGATGACAGTTGAATGATAACTGACGATATCATCCTACAATTTACTCGTGTAAAAAAATAAAATCAACTGAAATTTTTAGGAGATGACAGATGACAAAATTCTAGTGATTACTGGCGAGTGACAAATGACAACTGTCAGTTGACAGTTGGATGATAACAGACGATATCATCCTACAATTTAGTCGTGTAAAAAACTAAAATCAACTGAAATTTTTAAAGGATGACAGATGACAAAAAACTAGTGATTACTGGCGAGTGACAAATGACAACAGTCAGTTGACAGTTGAATGATAACAGACGATATCATCCTACAATTTACTCGTGTAAAATAATAAAATCAACTGAAATTTTTAAGAGTTGACAGATGACAAAAAACTAGTGATTATTGGCGAGTGACAAATAACAACTGCCAGTTGACAGTTGAATGATAACAGACGATATCATCCTACAATTTAGTCGTGTAAAAAACTAAAATCAACTGAAATTTTTAAAGGATGACAGATGACAAAAAACTAGTAATTACTGGCGAGTGACAAATGACAACAGTCAGTTGACAGTTGAATGATAACAGACGATATCATCCTAAAATTTACTCCTGTAAAAAACTAAAATCAACTGAAATTTTTAAAGGATGACAGATGACAAGAAACTAGTGATTACTGGCGAGTGACAAATGACAACAGTCAGTTGACAGTTGAATGATAACAGACGATATCATCCTACAATTTACTCCTGTAAAAAACTAAAATCAACTGAAATTTTTAAAGGATGACAGATGACAAGAAACTAGTGATTACTGGCGAGTGACAAATGACAACAGTCAGTTGACAGTTGAATGATAACAGACGATATCATCCTACAATTTACTCCTGTAAAAAACTAAAATCAACTGAAATTTTTAAAGGATGACAGATGACAAAAAACTAGTGATTACTGGCGAGTGACAAATGACAACAGTCAGTTGACAGTTGAATGATAACAGACGATATTATCCTACAATTTACTCCTGTAAAAAAATAAAATCAACTGAAATTTTTAAAGGATGACAGATGACAAAAAACTAGTGATTACTGGCGAGTGATAAATGACAACAGTCAGTTGACAGTTGAATGATAACAGACGATATTATCCTACAATTTACTCCTGTAAAAAACTAAAATCAACTGAAATTTTTAAAGGATGACAGATGACAAAAAACTAGTGATTACTGGCGAGTGATAAATGACAACAGTCAGTTGACAGTTGAATGATAACAGACGATATCATCCTACAATTTACTCCTGTAAAAAACTAAAATCAACTGAAATTTTTAAAGGATGACAGATGACAAAAAACTAGTGATTACTGGCGAGTGACAAATGACAACAGTCAGTTGACAGTTGAATGATAACAGACGATATCATCCTACAATTTACTCCTGTAAAAAACTAAAATCAACTGAAATTTTTAAAGGATGACAGATGACAAGAAACTAGTGATTACTGGCGAGTGACAAATGACAACAGTCAGTTGACAGTTGATTGATAACAGACGATATCATCCTACAATTTACTCCTGTAAAAAACTAAAATCAACTGAAATTTTTAAAGGATGACAGATGACAAGAAACTAGTGATTACTGGCGAGTGACAAATGACAACAGTCAGTTGACAGTTGAATGATAACAGACGATATCATCCTACAATTTACTCCTGTAAAAAACTAAAATCAACTGAAATTTTTAAAGGATGACAGATGACAAGAAACTAGTGATTACTGGCGAGTGACAAATGACAACAGTCAGTTGACAGTTGATTGATAACAGACGATATCATCCTACAATTTACTCCTGTAAAAAACTAAAATCAACTGAAATTTTTAAAGGATGACAGATGACAAGAAACTAGTGATTACTGGCGAGTGACAAATGACAACAGTCAGTTGACAGTTGAATGATAACAGACGATATCATCCTACAATTTACTCGTGTAAAAAAATAAAATCAACTGAAATTTTTAGGAGATGACAGATGACAAAATTCTAGTGATTACTGGCGAGTGACAAATGACAACTGTCAGTTGACAGTTGGATGATAACAGACGATATCATCCTACAATTTAGTCGTGTAAAAAACTAAAATCAACTGAAATTTTTAAAGGATGACAGATGACAAAAAACTAGTGATTACTGGCGAGTGACAAATGACAACAGTCAGTTGACAGTTGAATGATAACAGACGATATCATCCTACAATTTACTCGTGTAAAATAATAAAATCAACTGAAATTTTTAAGAGTTGACAGATGACAAAAAACTAGTGATTATTGGCGAGTGACAAATAACAACTGCCAGTTGACAGTTGAATGATAACAGACGATATCATCCTACAATTTAGTCGTGTAAAAAACTAAAATCAACTGAAATTTTTAAAGGATGACAGATGACAAAAAACTAGTAATTACTGGCGAGTGACAAATGACAACAGTCAGTTGACAGTTGAATGATAACAGACGATATCATCCTAAAATTTACTCCTGTAAAAAACTAAAATCAACTGAAATTTTTAAAGGATGACAGATGACAAGAAACTAGTGATTACTGGCGAGTGACAAATGACAACAGTCAGTTGACAGTTGAATGATAACAGACGATATCATCCTACAATTTACTCCTGTAAAAAACTAAAATCAACTGAAATTTTTAAAGGATGACAGATGACAAGAAACTAGTGATTACTGGCGAGTGACAAATGACAACAGTCAGTTGACAGTTGAATGATAACAGACGATATCATCCTACAATTTACTCCTGTAAAAAACTAAAATCAACTGAAATTTTTAAAGGATGACAGATGACAAAAAACTAGTGATTACTGGCGAGTGACAAATGACAACAGTCAGTTGACAGTTGAATGATAACAGACGATATTATCCTACAATTTACTCCTGTAAAAAAATAAAATCAACTGAAATTTTTAAAGGATGACAGATGACAAAAAACTAGTGATTACTGGCGAGTGATAAATGACAACAGTCAGTTGACAGTTGAATGATAACAGACGATATTATCCTACAATTTACTCCTGTAAAAAACTAAAATCAACTGAAATTTTTAAAGGATGACAGATGACAAAAAACTAGTGATTACTGGCGAGTGATAAATGACAACAGTCAGTTGACAGTTGAATGATAACAGACGATATCATCCTACAATTTACTCCTGTAAAAAACTAAAATCAACTGAAATTTTTAAAGGATGACAGATGACAAAAAACTAGTGATTACTGGCGAGTGACAAATGACAACAGTCAGTTGACAGTTGAATGATAACAGACGATATCATCCTACAATTTACTCCTGTAAAAAACTAAAATCAACTGAAATTTTTAAAGGATGACAGATGACAAGAAACTAGTGATTACTGGCGAGTGACAAATGACAACAGTCAGTTGACAGTTGAATGATAACAGACGATATCATCCTACAATTTACTCCTGTAAAAAACTAAAATCAACTGAAATTTTTAAAGGATGACAGATGACAAAAAACTAGTGATTACTGGCGAGTGACAAATGACAACAGTCAGTTGACAGTTGATTGATAACAGACGATATCATCCTACAATTTACTCCTGTAAAAAACTAAAATCAACTGAAATTTTTAAAGGATGACAGATGACAAGAAACTAGTGATTACTGGCGAGTGACAAATGACAACAGTCAGTTGACAGTTGAATGATAACAGACGATATCATCCTACAATTTACTCGTGTAAAAAAATAAAATCAACTGAAATTTTTAGGAGATGACAGATGACAAAATTCTAGTGATTACTGGCGAGTGACAAATGACAACTGTCAGTTGACAGTTGGATGATAACAGACGATATCATCCTACAATTTAGTCGTGTAAAAAACTAAAATCAACTGAAATTTTTAAAGGATGACAGATGACAAAAAACTAGTGATTACTGGCGAGTGACAAATGACAACAGTCAGTTGACAGTTGAATGATAACAGACGATATCATCCTACAATTTACTCGTGTAAAATAATAAAATCAACTGAAATTTTTAAGAGTTGACAGATGACAAAAAACTAGTGATTATTGGCGAGTGACAAATAACAACTGCCAGTTGACAGTTGAATGATAACAGACGATATCATCCTACAATTTAGTCGTGTAAAAAACTAAAATCAACTGAAATTTTTAAAGGATGACAGATGACAAAAAACTAGTAATTACTGGCGAGTGACAAATGACAACAGTCAGTTGACAGTTGAATGATAACAGACGATATCATCCTAAAATTTACTCCTGTAAAAAACTAAAATCAACTGAAATTTTTAAAGGATGACAGATGACAAGAAACTAGTGATTACTGGCGAGTGACAAATGACAACAGTCAGTTGACAGTTGAATGATAACAGACGATATCATCCTACAATTTACTCCTGTAAAAAACTAAAATCAACTGAAATTTTTAAAGGATGACAGATGACAAGAAACTAGTGATTACTGGCGAGTGACAAATGACAACAGTCAGTTGACAGTTGAATGATAACAGACGATATCATCCTACAATTTACTCCTGTAAAAAACTAAAATCAACTGAAATTTTTAAAGGATGACAGATGACAAAAAACTAGTGATTACTGGCGAGTGACAAATGACAACAGTCAGTTGACAGTTGAATGATAACAGACGATATTATCCTACAATTTACTCCTGTAAAAAAATAAAATCAACTGAAATTTTTAAAGGATGACAGATGACAAAAAACTAGTGATTACTGGCGAGTGATAAATGACAACAGTCAGTTGACAGTTGAATGATAACAGACGATATTATCCTACAATTTACTCCTGTAAAAAACTAAAATCAACTGAAATTTTTAAAGGATGACAGATGACAAAAAACTAGTGATTACTGGCGAGTGATAAATGACAACAGTCAGTTGACAGTTGAATGATAACAGACGATATCATCCTACAATTTACTCCTGTAAAAAACTAAAATCAACTGAAATTTTTAAAGGATGACAGATGACAAAAAACTAGTGATTACTGGCGAGTGACAAATGACAACAGTCAGTTGACAGTTGAATGATAACAGACGATATCATCCTACAATTTACTCCTGTAAAAAACTAAAATCAACTGAAATTTTTAAAGGATGACAGATGACAAGAAACTAGTGATTACTGGCGAGTGACAAATGACAACAGTCAGTTGACAGTTGAATGATAACAGACGATATCATCCTACAATTTACTCCTGTAAAAAACTAAAATCAACTGAAATTTTTAAAGGATGACAGATGACAAAAAACTAGTGATTACTGGCGAGTGACAAATGACAACAGTCAGTTGACAGTTGATTGATAACAGACGATATCATCCTACAATTTACTCCTGTAAAAAACTAAAATCAACTGAAATTTTTAAAGGATGACAGATGACAAGAAACTAGTGATTACTGGCGAGTGACAAATGACAACAGTCAGTTGACAGTTGAATGATAACAGACGATATCATCCTACAATTTACTCCTGTAAAAAACTAAAATCAACTGAAATTTTTAAAGGATGACAGATGACAAAAAACTAGTGATTACTGGCGAGTGACAAATGACAACTGTCAGTTGACAGTTGAATGATAACAGACGATATCATCCTACAATTTACTCGTGTAAAAAATTAAAATCAACTGAAATTTTTTAAAGATGACAGACGACAAAAAACTAGTGATTACTGGCGAGTGACAAATGGCAACTGTCAGTTGACAGTTGAATGATAACAGACGATATCATCCTACAATTTACTCGTGTAAAAAAATAAAATCAACTGAAATTTTTAAGAGATGACAGACGACAAAAAACTAGTGATTACTGGCGAGTGACAAATGGCAACTGTCAGTTGACAGTTGAATGATAACAGACGATACCATCCTACAATTTACTCGTGTAAAAAATTAAAATCAACTGAAATTTTTAAGAGATGACAGACGACAAAAACTAGTGATTACTGGCGAGTGACAAATGACAACTGTCAGTTGACAGTTGAATGATAACAGACGATATCAACCTACAATTTACTCGTGTAGAAAAATAAAATCAACTGAAATTTTGAAGAGATGACAGATGACAAAAAACTAGTGATTACTGGCGAGTGACAAATGACACTGTCAGTTGACAGTTGAATGATAATAGACGATATTATCCTACAATTTACTCGTATAAAAAGATTAAATCAACTGAAATTTTGAAGAGATGACAGATGACTAAAAACTAGTGATTACCGCCGAGTGACAAATGACACTGTCAGTTGACAGTTGAATGATAACAGACGATATCATCCTACAATTTACTCGTGTAGAAAAATAAAATCAACTGAAATTTTGAAGAGATGACAGATGACAAAAAACTAGTGATTACTGGCGAGTGACAAATGGCAACTGTCAGTTGACAGTTGAATGATAATAGACGATATTATCCTACAATTTACTCGTATAAAAAGGTTAAATCAACTGAAATTTTTAAGAGATGACAGACGACAAAAACTAGTGATTACTGGCGAGTGACAAATGACAACTGTCAGTTGACAGTTGAATGATAACAGACGATATCAACCTACAATTTACTCGTGTAGAAAAATAAAATCAACTGAAATTTTGAAGAGATGACAGATGACAAAAAACTAGTGATTACTGGCGAGTGACAAATGACACTGTCAGTTGACAGTTGAATGATAATAGACGATATTATCCTACAATTTACTCGTTTAAAAAAATAAAATCAACTGAAATTTTTAAGAGATGACAGATGACAAAAAACTAGTGATTACTGGCGAGTGACAAATGACACTGTCAGTTGACAGTTGAATGATAATAGACGATATTATCCTACAATTTACTCGTATAAAAAGATTAAATCAACTGAAATTTTGAAGAGATGACAGATGACTAAAAACTAGTGATTACCGCCGAGTGACAAA
Organism: Ontholestes murinus; assembly: GCA_963969525.1. Lineage (NCBI taxonomy): Eukaryota > Metazoa > Arthropoda > Insecta > Coleoptera > Staphylinidae > Ontholestes > Ontholestes murinus. The sequence continues at coordinate 68,608,675 of OZ018393.1, read as the reverse complement.
TGACACTGTCAGTTGACAGTTGAATGATAACAGACGATATCATCCTACAATTTACTCGTGTAGAAAAATAAAATCAACTGAAATTTTGAAGAGATGACAGATGACAAAAAACTAGTGATTACTGGCGAGTGACAAATGACAACTGTTAGTTGACAGTTGAGTGATAACAGACGATATCATCCTACAATTTACTCGTGTAAAAAAATAAAATCAACTGAAATTTTTAAAGGATGACAGATGACAAAAAACTAGTGACTACTGGCGAGTGACAAATGACAACTCTTAGTTGACAGTTGAGTGATAACAGACGATATCAACCTACAATTAACTCGTGTAAAAAAATAAAATCAACTGAAATTTTTAAGCGATGACAGACGACAAAAGAAACTAGTGATTACTGGCGAGTGACAAATGGCAACTGTCAGTTGACAGTTGAATGATAACAGACGATATAATCCTACAATTTACTCGTGTAAGAAAATAAAATCAACTGAAATTTTTAGGAGATGACAGATAAAAAAAAAACTAGTGATTACTGGCGAGTGACAAATGACAACAGCCAGTTGACAGTTGAATGATAACAGACGATATTATCCTACAATTTACTCGTGTAAAAAATTAAAATCAACTGAAATTTTTAGGAGATGACAGATGACAAAAAAGTAGTGATTACTGGCGAGTGACAAATGACAACTTTCAGTTGACAGTTGAATGATAACAGACGATATCATTCTACAATTTACTCGTGTAAAAAAATAAAATCAACTGAAATTTTGAAGAGATGACAGATGACAAAAAACTAGTGATTACTGGCGAGTGACAAATGACACTGTCAGTTGACAGTTGAATGATAATAGACGATATTATCCTACAATTTACTCGTATAAAAAAATTAAATCAACTGAAATTTTGAAGAGATGACAGATGACTAAAAACTAGTGATTACCGCCGAGTGACAAATGACACTGTCAGTTGACAGTTGAATGATAACAGACGATATCATCCTACAATTTACTCGTGTAGAAAAATAAAATCAACTGAAATTTTTAAGAGATGACAGATGACAAAAAACTAGTGATTACTAGCGAGTGACAAATGACAACAGTCAGTTGACAGTTGAATGATAACAGACGATATCATCCTACAATTTACTCGTGTAAAAAAATAAAATCAACTGAAATTTTTAAGAGTTGACAGATGACAGAAAACTAGTGATTATTGGCGAGTGACAAATAACAACTGTCAGTTGACAGTTGGATGATAACAGACGATATCATCCTACAATTTACTTGTGTAAAAAAATAAAATCAACTGAAATTTTTAGGAGATGACAGACGACAAAAGAAACTAGTGATTACTGGCGAGTGACAAATGGCAACTGTCAGTTGACAGTTGAATGATAACAGACGATATCATCCTACAATTTACTCGTGTAAAAAAATAAAATCAAGTGAAATTTTTAAGAGATGACAGACGACAAAAAACTAGTGATTACTGGCGAGTGACAAATGGAAACTGTCAGTTGACAGTTGAATGATAACAGACGAAATCATCTCACAATTTACTCGTGTAAAAAAATAAAATCAACTGAAATTTTTAAGAGATGACGGATGACAATAAACTAGTGATTACTGGCGAGTGACAAATGACAACTGTCAGTTGACAGTTGAATGATAACAGACGATATCATCCCACAATTTACTCGTGTAAAAAAATAAAATCAACTGAATTTTTTAAGAGATGCCAGATGACAAAAAACTAGTGATTATTGGCGAGTGACAAATGACAACTGTCAGTTAACAGTTGAACGATAACAGACGATATCATCCTACAATTTACTCGTGTAAAAAAATATATCAACTGAAATTTTTAAGAGATGACAGATGACAAAAAACTAGTGACTACTGGCGAGTGACAAATGACAACTCTCAGTTGACAGTTGAGTGATAACAGACGATATCATCCTACAATTAACTCGTGTAAAAAAATAAAATCAACTGAAATTTTTAAGAGATGACAGATGACAAAAAACTAGTGATTATTGGCTAATGACAAAATGATAACTGTCAGTTGACAATTGAATGATAACAGACGATATCATCCTACAATTTACTCGTGTAAAAATTAAAATCAACTGAAATTTTTAAGAGATGACAGATGACAAAAAACTAGTGATTACTGGCGAGTGACAAATGACAACTGTCAGTTAACAGTTGAACGATAACAGACGATATCATCCTACAATTTACTCGTGTAAAAAAATATATCAACTGAAATTTTTAAGAGATGACAGATGACAAAAAACTAGTGATTACTGGCGAGTGACAAATGACAACTGTCAGTTGACAGTTGAATAATAACAGACGATATCATCCTACAATTTACTCGTGTAAAAATAAAATCAACTGAATTTTTTAAAAGATGACAGATGACAAAAAACTAGTGATTACTGGCGAGTGACATATGACAACATTCAGATGACAGTTGAATGATAACAGACGATATCATCCTACAATTTTCTCTCTTGTAAAAATTTAAAACCAACTGAAATTTTTAAAAGATAACAGATGACAAAAAACTAGTGATTAGTGGCGAGTGACAAATGATAACTGTCAGATGACAGTTGAATGATAACAGACGATATCATCCTACAATTTACTCGTGTGAAATAATAAAATCAACTAAAATTATTAACTGGTGACAGACAACAAAAAACAGGTGACTACTGACGATTGGCAAATGACAACTTATAAGTGACAGTTGAAAGATAATAATAATTTAATCTATATAAGAAATTATTTAATTGAATTAATACATTAAATGTTATTTTTCTTTTAGGGTTCGTTCGTCCACAAACAATGCAGAAGCCGTCACTAGTCCACGTAATATCACCACCACCATCAACGACGTCTAGGCCACCGCAGTTATCATCCACACCGACGCCGCCTCCACCAAAATCGGACACGGCTCTGCAGGCGACGACGACGGAATGTCCACCAAACACCAGTTACGTTACGAACCACAGCAAGAACACTAATAATAATAATCTGTTTAGGAAATTGGCTTCTAGCCACTATCAGAGTTACACGACGGCATTAACAGTGACCATCGTTGTCGGTTGTTTTCTCCTCATGTTGAACATACTTATATTCGCGGGTATTTACCACCAGAGGGACAGAGGGAGGAGTAAGAAGAAGAAAAAGGAGGAAATGGCAGAGGCCGGTAGTTGCAGCTCGTCGTCTGGCGAAGCCTACGATACGAAGAACATGTACGAGGCTAGGCAGAGCACGTACGAGTGCAAGAGTCCATACGAGCTATCCAGAGGGAATAGTTTCGAATGTAAGACCATGCCGAACTTTATAGGAGAATACAGTTGCGAGAAAAGGTCGTTGGTCGACGTCCAAATGACACAGCTTCCTTTGCAGGAGTTCCAATCCTCACCGCCGCCGGGGGTTAAGCGGATAGAGGCGAAACCGCCGCCCAGTTACCCCCCGGACGTCACCACCAACACCAACACCAGCAACCAAGACACGCAAACGGTCACCAGTCCGAGCATACCGGAACCTCCGCCGCCACCGAAGAACCAGCCGCCGGGCAACAATAACCAGGGGATCTTGCGACCGCACGGCGCCCCCACCACGCCCGGCACCATGAAGAAACGTGTCCAGATACAGGAGATTTCCGTTTAGCACGAACAATTCGACTGAAGTTGGTGTACTGTGCGCGCGCTGGCCCAAAACTAAACCATATCTGACTGAAGTAAACTGCGTAATTGAGTTAACAGGAATTGCACTGTGATTGTCATAACATAACGGTATTGTTAACATTGGTTGTTTTTTTATAATAATCAAAAGAAGTACGTTTCTACCATTAATCATTAAACAATAAATTCGGCAATTGAATTCGAGCTCGAGCATTGAAACAAGAGATTTGGGTAATAAAAGAAGCAGAGCTATTGGATATCTTATACAATGATAATACATAATGTTTTCTAGTATAGATTTCTATATTTACCAATATATTTTATTTTTTTAATGTTTAATTCAGCCTACAATACGATGAAAAATTATTAAAACTACGAATCGATTATTTCAATTTTGCAACTTTTAAGTTTGGAGCGTTGGCATTTTGTTTATAGTTTATTCACATCAATCATTTTCTTGTATATTAAAATTACGTGTATCCCAATTATATCTACAAATTTATAGACAAATTCCATCAGTAGTTTATTTTTTAGAATTATTCAAATTACGAATGAATAATTTCAATTTTGCATCTTTCAAGTTTGCAGCGTTGAAATTTTGTTTATAGTTTATTAACATCATTCATTTTGTAGTATTCTAAAACTATATGTATCCCAATTACTTCTACAAATTTGTAAAATAATTCTTCAGGTGGTTCACTTTTTAGAATCATTCAAACTACAAATCGATAATTTCAATTTTGCAAGTTTTAAGTTTGGAGTGTTGGCATTTGGTCTATAGTTTCTTCACATCAATTGTTTTTCAATATATTAAAACCATATATATGCCGACTACTTTTACAAATTTTTAGACGAATTTCTTCAGTAGTTTATTTTTTTAGAATTATTCAAATTACGAATCGATTATTTCAATTTTGCTACTTTTAAATTTGGGGTGTTGGCAATTTGTCTACAGTTCAACCACATCAGCTATTTTGTAGTATTCTAACACTTTATATATCTCAATTACTTCTACAAATTTGTAGAATAATTCTTGAGGTGATTCACTTTTTAGAATCATTCAAACTACGAATCGATAATTTCAATTTTGCAAGTATTAAGTTTGGAGTGTTCGCATTTTGTCTATATTTTATTTACATAAATTAGTTTGTAGTATATTAAAACTACATGTATTCCAACTATTTCTGCAAATTTTTAGATAAATACCATCAGTAGTTTATTTTTTAGAATTATTAAAATAACGAAGCAATAATTTCAATTTTGCACCTTTCACGTTTGGAGCGTTGGCATTTTGCTTATAGTTTATTGACATCATTCATTTTGTAGTATACTAAAACTATATGTATCCCAATTACTTCTACAAATTTGTAAAATAATTCTTAAGGTGGTTCACTTTTTAGAATCATTCAAACTACGAATCGACAATTTCAATTTTGCAAGTTTTAAGTTTGGAGTGTTCGCATTTTGTCTATAGTTTATTCACACCAATTATTTTGTAGTATATTAAAACTACATATATCCTAATTACTTTTACAAATTTGTAGAATAATTCTTCAGATGGTTCACTTTTTAGAATCATTCAAACTACGAATCGATAATTTCAATTTTGCAAGTTTTAAGTTTGGAGTGTTGGCATTTGGTCTATAGTTTCTTCACATTAATTGTTTTTCAATATATTAAAACCATATGTATGCCGACTACTTTTACAAATTTTTAGACGAATTTCTTCAGTAGTTTCTTTTCTTAGAATTATTCAAATTACGAATCAATAATTTCAATTTTGCATCTTTCAAGTTTGGAGCGTTGGCATTTTGTTTATAGTATATTGACATCATTCATTTTGTAGTATTCTAAAACTATATGCATCCCAATTACTTTTTCAAATTTGTAGAATAATTCTTCAGATGGTTCACTTTTTAGAATCATTCAAACTACGAATCGATAATTTCAATTTTGCAAGTTTTAAGTTTGGAGTGTTGGCATTTTGTCTATAGTTTATTCACATCAATTATTTTGTAGTATATTAAAACTGCATATATTCTAACTACTTCTACAAATTTGTGGACAAATTCCTTCAGTAGTTTATTTTTTAGAATTATTCAAATTACGAATCAATAATTTTAAGTTCGCAAGCTTTAAGTTTGGAGTGTTGGTATTTTGTCTACAGTTCAACCACATCAATCATGTTGGAGTATTCTAAAACTATATGTATCTCAATTAATTCTACAAATTTGTAGAATAATTCTTCAGGTGGTTCACTTTTTAGAATCATTCGTTTTATGTTTGGATTGTTGGCATTTTGTCTATAGTTTATTCACATCAATTATTTTTCAGTATATTAAAACTATAGGTATTCCAATAAAATCTACCAATTTTTAGACTAATTCCTACAGTAATTATTTTTTTAGAATTATTCAAATTACGAATCGATTATTTCAATTTAGCAACTTTTAAGTTTGGAGTGTTTCAATTTTTTCTATAGTTATTATACATCAATTACCTTACAGTATATTAAAACTACATTTATCCCAACTAATTTTACAAATTTGTAGATTAATTCCTTAAGTAGTTTATTTTTTATAATTATTTAAACTACAAATTGATTATTTCAATTTCTCAACTTTTTGTGTTGACATCTTCTCTATAGTTTATTCACGGCAACAATTTTGCAGTGTATTAAAACCACATGTATTCCAATTACTTCTACAAATTTATAGACTAATTCTTTAAGTGGTTTACTTTTTAGAATATTTTAAACTACGAATCAAAAATTTTTACTTTCAACATTTTGTGTTTCGATTGTTTGCGTTTTTTTAAATACTTTAACTACACCAATTGTTTTTATAGAGTATTAAACTCATATTAATTATAAGCAATTTTGCAAATTTTAAGACAAATTTCTTTATTGTGTCACTGTTTAGAATTTTTCAAACTAAGAATCGATAATTTTGATTTCGGTATTTTTATGTTTGGAATGTTGGAATTTTGTTTATAGTTAATCTACGGTATATTTTTTTTGTAGTATATCAAAACTATATTAATTCCAAGTGGTGTACCAAAGGTGCTATTGTCGACACCCACCCACCCTATGTATATATTTGATTATTTAAAAATTTAGACTAAAACACTTCTTTTAAATTAATTAATACCAACAGTAATGATTTTATAAATTATTATCAAAACTAAAGTAGAAACAGTGATTATTGTTATCAAATATATGTAGGGTGGGTGGGTGGCCTCTATTTTACTCTCCAATTCCGACATCATACTTCAGGAATTTAATGAAAAAATAATTTGACATATTCAGATTTTTATATTTTGTATTTTTACTTCTGCACAAAATATATCCATAAAATTTGGTTTTGTAATATAGAAATTAAAGGTTGGGATAATGAGCACCCACCCACCCTACAAATGCATTTAAACAACAAAGATAAAATACTTCATTTAAATTAATTAACATCAACAGTAACATTTATCGAACTATTTCTGAAAACTAAAGTAGTAACAGTGATTGATGTTACCAAATATATGTAGGGTGGGTGGGTGGCCTCTATCCCACCCTCCAATACCGGCATCATACACCAGGAATTTAAATAAAAAAATATTTGTTATAATCGGATTTATGCATATTATATTTTTACTTTTGCACAAAATATTTTTCCTTAAATTTTTGTTTTGTGATAAATTAATTGGATGTTGGTATAGTAGCCACCCACCCACCCTGCATATTAATTTAAATATTAACGATAAAATGCTTCTTTTAATTTAATTAACATCAACACTAATATCTCTATAAATTTTAGAAACCAAAGTAGTAGAAGTGATTAATGTTATCAAATATATGTAGGGTGGGTGGGTGGCCTCTATCCCACCCTCCAATCCCTAAGCCATACTCCAGGAATTTAATTAAAAAATAATTTGTTATATTCAGATTTATACATTTTGTATTTTTACTTTTGCACAAAATATCTTCTTATAAATTTTTGTTTTATGATATAATAATTAAAGGTTATCGTAGTAACCATCCACCACCTTTATAATTCATTAATAGACAAAATTTATGAAGGATATTCAAAGAATATTTTGGTAATTTATAATATAAATTGCTAAAAGAAATCTACAGAATTTAAAAACGAAATTTAAGCAAAATTTGAAAGAATTAATAAAATTTTGTTTCAAGTTCAAAATCCGTTAATATTTAATTTAAAAACAATCGATAAAAGAAAAGAGAGGAAGCTAATATTTAAAATAATTTTTCGTTTGTATTAAAATTTTCTTTGACTTTATTTTATTTATATCTTGAATTTTGGAGGCGTTCACTTCGTAGTATATTTTTAATGAATAACAAAAAAACGTTTAACTTTTTTACACTACTTTTTATTTTTATACAACACTTAGTTTGATAATGATTACTGTGTAATTCGAAACTAGTCACAAAGTGTTGTATAAAAATAAAAAGTAGTATAAAAAAGTTAAACGTTTTTCTGTTATTTTATTTAATTTAGATAGTAAATAGATTTTGTTGCGTGATTAGGAACAGTAACTTTTTGAATCTATGCTGAATTATTATAAAAATTTTGAGAAAATTGGATAACAAAAAGAAAATTTGCAACTTAAAAAAATTCTAGAATTTTAGGTAGTAAGTTGCTTAAGAAATCTTAAGTTTGATTTGATAGAAAAGTTACTGCAAAATTTTTGAACTCTTGAAAAAAAATTATAACCATTTTGAAACGAAATTTTGACAAATTTAAATGAAATATTTGAAACGACGAGAAAAAAATTCAAGAAAATTGTTAGACTGGAAAAGAATTTTTTTTTCATAATTTGAAAGAAAGTTCTTAAAAAATTCTTAATATTTTAGGAAAAAATTTCACCAAAGTCAATAACAATTGGAATAAAATTGAATACAATTTCAAAAACATTCTTAGGAGAATGAAAAAAACAAAACAAATAAATACTGAAAAATTATAGAAAAACAAAAAACAATAATTAAAAGAAATAAAGAAGAAAAATTGTTGGAGAATCGTAAAAACCACAATGAAAATTTTTTCAATTGAGGAGAGATTTTCATGGAAAATTTTAAGAAAAAATCAAGAACTCTCAACCAATTTAGAAAATAAGTTTTAGGAACGTTTGTTAGAATAAAATAACAAATTCTTGAACTTGAAACTTTGATAAAAAATTGTAGCAGAAAGGAAAATGCTGAAAACTTTTGAAGAAACTTCCTACAATTTTCAAGAGACATTATTGAAAAGTGAAACGAAAATTCCAACAGTTCTAGAAGATTATTAAAATGTAGACAAAATAAATAAACATTTTGATAACTGGATAAAAATGCTGCAAAATTATCAGAAATAAAGTTATTTTAGAAGAGAGGTTTTTGACTATATTTTAAATTAATTAACATTTAATTTCTGGAAACTAAAGTAGTAACAGTGATTAATGTCATCAAATATATGTAGGGTGGGTGGGTGGCCTCTATCCCACTCTTAAATACCAACATCATACTCCAGGGTTGTAATAAAACAATAAATTTTATTTACAGAGTTATACATTTTATATTTTTACTCTTGAAGAAAATATTTTTTAATGAATTTTGGTTTTGTGATATAGTAATTGGAGGTTGGGATAGGGGCGACCCACCCACCCTACATATATATTTAAATATTTAGACTAAATCATTGCTTTTAAATTAATGATTATCAACAGTAACACTTCTAAAAATATTTCTGGAATCTAAAGTGGTAACAGTGATTAATGTTATCAAAATTATGTAGGGTGGGTAGATGGCCTCTATACCACCCTCCAATATAGACATCATACTCCAATAATTTAATGAAAGTGTTATTTGTTATATTCAGATTTGTACATTTTTAATTTTTACTACTGAAGCAGTACCAAACAAAATATCTTACCATAAACTTTTGTTTTGTGATAGATTAATTAAAGGTTAAGATAGTGGCCACCCACCTTACATATATACTTAAATATTTAGTTATAGCACTCCTTTTAACTTAATTAACATCAACAGTAACTTTTCTACATTTTTTTCTTAAAACTGAAGTAGCAAGAGCGGTTTATATAATAAAATATAAGAAGGGTGGGTGGGTGGCCTCCAGCTCACCCTGCAATACCAACATCATACTCCAGAAATTTATTGAAAAAATAATTTCTAATAATCAGATTTATACATTTTGAAGTTTTACTTTTGCACAAAATATTATGTCATAACTTTTTGTTTTGTGATGATTTAATTGAAGGTTGAGATATTGACCACCCACCCACCCTACACATACATTTAAATATTTTTCCAAAGCACTTCTTTTAAATTAATTAACATAAACATTGACATTTGTAGAAATATTTTTGGAACCTAAAATAGTAAAAGCCATGAATGTTATCAAATGTATGTAGGGTGGGTGGGTGGCCTCTATCCCACCCTCCAATACCTACATCATACTACAGGAATTTAATTAAAATTGTATTTGTTATATTCACATTTACACATTTTGTATTTTTACTTTTGCATAAAAGAGAGGTGACTATTTCGAAAGAACATTTGTTAATTGTTCAACTACATTAATGTTACTGAACTTTATTAGCAGAGTTTGTATTTATAGATATAACAGAGAGGATAATTTAAGAGAGAAAAATAGGTAATTGAAAAAGTTCTTAAGTGATTCACAAGGATGGAATTGTTTTCTTCATCTCCTCTTTTTTTCAATATTTTTTATTCTTTATTTTATTAATACTTTCAAATTGTGATATTTTCCAGCAATCTCTTTCCAGCTGTCTAAATTTTTCAAGGCATTTGCATTTTCTAATTTTTTTTATTTGTTTTGCAAGATTTTTTCATCAATTTCTATTCCATTTTTAAGAAGTTTTCGGAATTTATTCACTTTTTAAAATAATTGTAAGAATTTCTAACAAATTCTTCTTTTTTCAATTTCTCTTACTAATTTGAAGAATTAGAAACGAGGCTTCTAAAATGTCTTTATCTACTTGGATTTTTCTAAACATTTGTGGACATTTTCTTATAGTGTTTTAATAATTTAAATCCATCCTTTTTTTAGTTTTCTGGACTTTTCCAGAAATCTTCTTAATGTCCATATTTTTCTAAATTATTTTATTTTAACTTATTTTATTCATTGTTTTTTGTGATTTATTACTTTAATTTATCGATGTATTTGAGCATTATCTAATTGTAATATTTTTTCTACGACTTTCCAGAAATTAACTAACTTGAAGTAATTTCTCTTCCGGATTTTCAGATTTTCTTCAATATTTCTAGAATTTTCGAATAATTTCTCTTCAAATCTGCTATAATTTTATTTGTGATTTTAAATTTTTTGTTCACATTTCAGGAATTTACAAACATTTCTGGTTTCTCCTTCATTTAAAAATAAAATCATTTTTTTATTCTTTGATTTATTGGAAGAGAGGAATTAACATCTTTATTGAATGTAGTCTTACAGTAATAAGACATAACAATTTTTATGTTGCTTCTCTTCTTCTCCATCGACCATCTCTTCGTTTTCCCCATCGTTCTGCTCTTCTATTAATAATTTTCAAATTTCGGAATTTCCAGCAATATAATTTTCACATTTTCCAAAAAAATATCTTTCCTTAGTTCTTTTATTTGGCCAAAACTTTCTAGCAATTTCTATTCCAATTTTTGAGAACTTTCCCTTTTTTATTTCTTCATCTTATGAATTTTTAATATTCTAATATTTTACAACAATTTTTTTTCTAGATTTCTAGAATTTTTAGCATTTACTCCTGCATATTGTACGATTTAACTTTAAGTCTTTTAATATTTCTGGTAACTTCTTTACCATGTTTCTAGCGTTTTCTTAATGTAATAAAACATTTCCGAATATTCCTAAATTGTGAAAATTATCTTCCAAAGGTCTAATGATTTCCATCAATCTTTTTTTCAGATTTCTAGGCTTTGTCAGCAACATATCTTCAACATTTTCATATTTTTCTAGACCTTCTTGTTCTACTTTATCGAAAATTTACCATTAAAAAAAATATATATATAATTGTAAAAATTTTCCAGCAATTTTTGTTGTAAACTTCTGGGATTTTCCAGAAGTGTCTGTTTAAAATGTATGCGAATTAAGTTGGATTAATTGAGATAGTGGCCACCCACCCATCCTACATATATATTTAAATATTTAGCCAAAGAATTGCTTTAAAATTATTTAACATCGACAGTAACATTTCCAAAATTATTTCTGGAAACTAAAGGAGTAGCAGTGGTTAATGATACCAAATATATGTAGGGTGGGTGGGTGGCCTCTATCCCACCCTCTAATATCGACATCATACTCCAGAAATTTAATGAATAAATAATTTATAATATTCAGATTTATACATTTTATATTTTTACTTTTGCACAAAATTTCTTTTTATAAATGTTTGCTTTGTGATACAATAATTGTAGGTTATTTATAGATTAACCATCATTCAAAATACTTTTCTGAAATATATGAAATTAACATCACTTTTTATATATCATATACATTCATCACACTCAGAGTCTCTTTCAGACTTTAGATATATCTAGGAAGGTCTGCAGACGAGAAGGTTAACGAAGACCTATAACTTTCAAGAGTTGTCTCTAGCAATCGATCTACAGAAATCTTCGGAAGATAAAGTTTATAATAGGCTGATAGTTTACTCATTGTTCAAAATATTTCTGTTGGTTTATTTCTTGAGTTACGCGAAGAAAGTGAAATCAAATTTGTATTATTAAAAATATTGTTCTTCAATTTGTGGATTTATTTTTATTTTCTACACATATACCATTATCATTTGTAGAGTCTGTAGATCTAAGAAATAGGCGGAAATATCTATGGGTTGAGATGTTCATGGAAACCTATGACTTCTAAGAGTTCCTTGTGATTTAAACACAAAAATATTTAAACAAATAAAGACTCGGAAAAATAATTTTCTCGATTTAGATCTTTCTAAAATGTCTTTTATGAGTACTTTTGATAATTGAAGGGTGGAATAGAGATTAGTAAAAATATATATCGAGGGTAGGTATCTATTAATATATAAGTAGGGTGGGTATCTATTAAAATTTTATCTTAAGCAATTTAGCGACATCTTTGGAAAACACATTTTATATGAAACTTTAGGCTCTATTTATATCTATTGTGTGTAACTTCTGCAACTCTTTAACAATTCTAATTCTTTTAAGGAATCTGAGCATCATAATAAACCAATTTACTTTCATAATGAACAACACCACCCACCCTTCAATTATTTAAATAAAAAACAAATAGTTTTGTAAAAAAAAATTGTGTGTAAAAAAAGGGTTAATACAAAATGTGCAAAAATACTACACGGAAAATTAAAATATTTCACTATTAAATTTCTTTATTATAAAGAGTATAATAATAATGTTACAAAATTAACTACAAAAACTATTTTAATTTTACCTTTAATAAGCCACCGCAATTATTATTTTACGTATCAATCAGTTTATTTACTTACACTACTTGAATATTTGCCTTATCAATCAGCTGTTTGTAATAATCAGCAAGGACTCGTTTAAGTGCTTTATAAGTATTTTGTTTAAATTGCAAAATATGTTTGTCTACAAGGAAAAAAACTGGTTTAATAAACTAAACAAATAAATAGTTTAATATCTACACTTGAAGTCATGAAATAAAATTCGTAAAAGACTTCCAATCGTCAGGATTTAAGCTTGATCATCATCAATTGTTTTGTGTTTATTTATATTTTACAACTTTTAATTAAAACCCTTGCTTATGTTTTATTGATTGGAGGGTGGGATAGAGGCCACCCACCCACCCTACATATACATGATAACTTTAAATACTAATTGTTGATGATTTTGCTGGTTACAAAATAATAAAACTTTTTGTGTGTGATAAAAAATAAAGCAATATTTAAGTTTTAATATAAATGAACTTCTATAGTTAATCTTATTTAAGCTAGATTTAAAGCCTTTTTACGCGTCATGTTTATAATTTTTATTATTTTACACACTCAAAATTTTTGCTTTGTCAATTTTCTTTTATTCAAATTTTGTAATTAAAGTTATTGCAAACCGCGAGGCGATCAGTAATTAATGTTAATATGTATATGTAGGGTGGGTGGGTGGCCTCTATCCCACCCTCCAGTCAGTAAAACATCATCACAAATTATTTGAAAAATTTGTTTGAATAAATCTCTAAAAATTGCAATTATTTTGTGTTAATTTAAACTTTACAATTTTTAATTAAAACCCTCGCTTATGTTTTACTGATTGGAGGGTGGGATAGGCGCCACCCACCCACCCTACATATACATGATAACTTTAATTGGCAATCGTTGATGATTTTGCTGATAAAAACAATAAAACTCTTTATGTAATAAAAAATAAAACAAAATCATAATTTAAGTTGAAATATAAATTACTTTCTATAGCTAATCTTATCTAATTTAGATTTAAAATTAGTCCACACATCATGCAACAAATTTTTACTGATAGACTCACTCAAAAATTTTACTTTTCTAATTTCTTATTTATTAAAAAAGTTTTGTAATTAATTTCATTGGATAAAGCGAGGCGATAAAGACTTTTTGAGAAAAGCATAGAGAAAGTACTAGGATGGCCACATCATCATTTTTTCTAATGATTTGAATGAAGTTGAAAAACTTCAATTGATGCTTATTTGTAACTCTTTACAAGGAGTTTCAATAAATAGTCTATTTATGATTAATTTTAATGTAATGATAACTAATTTAGATATTTATTATCAATCGTTATTTAGAAATATAATTATTGTTTTATAATGAGAATGGTAGAAACGTATACTTATTAATTAAACTTAATAGCAATCACTAATAAAACCCTAACTAGGAATTGAGTTGAGTAACACTAGCTTGCAAAACGAAACAATAATTTTAGGTAGTAAAGTTATGACAACAAACGTCGGATCGAATCAAAAGGAAAATTGTAATCAAAAAACGTATATTGTTGATAACCGAAATACGTTGTAAATTATTAGACAATCAATTCAGTTTCGAAAAAAGAACAGACCTTATTAATTTAATTACTATCAACAATATATATATAAGATCAAAAAAATTTAAAAATTAGTTGTGCCAATGTAATACAGTATGTATAAATAAATTTCATAAAATTTAATACAATTAATTTCTGCGAATTAAATTAATACCCAATTGAATGATTTAATTATAAATTATTGATACATACTGTAACATTCGATATGTAAATGTGCGATTTTTTAAATACTGCCAGATACCGAAAGTGAGCGAATGGTGGAAAGATAGCCGTGTGGAAGTGGATTTAACTTTAAGCCCATAAATTGTACATATATATTTATAATATGAATAAATAAATAAATCGCCTTGTATGCAATTTAGTGCGTGTCGATCGCATGTTTACATAAGATAAATATTTTACGATGCGTGTCGCGAGGTTCTCCCTCTGATTTGAACGGACACAAAATTAAAAAAAAAAAAGATGGAAAACAAAACAAACGAACTAAATAATATAATGTAATTTATTTAAGAAATTTTATATCACTAAAGGATATGCTGTTTATTGTAAAGAAAAAAATACATCCTTTATCGATGTGACAACTGGATTGTTTCAATAAATAAATACGTTACTATGTATGGTTATTATTTTTAAAGGAAGGATCGAGAGAGGGCGGATATTGTGTGTTGATATTTATTATTATGATTATTATTGTTGTGTACTTTGGTCGTTATTATTATTATATTTTTGTTACCGATATTTTCGACTATTAATAAATTTTTGGAAAATATTTTTTATGGACTAATTAATTATTATATTAAACACCTTTATAATTAATTAGTACAGAAATTTATGGAGGAGATTCAAAGAAAATTTTCGTAATTTAGAATAAAAATTGCTAAAAAAGTCTTCAGATTTAAAAAAAATGAAGTTTAAGCATTAATAATAATAATAAGCATTAAGGATTAATAAAATTGAATTCCAACTTCAGAAAGCCTTGAAGACTAATTTAAAAACAATTGATAAAAGAAAAAAAGGAAGCTAATATTTAAAATATTTTTTTGTTTCTCTTACAATTTTCTTTGACCTTACTTTATTTGTTTTAGAAAGTAATTAGATTTTATGAGGTGACTAGTAACACCAAGTTTCTAATCTTTTCTTTGTTATTAAATCATAAGTCTGAAATATTATACAAATTTCTAGAAGAAGTGAATGAAAACATTCAAAATTTCCAGAATCCTGGAAAAAAGAATTTTTATACGTTTGAAATATTTTTTTTGTCTTTGGAAATAAGTCTTTATGTCCAGCTCAGGGACCTTAATTTTTTGTAATTTGAAAGAAAAGTTACTGCAAAATTTTTGAACTCTTCAAAATTGTCAAAATGTTTTTTCAAAAGAAATTCTGACAAAATAAAGTGAAACATTTTAAACTCCGAAAGAAAATATTCTAGAAAAATCTTAAAGACTGGAAAAGACAATATAAATGAAGTTGTTAAATAATTTTAGAATCCTTCAAAATATTTTCAATATATGAAAGAAAAATCTTGAAAAATTCTTGAAATTTTAGGCAAAAGTTTCATGGAAGTCTTCAGGTTATACATACATTTAAATATTTGAATAAAATTGAAAAAAAACTTTAGAAACATTCTCATACAAAAATGAATACTGAAAACCTATAGAAACTAAAAAAAATTGTATAAAAACAAAAAATAATAATTAAAGAAAATACAGAAATCTGGAAGTAAAATTATTGGAGAATCGTAAAAACCATAGATACATTTTTTCAGTTGAAAGAAAAATGAAAATTTTTATAAACCTGCAAAAATCTAGAACTCTCAAACAATTTGGAAATTAAGTTACAGGAAATTTAACTAAAATAAAATGACAAACTCTTGAAAATTGGATTAAAATAAAAATAAATGTTGGAAATCTCTTGAAAATTTTCAAGAGAATTTATTAAAGCTCCAAGAATTCTAAAAGTTCGTCGAAATGTAGATAAAATAAAGTAGATATTTTGAAAACTGAAAAAGTGAGGAAAAATTATCAGAATCTAAAAGTAAAAAGCTGAAGAATCGAAACGAGCGTTTACAATTTTAGTAGAGAACAAAAAGTTCTCTTCTAAAATTGAACAAAAAGTTCTCTTCTAAAATTGAACAAAAAGTTCTCTTATAAAATTGAACAAAAAGTTCTCTTCTAAAATTGAACAAAAAGTTCTCTTCTAAAATTGCAAAAGCTCATTTCGATTCTCCAGCTTTTTACTTTTAAATTCTGATAATTTTTCCTCTTTTTTTTAAGTTTTTTATATTTATAATTACCTAGAATTCTTGTTTTTCTTTTATTATTTCCTGAGAATATATTTAAAGTTGGTTTTTATATAATCTCTTAAACTTTTGTTTTTTTTTTTGACAAAAGTTTTAAGAAAATTTCAAGAGATTAGATAAAAACCAACTTTAAATATATTCTCAGGAAATAATAAAAGCAAAACAAGGATTCTAGGTAATTATAAAAATTTTAAGACGTCAGTAAGAAACGAAAACTGGGGAATTCTAGAACAGCATAAAAAAATTCTCACAACTTGGAAAATTCTGTAAAAACTGCAAGAAACATTATTTTGAAACTCTTGAACATAATTATAGCAACTTGGAAAAGAGGTTTCTCCAAGTTTTCGATTAAATGAAATAGATTTTTTCTAAAGTAGAAGAAAAGTTGATAAAAAATAAATTTTTGAAGACGAGAAATATTCTAGAAACCTTAAAGACAAATTGCTTAAAGATTCAAGAAATCTATTAAAAGAAATCCTGCAGGATTCTAATAAAACTTTGATAACCCACAAAACTTTTTAAGAATCTAGAAGTAAAATCCTGAAAAATTCAACAAGCAATAAAAAAAATTTTCACGTTTTATGTGAGTTCTGCGAAGTTATCACTATAAAAAAAAGTGAAGTAAGGAAACAACAAATTGTTTTCAGCATTAAAAAAATTAGAACTATTTTGGAAGAAACAAAAATTCCTAAATTTTAAAAACATTTCAAACTAATGAATAATAGATTTAAATACCAACCTTAAATATAAATAAAACTGTTGTATTCTTTCTTCACACTTTATTTGCTCTCTTCACGAAACCCAAAAGACAAACATCGACTAACTTTACGTATTTATTTATTTATTTATTAAAATCTTTGGTCTTCTCTTTTAAAAAAATACATGAAATACATAAAAACAAATTACAAAAACATACACAAAACTTTGTTAAAAAATTATTTGTAAAAATATCTCCACGGAAAAATAAGAATTCTGCTGGATAATTATAGAAACTTTAAGACTATATTAAGAATAAAAAGCTGAGGAATTCCAAAACGTGGCAACTAAGAAACTTTTGAAAATTTGATGGATAGTTCTGAAATACTTAAAGAAAATGCCGCAATTTCTTTTAAGGATGCAAAAATGATTCTTATAAAAATTTAGGAATTTAGAAGGAACTTCAAGCTAAATTGTTGAAAAATTCTTTAGCAAAAATGTCTGGAAATTCTAACAATTATTAAGGTAGATCAAATGTGGTAAAAAATTCTTGAAAAATGCAAAAAAAAATGCAACTAAGAAATTTCTATAATCCACAAGAATTTTTTTGGATAAGTTCCTAATCTCTAAAAGAAACTGCCGCAAAATTTAAAAAAAAAGTAAGTAAATGTTTCTTTTCCAATTTGGAAATTTAGAAGGAATTTAAAAAATTTGGAGAAATTTTTATAAAATTCTTTAACAAAAATTTCTACTAATTCCAAGAATTATGGAAAGGTAGACCAAAAAAAGTAAAGCAATTCTCGAAAAATGCAAAAATTTCAATTAAGAAATTTCTATACTCTACTAGAAAATTTGTTGAAACTGCTGCAAAATTTTTGAAAATGTAAAAGTGATTGTTGTTTAAAATTTAGGAATTTAGAAGTTTTTGTAAGACTCATTGTTGTAGATTTACGAAATGTTTTTGAAACATACAAAAAAATGCACTAAGAAATTTCTATAATCTAAAAGAAAATTTGTTCTTAAATTATAAAAAGCAAATTCTTGAAACTTGAAAAAGAAGTTTAGATTGAATAAAGTAGTAATTTCTTTAAAATAGAACAAAAGCTGATGACAAATTTTTAAAAAAAAGTGATTGTTAGAAAATTGCAAATATCTGAAAGAGAAATTGTTTAAAATTCTAAAAATCTAGTAAAGGAAATGTATGAAGTTTACAATTTCTAGAAATCTGCAAGAAAACCTACTGAAAAGCTGTCGAAGAAAATTTTAGCAATTCATTAGAAAATTTGGGAATCTGGAAGAAAAAATCTTTCAAATTTCTTCTCAATTGAAAAGAAAAGTTTTTTCATCGCCCTTTCAAAATGCTAGAATTTTCTTCAAGTGCTCTGCAGCAGGTTTGTATACCAGCTTCATAAATCCTGCCATAAAATTGTAGATTGAAAAGAAAATTACAAATATTTCAAAATAAATCGCCTACGAAAAGAAATATTAATTCATTCATTTTATAATCTCTGTAAACTTAGCGAACATTCTGGAGACTTCTCGAACCTCTCAAGAAAATTCTTGCATAATGGAAAACAAATTAATAGAAAATTTCGTACAAAATTCTCCTAATTTAAAGAAAGTTTTGAGGAATTTTACAATAATATTACAAAATACTTGAAAAATGGAAGAGAAGTTTTAGAAATCTGAATGAAAAATTTCAGAAAATATTTAGAAGTCCTAAACAAAAAAATATCAGAAGAGAAGTTAATGAAAAATTTTTGTCAATTTTTTTTTTTTTTTCAAATCTTGCCAATTTTTTTTTATTCTCGAGGAATGTTACAATACATAAACAATTTTCTTAAAAAATGAAAGAGAACTTAAAATTTTTTTAAAAATTTAGAAGAATTGCATAAGAAAATTAGAAGAATTGTAGAAAAAAAATTAGAAGAATTAAGAATTTTTGTCCAAGAGTTTTAAAAAAATTCTAAGAAAATGGATAAAATTCTCTCATACATTTTCTTACAGAAAATCTGCTAAAAGACACTAAAAAATTTCTTAAAATTTTAAAGAGTAAACGATTGAAAAGTTTAGAAATCTATAAGAAAAAACACTGGAAAATTCTAAAACTCTAAAAACAAAATTTTCACAATTTGAAAGAAAAAATTATGGAAATATAAATAAAGTAATGTGGAAAATTCTTTAGAAATGAAACAACAAATAGTCCAAAATTCTTGAAAAATTCTTAAACAAAATTCTCACAATTTCAAAGAAAGCCAAATTGACGGCAAAGAGCTTACCTGCAACATCAAGCAGGCCCAGCGGTCTAAAGTCTCCAGCAGTCAATGTTAAACTAAAAAAAATCTATCAGTGAAATTGTTAGATAATTTCAGGATCTTTAAAATTTTTTTATAATTTAAATGTTCTTAAAAAGTCTAGACTTTCGAGTACAGATTTCAAGAAAATCTTAAGGAAATAGATAAAATAGACTAGCAGCTATAAAACCTTAACTCTCGTAATATAAAAATTAAATAAATGCTGGAAAATTATAGAAATTACAAGAAAATATTTGTGTAAAAAATCAATTGCTAGAATTTTCTTCGACGGCTTTTCAGTAGGTTTTTTTGCAGATTTCTAGAAATTGTGTGATTTGGAATTTCTAGAAATGTTTGCTAAAGAATTTTTCAAAAACTTCTCTTCAAAATTTTTAAAATTCCTTCTAAATTCCCAAATTGGTAAAACAATCACATTTACTTACTTTTTTTTTTAATTTTGCGGCAGTTTCTTTTAGAGTTTAGTAACTCATTTAAAAAAAATCTTGTGGATTATAGAAACTACTTAGTTGCATTTGTTTTGCATTTTTCAAGAATTTTTTTACTACATTTGGTCTACCTTAATAATTCTTGGAATTTCTAGAGATTTTTTCTAAAGAATTTTACAACAATTTAGCTTCAAAATTTTGAAATTCCTTCCAAGTTCCTAAATTTTTATAACAATCACTTTTACATTTTTAACAAATTTTCTTGTAATAAAGAGAATGGTTGCGACTGTTATTACATGGTAATCTATACCTATACTGAATATATGTTTCAATTCAGTAGATTATAGAAATTTCTTAGTTGACTTTTATGTATTTTTCAAAAATTAATCTTTATTTGGTCTACATTTTAATAATTCTTGGAATTTCAAGAAATTTTTGCTAAAGAATTTTTCGAAAATTTCTCTTCCAAATTTAAAAAAAAATGCATAAAAACAAAAACTAATAATTAAAGAACAAACAGAAACCTGTAAGTAAAATTATTGGAGAATCTTGAAAGACTGGAAAAGACAATATAAATGAAATTGTTAAATAATTTTAGAATCCTTCAATATATGAAAGAAAAATCTTGAAAAATTCTTGAAATTTTGGGCAAAAGTTTCAAGAAAGTCTTGAGGTTATACATACATTTAAATATTTGAATAAAATTGAAAAAAAAAACTTTAGAAACATTCTCATACAAAAATTAATACTGAAATCTTATAGAAACTAAAAAAAATTGTATAAAAACAAAAAATAATAATTAAAGAAAAAACAGAAATCTGGAAGTAAAATTATTGGAGAATCTTGAAAACCTCAGATGCATTTTTTTCAGTTGAGTATAAACATTAACGGAAAAATTTTAGAAACCTACAAAAATCTAGAACTCTCAAACAATTTGGAAAATAAGTTTCAGGAAATTTAACTAAAATAAAATGACAAACTCTTGAAAACTGGATTAAAATAAAAATAAATGCTGGAAATCTCTTGAAAATTTTCAAGAGATTTATTAAAATTCCAAGAATTCTAAAAGTTCGTCGAAATGTAGACAAAGTAAAGTAAATATTTTGAAAACTGAAAAAGTGAGGAAAAATTATCAGAATCTAAAAGTAAAAAGCTGGAGAATCGAAACGAGCTTTTACAATTTAAATATAAACAAAAAGTTCTCTTCTAAAATTGAACAAAAAGTTCTCTTCTAAAATTAAACAAAAAGTTATCTTCTAAAATTGTAAAACTTCGTTTCGATTCTCCAGCTTTTTACTTTTAGATTCTGATAATTTTTACTCATTTTTTTAGTTTTTTATATTTATAATCACCTAGAATTCTTGTTTTTCATTTATTATTTCCTGAGCATATATTTAAAGTTGGTTTTTATATAATCTCTTAAACTTTGGTTTTTTAACAAAAGTTTTAAGAAAATTTCAAGATATTATATAAAAACCAACTTTAAATATATTCTTAGGAAATAATAAAAGCAAAACAAGAATTCTAGGTAATTATAAACATTTTAAGACATCAGTAAGAAACGAAAACTGGGGAATTCTAGAACAGCATAAAAAAAATTTCACAAATTGGAAAATTCTGTAAAAAAACTGCAAGAAACATTATTTTGAAACTCTTGAACATAATTATAGCAACTTGGAAAAGAGGTTTCTCCAAGTTTTCGATTAAATGAAATAGTTTTTTTCTAGAATAAAAGAAAAGTTGATAAAAAATAAATTTTTGAAGACCAAAAATATTATAGAAACGTTAAAGAGAAATTGCTTAAAGATTCAAGAAATCTATTAAAAGAAACCCTGCAGGATTCTAATAAAACTTTGATAACCCACATAAAATTTCTAAGAATCTAAAAGTAAAATCCTGAAAAATTCAACAAGGATTCAAAAATTCTTCACGGTTTTATGTGAGTTGTGTGAAGTTATCAACATATAAAAAAAAGTTAAATGAAAAAACAACAAAGTGTTTTAAGCATTGAAAAAATTAGAACAATTTTGGAAGAAACAAATATTCTCAAAATTTAAGAAAATATCAAATTAATGGATAATAGATTTAAATACCAACTTTAAATATAAATAAAACTGTTGTATGCTTTCTTTACACTTTATTTGCTCTCTTCACGAAACCCAAAAGACAAACATCGACTAACTTTACTTATTTATTTATTTATTTATTTAAATCTTTGGTCTTCTTTCTTTAAAAAATACTTTGTTAAAAAATTATTTTTAAAAATATCCTCACGAAAAAATAAGAATTCTGCTAGATAATTATAGAAACTTTAAGGCTATATTAAGAATAAAAAGCTGGGGAATTCCAAAACGTGGCAACTAAGAAACTTTTGAAAATTTGATGGATAGTTCTGAAACACTTAAAGGAATTGCCGCAATTTCTTTTAAGGATGCAAAAAAGATTCTTATAAAAATTTAGGAATTTAAAAGAAACTTCACAATTTTGAAGCTAAATTGTTGAAAAATTCTTTAGCAAAAATGTCTACAAATTCTAACAATTATTAAGGTAGACCAAATGTGGTAAAAAAATTCTTGAAAAATGCAAAAAAATGCAACTAAGAAATTTCTATAATCCACAAGAATTTTTTTGGATAAGTTCCTAATCTCTAAAAGAAACTGCCGCAAAATTTAAAAAAAAGTAAGTAAATGTTTCTTTTCCAATTTGGGAATTTAGAAGGAATTTAAAAAATTTGGAGAAATTTTTATAAAATTCTTTAGCAAAAATTTCTACTAATTCCAAGAATTATGGAAAGGTAGACCAAAAAAAGTAAAGCAATTCTCGAAAAATGCAAAAATTTCAATTAAGAAATTTCTATACTCTACTAGAAAATTTGTTGAAACTGCTGCAAAATTTTTGAAAATGTAAAAGTGATTGTTGTTTAAAATTTAGGAATTTAGAAGTTTTTGTAAGACTCATTGTTGTAGATTTACGAAATGTTTTTGAAACATACAAAAAAATGCACTAAGAAATTTCTATAATCTAAAAGAAAATTTGTTCTTAAATTATAAAAAGCAAATTCTTGAAACTTGAAAAAGAAGTTTAGATTGAATAAAGTAGTAATTTCTTTAAAATAGAACAAAAGCTGATGACAAATTTTTAAAAAAAGAGTGATTGCTAGAAAATTGCAAATATCTGAAAGAGAAATTGTTTAAAATTCTAAAAATCTAGTAAAGGAAATGTACGAAGTTTACAATTTCTAGAAATCTGCAAGAAAACCTACTGAAAAGCTGTCGAAGAAAATTTTAGCAATTCATTAGAAAATTTGGGAATCTGGAAGAAAAAATCTTTCAAATTTCTTCTCAATTGGAAAGAAAAGTTTTTTCATCACCCTTTCAAAATGCTAGAATTTTCTTCAAGTGCTCTGCAGCAGGTTTGTATACCAGCTTCATAAACCCTGCCATAAAATTGTAGATTGTAAAGAAAATTACAAATATTTCAAGATAAATCGTCTACGAAAAGAAAAGAGACTTCTCGAACCTCTCGAGAAAATTCTTGCATAATGGAAACAAATTAATGGAAAATTTCGTACAAAATTCTCCTAATTTAAAGGAAGTTTTGAGGAATTTTACAATAATATTACAAAATACTTTAAAAATGGAAGAGAAATTGTTTGGCAGTGTTAGAAATCTAAATGAAGAATTGCAGAAAATATTTAGAAGTCTTAAACAAAAAAATATCAGAAGAAAAGTTAATGAAAAATTTTTGTCATTTTTTTTTTTATTCTAGAGGAATGCTACAATACATCAACAATTTTCTTAAAAAATGGAAAAGAACTTATAAATAAATTTTAAAAATTTAGATGAATTGTAGAAAAAATTTAGAAGAATAGGGAATTTTTGTCCAAAAGTTTTAAAAAAATTCTAAGAAAATGGATAAAATTCTGGCATACATTTTCTTACAGAAAATCTGCTAAGACACTCTCAGAAAATTCTTGCAATTTTAAAGGGTAGTCGATTGAAAATTTTAGAAATCTGTAAGAAAAAACACTGGAAAATTCTAAAACTCTTAAACAAAATTTTCACAATTTGAAAAAAAAAATATGGAACTATAAATAAAATAAATTCTTTAGAAATGGAACAAGAAATAGTCCAAAATTCTTGAAAAATGAAAGAATCTGGAAGAAAAATTTCTTCAAATATCTAAAAATCAAACAAAATTCTCACAATTTCAAAGAAAGCCAAATTGTCGGCAAAGAGCTTACCTGCAACATCAAGCAGGCCCAGCGGTCTATAGTCTCCAGCAGTCAATTTTAAACTAAAAAAATCTATAAGTGAAATTGTTAGATAATTTCAGAATCTTTAAACATTTTTTATAATTTAAATTTTCTTAAAAAGTCTGTAGACTTTCGAGCAGATTTTAAGAAAATCTTGAGGAAATAGATAAAATAGACTACCAGATATAAAAACTTAACTTTCGTAATATAAAAATTAAATAAATGCTGGAAAATAATAGAAATTACAAGAAAATATGTGTTTAAAAAAGCATAAACTAATAATTAAAGACAATTAAGAAATCTGAAAGAAAGACAGTTAGATAATTCTTAAAACCTCAAAGAAAAATTTTACAACTTGGAAGACTTGAGAAATTATTGAAAAATGTTAAAAGAGAAAATTTCAAAAGACTGAATAAAACAAAATACAAAACAAGTGTATTACTATTTAGAGCTGTAAGAAATTGCTATCTTTTCTTACAGCTCTAAATAGTAATACACTTGTTTTGTATTTTGTTAAAAAAAATTCTCGCAAACTGGAAAATTTAAAAAATCTGCAAGAAAAATTCTTAAATAGTTCTGAAATTAAAAAAAGTTGTGTCCAGATCAAATGAAATCATAATTTCTTCTAGAACATAATGCAAATAATACATAATTCCTCAAAAAAGAGAAACTTCTAGAAAATTGTATAAATCCGGAAGAGAAAAATTCGAAAATTCTAATAACAAACTCCTGCAGAATTCTAAAAGGTACTTTCCAAAAAATTCTGCTAAGAAATTTTAGTTGTAACAATTTGTAGATTTTTATGAAGCTTTTTTAATTCTGGAAGAATAGTTTTAGGCTATGTATACAATTTTAAACCTTTCCAAAAAAATAAAACTGAAAAATATCCGCTTAAAATATCAAAAATAGTTCACTTAATTAATACAAAATAAGATAAGTTTTAGATGAAAAATTATTAAAACCTGAAGAAGAAATGTACTTCTTTAAGTAAATTGAGATAATTTATTTAGAAAAAATATATATATTCGCGAACTTTGAAAAAAGAATTTAGACATAATGAATTTGTACAAGATTTAAAAATTTCATTTTTTCAAATTGAAACAAGATTTTTGGAAATTAAGATTAAAATAATGTAAGAATATCTTGAAAAATTTGATGAATATGATGCAAAATTTTAGAAAAAACAGAAATTAGAAATTTTGAAGAATAATTGCTGGAAAATTCTATAATCTCATAAGCAGATTTATGCAATTTGGAAGAAAAGAAGAATTTCCTAAAATATAAAAACCAAAACTGCTGGAAAATTATAGAAATCTCTAACGATATTTAGAATTTTCAAAAATCTGAAAAAAACGTTATGGCAATTTAGAAAACTAGTGAAAATATAAATAGAGGAAATTCGAACATTCTGGAATAAAATAAATAGCAAAAAATTCTTAACAAAAAGATAATTTTCTAGAAAAATCAGAAACTAAATAAAAAAATGCTAAAATAGGAAATTACAAGTTAGAGCAAAATTATCAATTTGCAGAGATCTCTTCAGAAATATTATTATAAGTTACAACAGGAAATGTTGGAAAATTAAAAATGTAAAGAAAATGTGTTTTTTGAAAATTATGTAGTTCATTTTAATAGGGTAATTTTGACGTTTTCATTTACCTTTTTAAATGAATCCATAAAAAAGCTGATAGTTTTAAAAATTTCCAAAATAATGGAAAAAACTGGTGGAGAATTCTAGAACATTCAAAGACAATTCTCTCAATTTTACAGAGAAATGGAAAATACCAGAAATCTGGTAGAACACTCAACTCGGAACAGCAGTTTGTTTTTAGACATTAGAACAAAATAAAGATTAATTAAAGATGCTACGAAATAATCGAAAAATGGAACAGAAATTGTTAGGGCAAATAAACCAGAAATCTAGATAAATAATTGCTACACCTCCTGACATAATTCCTGAATTCATTTATCCCACATCTTCAGGACAGTTCAGCTAACTAGCCAAAATACTTTTATTAAACAAGAAATAATAAAAGCTATTAAAATTTTTAAAATGCTTGTCTACATAAACTATTCATATCTACAAGAAATTGGAAAAAAATATCTTGAGAGAATTTTCGACCATTAAAAAAAACTTGCAATTTATTGGACAAAGAGAAATTGCTGGAGAAGAAAATCCAAAAATCTAAACAGAATTCTGGTATAGATAAAAATTTGTAGAAGAAAAATCTTGCAATTTTAGAGATTAAGACAAATGAAATGAATTTTTTTTAATGAAAAAATAAATGTTAAATATTCACAAGTAATACCATAAGTGATGGCAATTTACTCGAATAAATTTTGTTTTTGCATGAATGTTTGTTGCTTAGCGATTTTAATGATAGCAACTGTCACGAAAAAATCACGAGCCGCCAGGCGAGTGATTTTTTCTATCAGTTGCTCGAATAAAAATCGCGATTAAGCAACAAACTTGAATGCGCTAAAAACAAAATTTATTCCGATTTAATTGTCATCACGAATGGTATTTGGAAAGACTATTCCACGACTTGAAACGAATATCGGTGAATGGTTCAATGTTTATATTAAAATTTTTATGATATATCTCCTGCAGTATTTTGGTCGAAAAATTCAACATTGATTAAATAACACCTCCCTTATAATCATTTGCATTTACCTTCTTTATATTATACGCCCAGTCATCATAATCGCGGCAAGAGTTTCCATTAAAGTTTTGCTAACAACTGGTAGTTTTTATCGGCGCAGATTTCTTTAAATCGTCTCCAAACACACGATCTCGTTTAAGTTTGATTTTTTGGTGCAGAACTTGTCACCGTCGCATTTATTATGGATGATGAAGTGTTACCAAACCTTTTGATTTTATAACCTACTTGCAACTGACATACGTAGAAACAACGTTTTTCGCTTTTTTATCAAGGCCAATTCAATTCATTTGTCGGGAAATAGCTAACTTCAGGTTATTCAGGTGAATAAATAGCAACTTGGTGTTTATTCACTTATAAATTGATGTGATTGGCTAAAAAATATCACATGCCTCATTTTCATTGGCTACATGCAATAGGAGTGGAATAGTCAAAGGTATATTTGATGTTCCCTGTAGAATTATTAGTGATAGAGGTACGTCGTTCACTAGCGAAAAATTCCGAAAGTTCTGCATAGACATAGGCACCAAGCATTACCTAAACGCAGTGGCGATGCCTAGGCGAAACGGTCAGATAGAACGATATAACCGCACAATTTTAGACTCACTTGCAACTATGGAAGGGAATGTAGAAGATGACAGATGGGATGAGAATATAATAAATATTCAATTAGGGTTAAACGGTACTATTAATAAAGGTATAGGTGTAACACCAAGCCAGGCTTTAATGGGTTATCGTGTATTTTTACACGGTGCGATGGAATCGGATGGACGATCCGAAGTAAATGTGACCGAGATCCGTAAACGTATAAAGGCATACATTGAACAGAACCAGGCGAATTAGAAGCTCAGGTTTGATCAAAGGTGATCGAGAGCTCGTCCATAGGCTGTTGGCGATCTTGTGCTGACAAAAATCACAAGTGCACCCGGAAATGACTTGGAAATGACCGATATGTGAGTGGCAGACATTCCTGAAGCTGTCCCGTCACGAAGGAGATATAATGGAATGGCAGGCGTTGACAATATGAGGCCATGGATCCATTATGACGAACTGTAAAGTTGTTCATGTAAGGGAGGTGTCAGGTTTATACTGGGTGTCCAGTTGTTTTGGCGGCGACAGCATGATTTGTGGTCACCATGAGACAGCTGGAGGAGCCTGAACAGTATATGAATAGCCTGAGCGATCACCGGAATAAGTGTGGGCCCAAAACTTAGTGGTCATAATTAAGTATTTACGTGGTACCATTACATTATTTTCTTATTTTATTTTGTTTTTACTTGGCCAAGTAAGTCTATTTACAAGTCTAGGAGTTTAAATGCAGTTGATTCAGTTAACACTCTAGATTGTCTAGCCCATTGCTCGTAAAAAAATATCTCGGTACACTAATAATTTTATAAATTGCAGTGGCCAGTTGGAGACAAAGTGCGGACACTTTTGGAAGTAAGGAGAAGCCGAATGTTGTGAAGTTAATGACCGCAACGGAAAATAAGCCACCTGCAAGTGAGAAATTAGGAACACGCGGGATTGCCCTGGAGAATTCGGTGAACATGGAGTGGAATTTTGCTTCTATCATGACTGGAGCAATAAGGCCTAAAGGAACGTAAATTTTTGCAATATTTTGTAGTTCAATCGTTGGACTTTTGAAAATTATAACTATAATTGAAACTGCCAGACTGCGGATTCCACGACACACCTAACGATTTAGTTTTAGATTGATCAGCTAGTTGTAAGGTTGCACTATTAACTATATCGTCAGTATCTGACATTAATAACAGTTCATTTGATACCCATTTATGAAGTTCAAACACAGCATCCCTTAAAATATTTATAATATCATTCTTTAATAGAATTTTCTCCAGGACAAAAAAATCCATTTGAATTATTAAAGATACTGATGGAACATTATTACTTGCATTAAAGTACGAATAGTTAGGAATGGTGCAGAGGCAGTGGCATACGTTATGGTATTTAATTGGTAAGATTTTATTTCTTCATTCTGATCTGAGCGCAAAAATATACGTTGAAGAGGACTATCATTATTATTAATGCAAATTTGGCGGTATATTTGTTTTAAGTCAGCGGTTATGACGGCTTGACGTTTAAATCTAACTAAGATTGAAATAATATCGTTTTGAATTGTGGACCCTACTCTTTGAATGTGATTTAATGATAAATTATCACCGGCCTTTGCCGAACCATCAAAGGCAACTCTTTACTTTATTGTGGCACTAGTCTGCTTAATGACCGGATGATGAGGCAAATCAAAATATTTGGTATTGGGAATGTTTCCTTACAAGGTGGCATATGACTTATATCTTCATATTGCTTCATAAAATCAATATACTGTTTGGCGACACATGAATCTTTAATAATAAAAAAAATTTAATGACGCAAATCGTTTAAGAGCTAAATTATGCAATTAGTGTTAATCAATGGGATTTTCACTACAAAACGACCATTAGATGCACGCGTTGTAGTTTTAACAAAGTTTTTTTCATACCACAGTTCACCAGACATATGATGTTTATTCTCAATTACTTCCTCTAATTCCCAAAACTTTGCAATTTGTTCGTCAACTGAAGTAAAATTACAAATTGACGTTCTTTTTTATCAGATTATTTTTTATTAATAATAATAAATAAATAAATAAATAAACTTGACCCTGGCATATAAGATCCCAAAATAAATTAGTACCTATCAGCATGTTTACGTTCCCTGGTTTCCCCGGAACAAAGCAAACTAACACGTTTTCTTTATATCGCCGAAATACATCAAATATATCAACAGAATAGTGTATATTGTAATAGGTCTTTAAAAGCTTTAACATTGGTGAATTTGTGTAATGGGACGTGCGGGGTGTGGTGTATTCAAAAGTTCGAGGATTACGAACTAGTGTAGTAGGGACATGGTATTTAATTTCCGACACTAGCATTTGATCATCAATCTCATTGTGAACTATTTTATATAAATTAATTAAGTTTAAATATATGTGATGATTTCTGACGGATGTCTTATTAAATTTATCTAGAAGGTATTGGTGTGGCTACCCTCTCGGAGGATACTGTTCAGTATTTTTGTAATGCAAATATTTCAAAAACTGCCTTGTACATTTTCTATTTGATTTAGCAATATCTGTGAAGAGGGCTGCCAGACCAATACGCAATAGTCTAATCTACTCAAGACTAGTGATTTGTATAGAGTAATTAATGTAGCTACGTTTTTAAATTCCCTGGTAGATCTAATTATAAATCCTAGCACTTTTGAACAATCCTTTTCGATCTTATCAACATGATGTTTGAAAGATAATTTATGATCTAATACAATGCCTAGATCTTTTATTTTTTCTGTTCTCCACTTATATTATAGTTGTATGTAATACAATATGGCTTGTTTGTAAAGGAAATTACAGAACATTTTTTTATATTCAGTTCAAGACCACTTTCACAACACCAAGTTTTAAAACGACACAAATTTTGTTGTAAAATTTCACAATCACTAATAGACCTGATGCACTTAAAAAGTTTTAGATCATCCGCATACATTAAAAAATCACAGAAGTTATTCATGAACAACAGGAACAACAGCGGGCCTAGACTTGACCCTTGGGGTACACCATTTGTAGCTAAGTATTCCTGGGATACGTGGTTTCTATGTTCCACATACTGAAGCCATTCCCTCAACTATTAATCAATAACAGCTATAATGTTATCATTAACATCAGATGTTTTAAGTTGTTCGATTAGTGTTTTATGCGGCAATCGATCAAATGCTTTTGTTAAATCTTTATAGATTACATCGGCCTGAAGACGGTGTTCCATGTTGGTATAAAGGTCTTGTGTAAACCTAAACAGATTTGTGAGAGTTGACCTCCTCTTCATAGAGCCATGCTGCCTGATGTTAATCTTAAGGTAATTTTTGTTATAAATGTTGTAATATTTAATTTGTATTTAATGCTTTGTCTCTCTTACAATAAATGAAAGTATTACAAATAAATAGATAAAAATATGTACTTATAATTTTGACGTAAGAGATCCAGGGGGGAGTTCACTCGGCAGAATGTTCTTCCACTCCAGCCCAATGCAAGTTTTAATAACGGATATCCACTAGAATAATGAATATCCCGAGTATTAATACAAGAAACAGCAAATTTATTGTAGCAGATAAAAGATGCAATAACACATGATTTCTTAAAGTTCTTTAATCAGGAACATATTTGTTAAGAAAGTAGTTTTGTTAAGAACATTTCTAATTTTCATAAAATTAAGATATATAAATCGATAGAGAGTTAGTGGTTCATATGTAGGGTGAGCTGTAGTACTTATCACACCATCCAATTCCAAAACCAGAAGCGTATATTTTACTTAATAATTATAAACTCCATAATATACAGATTATCCTGTTAATATGGGGAAAAAAATGTAAGTTTGCCTCATATCTCGGAAAATAATGACGATAAAAATTTTCTGAATATTTATTATTAATCTGCGTAAAATTATCTAAAACTTTTCCTTTTGCAGTTTTTTTCTATCTGTTATAATAACCGAGGTAATATTGATTTGAAAAAATTGACACTTTTTACTTTTTTGAAAATATCTAGTTACCCTCGACTTTTGCGAAAACTTTGAAAGTGCAATTTCATTCGTCTCTTAAAACTACACTTCTTTTCCCATTCAACCGTTTTTCTATCTCTTATAGTTTCCGACATCTCCATCGACCATATATTTGCCTTACCTAGCGTACTCCTGACCTACCTCAATTGTCTGTACATTAACGTTGGTCAGGAATACGCTAGGTCAATATACAGCTTGTTGTGGTAGGTCAAGAGTACGCTAGGTAAATATATAGAAGTGCGCTAAGCTCTGGTTCTAGAATTACTTGAGAAAAAATTGTCAAGAAGTTTATTTCTTCTTGATCCCGAGAAAATTTTAGATAAAATTGAATTTCAACTTTAGAAATATTGTTATAAAATAAAATTTTCTCAGTATTCCTCAGAAATTATACAAATTACAAGGAACACAAAAGTAGTTAAAATTCTAAAAATTTAAGTATTTTAAAACAAAGTTTTTCAATTTATTTTAGTAGATAATAAAAATCCTTAACATATGAAATAATTGGTAAAGAATTGATAAACACTTAAATTAAATTGTGAAAGCAGAAAGAATAATGGTTAAAATTGAATTCCTGACGAGAATGTTGGATAATTATAGAAAACATAAATAGGAAATGAAGGCTAGGGAATTCTAGAACCGTCAAAAAAATCTTACAACTTGAAAGATTCAAAAAATCTGTAAGAAACAATGTTAGAATATTGAAACTTAAAAAAGAACTGTCTGAAAGATTAGATCAAATGAAATCATAATTTTCTAGAATAGAATGAAAATGATACAGAATTCTTAAAAAGCACAAATTGCTAGAAAATTGTAGAAATCTTCCAAAGTTCTGATTTAAAAAAATCCTGCAGAATCCAGAAATTGTAGAAATCTTCGAAAATTCTAATTAAAAAAAATCCTGCAGAATCCTGAAAGGTAAACTCTTAGGAAACTCTCATAAGTTTACAGGAATCTGCCAAAAAACAATCTGCTAAACAATTTGCAGAAATTTATGGAGAAATTTTTAAATCTGGACGAAAACTTTCTCGTAAATTTCACAATGAACAATGAAATTCTCTCAATTCCTGAAAGTATAGAAAAATTAAGTGGAAAATTCTTGAAGCATAGTACAAAAATTACTAAAAAATTCTTGAAATACGAAAAGAATAATTGCTATGAGATTTGAGAAATCTAGAAGAATTGCTAAGAAAATTCTAGAAGCCTATAAAAATTTTGTTGAAAGAAAAATTAAGGAAAAATTTAAGGAAAAATCCAATAGAACATATAAAATTGATTTCCAACTTTAGAATTATAGACAGAAATTAGCACAAAATAAATGGAATACTTTGAATGATAAAAGAGAAAATTCTGATTCTAAATCTCTCTTAATAATTCCAGAATCTTTAAAAAAAAATTATAATTTTGAGGTAATTTCTTAAAAAATTGATTTTGATGAAAGCTTTTCATAAATTCTCGAGGGAATAAATAAAATTTAACACCAACTATAAAAATTTAACTCTAGTAAAATAAATAAAATATAAATACACTGAACTTGAAAATTCAGTGTAAATATAGATTACAACGTAGTAACGGTCGCAACCATTCTCTTTATTAATTAAAATATAAATGCTGAAGATTATAGAAATTTCAAGAAAATATGTGAGTAAAAAAAAACAAAAACTAATGATTTAAGAAAATTTTGAAATCTGAAATCTTTCTATCAAGTTAGATATTTCTAAAAACCTCTTAAGAAAAATTTTACAATGTTTATGAGAAAAAATACAATTTCCAGAATATTCTGAAAGTCCTAAACAAATCAATATGTTTCTGGGAATCAAGACAAATTTATAAAAGTACTAAGAATCTAGAAGAAAAATGCAAAGCCGCAAAGAATGAGAAATTGTTGAAAAGTTCTTTCGCAAAAGTTTCACGAACATTTCAAAAAAGAAAATGGTAAGAATTAATTTATTTCTGGATTTCTAGCAAATTTATACAGTTTTCAAAATATTTTTATTTTATGTTGTCAACAACAAATATTTTGAAAACTGTATAAATTTGCTAGAAATCCAGAAATAAATTAATGGAAAATTCTACAAGCATTAAAGAATATTCTCATAACTTTGCAAATCAAACTGAGAACCAAACTAAATTCACAAAAAAATGCATTACTTCTTCCAAAAAGTTGGTAAAAAAACCCCGAAAAAATTTCGCCAATTGAAAAATTCTAAAAATCTACAAGAAAAAAGATTAGAATGTTTGAAACACAATTGCCTCAACTTAAAAAAAAATGAAATCATAATTTCTTTAAGAATAGAATGAAGATAATACATTTTAAGAATTATGTATCATCTTCATTCTATTCTAAAAGAAATTATGATTTCATTTTTTTAAGTTGAGACAAAAAGAGAAATTACTAGAAAATTCTAGAAATCTGGAAGAGAGAAATTTTAAAATTCTAATTTTAAAAAAATCCTGCAGAATTCTAAATGGTAAAAGGCGCGTAAAAGTTTACAGGAATCTGCTAAATAATTTTATAAAATTCTAACAAGAAACCAAATTCCCACAATTTAAAACAAACATTTCTGGAAGTAAGAGTTGAAAATACTTTAGCAATAGTTTAAAAAAACTTTCCAATAAAGAAAAATAATTTTGAAAACCAGAATAAAAATGGCTAGAAAATTATCGAAATTGCTGAAAAATTCTAGATATAGAAAATAAGAAAAAAAGTTAAAACTTTCATATTTCCAAAATAATTCCAATTGAATGAAAAACCTTCAAAATATTCTAATAAAATAAAAAACATACAACACTCATAATTTTTTAAAAAATGTGGTGAAATTTGACAAAAATTTAGAATTATTTAAGAAAACTCTCGCAATTTGGAAATAATAAAATTATGGGAATGTTCCTAAAGTTGGTATTCAATTTTATTCATTCTGTTGAAATTATCTTTAAAAGCTATTTGACAGGAATCTAATTAAGATATTACAAAAACATACTTAAAACTTTGTTAAAAAGCTATTTTTAAAAATGTCTTCACGGAAAAATAAGAATTCTGCTAGAAAATTATATAATTTTTAAGACATCTATGAGAATAAAAAGCTGGGGAATTCCAAAAATTGGCAACTTAGAATCTTTTGAAAATTTGATGGATAGTTCTAAAACACTTATAGAAAATGCCGCAATTTCTTTTAAGGATGCAAAAATGATTCTTATAAAAATTTAGGAATTTAGAAGGAATTTCTAAATTTTGAAGAGAAATTGTTGAAAAATTCTTTAGCAGAAATTATTAGAAATTCCAAGAATTATGAAAATGAGGAGCAAATAAAGTAAAAAAAATTCTTGAAAAAAATGTAACAAAGAAATTTTTATAATCTACAAGAAAATTTCTTAGAAACTCTAAAAGAAAATGACTCAAAATTTTTAAAATTGTAAAAGTGATGGTTCTAACAATTTTGGAATTTAGAAGGAATTTTTAAAATTTGGAAGAGAAATTTTCGAAAAATTCTTTAGCAAAATTTTCCAGATATTCCAAGAATTATTAAAATGTAGTTTTATAATTAACATAATGTTTCAAGTGATTAATGAGAAACAAGTATATTATGAAAATGTAGACCAAATAAAGTCTTTTTTTTTGAAAAATACAAAAAAGTCAACTAAGAAATTTCTATAATCTACAGAAATATTTACACTGAATTGAAAACTACATTCAGTATAAGTATAGATTACCATGTAATAACAGTCGCAACCATTCTCTTTATTACAAGAAAATTTGTTAAAAATGCAAAAGTGATTGTTATAAAAACTTAGGAATTTAGAAGGAATTTCAAAATTTTGATGCTAAATTGTTGAAAAATATATTAGCAAAAATTTCTAGAAATTCCAAGAATTATTAAGGTAAACCAAATTCTTGAAAAATGCAAAACAAATGCAACTAGGAAATTTCTATAATCTACAAGATTTTTTTTTGATAAGTTCCTAAACTCTTAATGAAACTGCCGCAAAATTTGTTAAAAAAGTAAGTAAAAGTGATTGTTTTACCAATTTGGGATTTTGAGGAATTTTAAAAATTTGTAAGAGAACTTTTTGAACAATTGTTTAGGAAAAATTTCTAGAAATTCCAACAAGACCAAATGAAGTAAAAAAAAAAAATCTTGAAAAACGCAAAAATTGCAACTAAGTAATTTCTATACTCCACTAGAAAAATTGTTGGAAAGTTCTTAAACACTGGCAGAAAATGCTACAAAATTTTTGAAAATGTAAAAGTGATTATTATTTAAAATTTAGGAATTTAGAAGTCTTAGTAAAGACTCATTGTTGTAGATTTACGAAATGTTTTCCTATTTTAAATTATTATTTTAGAAGAAATTTCAAGAATTTTGGAAAGGTAGACCAAATAGAGAAAACAATTTTTGAAACATACATAAAAATCTAAAAAGAAATTTGTTCTTAAACTCTAAAAAGTTAATTCTTGAAACTTGAAGAAGTTTAAATTAAATAAAGTAGTAATTTCTGTAAAATATATAAAAAACTGATAACAAAATTTTTAAAAAAGAGTGAAAGAGAAATTGTTTAAAATTCTAAAAATCTAGTAAAAGAAATTTACGAAGTTTTCAATTTTTAAAATTCTGCAAGAAAAACAACTGAAGAGCTTTCGAAGAAAATTCTTTTTAAACTTTAAAGGTGACTCATTAAAAATTTTAGGAATCTGGAAGAAAAAATCTTCACATTTCTCTCAATTGGAAAGAAAAGTTTCATAGATCTATTCTCTTAGTTTTAAATATTTTAATAATTTTTCTTCTAACAATTCTAGGCTTTTAACTTTTTTTAAATATTTTTTCTAGAATTCTAAAAATTTTTAGCAACTTTTCTACTATTTATCAAGAATTTTGTAATATTTGTTGCTACATTACTTAAGTATTTTTCACTTTATTTTTATTAAATTTCCAGAAACTTTTGTTTCCAACTGAAATTCCAAGGGTTTTTCAATTTTCATCACACTTTCAAATTCCTAGAATTTTCTTCGAGAACACTCCAGCAAATTTTCTTGTGGATTTCTAGAAATATACGAAGTTTACAGGATTGTATACCAGCTTCATAAACTCTCCCATAAAATTGTAGATTGAAAAGAAAAGTTAACTCATTAATTAACTTAGCAAACATGTTGGAGAATCTTTCGAGAAAATTTTTGCATCATGGAAAATTTCGTACAAAATTTTCGTAATTTAAAGGAAGAAAGAAAGGAATTTTACAATAATATTACAAAATTCTTGAAAAATGGAAGAGAAATTGTTAGAACATTTTAGAAATCTGAATAAAGAATTGCCTTATAGAAAAAATTATTGAAAAATTTTCGTCAAAAAATTTAAAGAAAGTTCTTGAGGAATATAACAAAAAATTTTTACATATTCCTTAATGAAATATTCTTATCCAAAAGTTTTTAAAAAATTCCAAGAGAATAGAAAAATTCTGCTATATATTTTAATCCAATTTCTTCATAAACTCTGCAATAGAATTATAGATTAAAAAGGAAACTACAAATATTTCAAAAAAATTTGTCTACAAAAAAAAAACTCATATATTTTAATTTTATAATTTTTGTAGAACATTTTGAAGAATTGTCGAACCTTGTCGGAAATTATTGACCTTTGGATGAAAAATTCTTGGAAAATTCTAGAAATATGGTAACAATTAAAAAAAATCTTTTAATTTAGAGAAGTTTCTGGAAATTTGGATAAAATAAAGTAAAAAGTTCTTCAGACTAGAACAACAATTGCTGGAAAAAAATATGAAATGTGAAAGAGATTGTTATAAAAATTTAGGAATTTAGAATTAAAGAAAATTCTCACATTTTGGAAGAGAAAATATTTTTAAAAAATTATAGCAAAAGTTTGTAGAAAATTCCAAGAATTATAGAAAAGAATTCTCGAACGCCAAGAAATTTCGTTCCCTTTATATGACACATTCATGAAATAGTCTGAATATTTTGGGAAACAAATTCTAGAAATTTCGAACAAAAAAAAAACACGTATCTGGAAATTTAGGCAAAGTAATGTAAAAACTTCTTCAAGAAATGAACAAAAAATGCTTGAAAATGTAAAAGATATTTAGGAATTTAGAAGAGGAGTCTTAAAGAAACTTCTCACAATTTGTAAGAAAAATTCTTTACCAAAAGGAAAAAATTACAAATTCAAATTCAAATTCAAATTCAAATTTATTAACGGATTTACCAATACAGCAATAAAATAGATAAAATGGGAGCTATACAATATAAATTTAAAAATAATACATATACATATATTATAAATTCTATAGAAAAGAATCAAATGGATAACTATGACTATGACTATGACTATGACTATGACTATGACTATGACTATGACTATGACTATGACTATGACTATGACTATGACTATGACTATGACTATGACTATGACTATGACTATGACTATGACTATGACTATGACTATGACTATGACTATGACTATGACTATGACTATGACTATGACTATGACTATGACTATGACTATGACTATGAAATTGCTTTAAAAGTTCTAGTAATCTCCTGAATTTAAAAAAGTTAAAGACATAAAGAAAATGGTCGTAAATTTTCAGAGATCTGCAAGAAATTTTGCTTGAGATTTTTTAGAATTCGAATTAAAAAGATTTTGTACAAAATAAAAAAAAACATCAATAGAAAAATCAATCGTTTCCCCCAAATTCTACGGCCTGACAATGCAAATATGGCATACCAATCAGAATTTTTCAATTTGTGCGTACTTGCACAAATTGGAAAATTCGAAAAATCTGCAAGAAAAATTGTTGAAAAGTTGGAAAAAATCAGAAAAATTTCTAAAAATCCTAGAAGCTTTGAAGAACATTTTTAGGGAATGTATAAAACTTTAAACTTTAAAAAAAATCTAAAAACAGTTGCTTAAAACATCCAAAACAAGTTCTTGCAATTTGAAAGAAAAATAAATGAAAAAATCTAAAAATATCATTACAAATTGAAAGAAGAATTTTTGCAAAATATTAGCAAAATTATACAGAAATTGGTAGAAATATTCTAGAATCTTATAAGCAGATTGTCGCAATTTGGAAGAAAATTTTATTTAAAAAAATTCAAGAATTTCCAAAAATATGAAAAACAAAACTAGAAGAAAATTATAGACACCTCTAACGGTATTTAGACATGCAACTAAGAAATTTCTATACTCTACTAGAATATTTGCTGGAGAGATTTCTGAACTCTAAAAGAAAATTCCGCAAACTTAAAAAAAAGTAAGTAAAAGTGATTGTTTACCAATTTGGGAATTTAGAAGGAATTTTAAAAATTTGGAAGAGAAATTTTTGAAAAATTCTTTAGCAAAAATTTCTAATAATTCCAAGAATTATGGAAAGGCAGACCAAATAGAGTTAAAAAAATTCTTAACAAAGACAATTATTGCGACCATTACTACATGGTAATCCATTCAGCGAATTCACTGTAAAAAATTCTTGAAAAATTGGAAAAAGTATAACTTAGAACTTTCAATAATCCACAAGAAAATTTGTTGAAAAGTTCTTAAATGTTCAAAGTCAACTCTTATAACTGGAAAGAAAGTTTTGATTAAATAATATAATTTCTCTAAAATAGAACAATAATTGATAATAAAATTTGTCAAAAAGAGTGATCGTTAGAGAATTGATGAAACCATAAAGAGAAATTGCTTAAAATTAAAGAAATCCTGTAAACTAAAATTTATTGACATCCACAAGAAAATCTGCTGGAGAGCTCTTCTAGAAGAAAATTTTAGGAATTCGGAACAAAAAATGCTTGAAAATTGTTACGATTAGAAAGAAAAATTTCTGGAAACAAAGAAAATAAAGTAGAAAATTATTGGGGGATGGAGCAACAAATTACAAATTACAAAATTCTTGAGTAATGTAAGAGAAGTTTCTAGGAATTTTCATAAATCTAGAAGAAATATTGCAAAAAAATTAGAAGACTAAAATTGTTGGAAAAAACAGTTCTTGTTCTAAAGATTAAGAAAAAAAAATTAAGAGAATGGATTAAATTGTATACCAGCTTCATAAACTCTGCCATAAAATTGTAGATTCAAAAGAAAATTGTAAATATTTTAAGAAAATTCGTCTATGAAAAGAAAAGTTAATTTATTACTTGATAATCTCTGTAAACTAAGCAAATATTCATGAGAATTTTCTAACCTCGAGAAAATTCTTACATCATGGAAAGCAAATTCGTGGAAAATTTGGTACAAATTTTTTTCTAATTTAAAGAAAGTTCTGAGGAATTGAACAATAATATTACAAAATACTTGAAAAATGGAAGCGAAATTGTTTGGAAATTTTAGAAATCTGAATGAAGAATTGCAAATTAAAAATTGGAAGCCTAAAATAAAAAAATATAAGAACAAAAATTAATGAAAACTTTTAAGAATTTGTTTTTATTTATTTATTATTTATCAACAGATACATAATGCATCTAATTACAGGAAAATATCAAAAGCCAATTCTAAAGGAATGTAACAATAAATATTATAATTTTCTTGTAAAATGGAAGAGAAATTTCTATGATATTTAGAAATTTTGAAGAATTGTGGAAAAAAAAATTAGAAAAATTTACAATTTGTGCCCAAAAGTTTTTAAAAAATTCTAAAAAAATGGAAAAAATTTGGTAAATATATTTATCCATTTTCTTATAAACTCTGTAATAAAATTCTAGATTGATAAGGAAATTATAAATATTTCAAGAAAATTTGTCTACGAAAAGAAAAGTCATAATTTTTAATTTTACAATTTCTGTAAATTTGACTAGCATTCTGGAGAGTTCTCGAACTTCTTGCACTTTGGAAGACAAGTTCGTGTAAAAGTCTAAAAATCTGGTAAACATATCCTCGAAAGAGAGTCCTAATTTAGAGTAGTTTCTTCAAATTTAGATAAAATAAAGAAAAAAATTATTCAAGAATAGAACAAAAAGAGCGGGGAAATTTTGGAAAATGTATAAGGTTTTATTATAAAAATTTAGGAATTTAGAAGGTTTAGAAGTCTTAATGAACATTCTCACAATTTAGAAGAAAAATTGTTAAAAAATTCATTAGAAAAAAATAAAAATTGTTAAAATTGAATTCCAAACCAGAATGTTTGAGAATTATAGAAAATTTAACACATTTTTGAGATAAGAAGGCTATGGAATTGTAGAACAGTAGAAAATGTTCTCTCAAATTAAAAAAAAATCTAAAAATCTGCAAGAAAAACTCTTAGAATCTAGAAGTAAAATGCGAACAAAAAATTCAGAAAATTTTAGAGGGGATATTATTGAAATATTCTTTTGTTTTATGAAAATTTCGAAATAATCTACACAAATAAATAACAACTTTCAAAGTGATAAAATAGAGAAACAAGTATGTTAGATAGTCATAAAAATTTAAGACATCTGTAAGAGAATAAAGCTGGGGAACACTAGAAAAGTCGAAAAAATCTCGTAATTTGGAAAATTTAAAAAATCTGCAAGAAAAATTGTTGGAAAAGAGCTTCTGGAACTTCAAATGAAATCATTTTAGAAAATAATGAAATTGGTTACATTATTATTTTGACAGATAAATTTCTAGAAAATCTGGAAGAGAAAAAATCTAAAAATTTAATTAAAGGCAATCATCTGATAAATTTACAGTAATCTGCTTAAAAAAAATTGAAAAATTTGTAGTAATCCATTTAAAAAATTTGAAATTTGGAAGAAAACTTTCTCCTAAATTTAATAATGAAGAACAAAATTCTTGCAATTTGAGAGTAACATTTCTGGAAATATAGACAAACTAAGTGGAAGATTCTTGAAGAATAAAAAATAATAATATTACAAAATAATTAAGAGAATAATTATCTACGAAATTTGAGAAATTTAGAAATAAAATTAATGGAAAATTCTTGTTTAAAAGTTTTCCAAAGAATGCATCAAATTAATTGCCAATACACAGAATAGAAAATTATTATAAGATTTCAAGAAATTCGTCTAGAAAAAGTTAGCCTATAATTTTGAATTTTTTTTGTTTCTCTAAATTTAACATAACGATAAATTATCGAATCCAGAGAAAATTCACTTTGAAAGAAAATTCTAATAATTTGAAAAAGTAATTCTTAATTTAGAGAAATTACTGGAAACTTTAGAGACAACTCTAAAAAGATATTTTAGAATGAATGAGAGAACTGCAAAGTTTTTAAAAATATTCATTTGTGTATTTATTAATACTTATGTATTTTTATATAAACGATATTCCAAAAACTTTTTACAAAATTTAAAAAAAACACATACAAATAATTTAGGTCATAAAAACCCTGAGATTGCCTTAAAAATTTAGAATTTTGGGAATTGCGAAAAGACTTCAAACAAAATTCTCACTATGAAATAATTGTAAAATTCTTTAGCAACAGTTTAAAGAAAGTTCCAATAAAGTAAAACAATTTTGAAAACTAGAAAAAAATTGATAAAAAACTCTAGAAATTAAGAAAAATCTAAGAGAATAGTTAAAGTTAAAACTTCTAAAATAATAAAATAATTCTGATAGAATAAAAAAACCTTCAAATTATTAAATTAAAAATAACTGAAATCTAGAAAAAAAAATTGGAAAGAATTCGACTAGAATCCTTTAAGAAAACTAGCGAATTTTGAAAAAAATCAAGAAATTGAGCCTCTACAAAAAAGATTCATACTTATAAAAATAAAAATTACTGAAAATTTTTAGAATTTAAAATTTATATACAATAATCTTTATTCGGACACATTAACAGTACATAATAACATCTAATATAAATATAAATAAATGGTGTTAGTCCGTCTGGACTATATATATATTTTATTTTTATTTTTTTTATTTTTTTAAAATTTAAAATGTCATATTGACAGATATTACTGTAATTAAAATTACTTCATCCAAAATGGACATAAATGCCAGTAATGGCCAATACTTTGCTTAAATGGCAAAAATACTTGGTTGAAAATGAATTCCATCATCTGAAGCAGAAGAAGGTTCCAGAGTGGAAGAACACATGATGAACTCCGCCTGCAAGACCTGTGACCTAATTTTTTGTAATTTTTAATGTATTTATCTTAATTTTCTTTACACTATTTTAATATGATCTTGTAAAGTAAATATGAATAAATAAATATTAGAAAAAAAATCAAGAATTCTTGAACAGAGGAATTTCTAGGACAGCCTAGAAGCTTCGAAGAACATTTTTAGGCAATGCATAAAATTTTGCTCCTTTTTAAA
Organism: Ontholestes murinus; assembly: GCA_963969525.1. Taxonomy (NCBI): domain Eukaryota; kingdom Metazoa; phylum Arthropoda; class Insecta; order Coleoptera; family Staphylinidae; genus Ontholestes; species Ontholestes murinus. Next base: position 68,565,416 of record OZ018393.1, on the reverse strand, counting down.
ACACTGGAAAACAACTACTCAAGACATTCAAAGAGAGTTCTAGTAATTTGGAAGAAAAATAAATGAAAAATCTAAAAAAAACATACCCAAAAATTATTTTTACAAATTTCAAGAAGAATTTTTGGAAATTAAGATAAAATATTGTAAAATGATCTTGAAGAATTGGATAAGAGTGTTGTAAAATATTAGCAAAATTATACAGAAATTGGTAGAATATTTTTAAAATGTTGAAGAATAACTGCTAAAAAAATTACAATGTCATAAACAGGTTGTTGACATGAAAAAAAGAAAAATGAAAAACAAATCTGCTAGAAAATAGAAGCATAGATACCTCTAATGGTATTTAGAATTTTCAGAAATCTATAAAACTAGTAAAATATAAATAAAGTAAATTCGAACATTCTTGAAAATAGGGTAAAATAAATAATTTGCTAGACAATTCAGAAACTAAATAAATATTTGCTAAAAAAGGGGACTACTTAAAGGAAAATTATCAAATTGTAAAGATCTTCTTATAAATTACAATAGGAAATGATGAAAAATTATAAAAATGTAAAGAAAATGTGTCTTCATATAAATAAGTAATTGTAGAGGCTTTTACTTCGTGATACATTTTATGATTCAAATAAAATAAAACGAATAACTTTGTTTTTATCACTTTAGTAACAAGTGTTATTAAAAAAGTGATAAAAACAAAGTTATTCGTTTTATTTTATTTTGAATCTTCATATAAAGGCTCATAGATTTGAAAATTTCTAAAAAATATGAAAAAAAAAGAACTAGTGGAGAATTTTAGAACATTCAAAGAAAATTCTCTTACTTTTTATAGTAACATCTTGATTGATATAAATTTTTGTAAATTAGGAGAAAAAAAAACAAGAAATCTAGATGATTAACTGTTACAGAATTCTATAAGTTTTAAAGAACATTCTGGAAATTTGAAAGAAAAAGTGCTGAACAATTCTGGAGCTTTTGATAAAGCTCCGAAAGAATTAATTAATACAGTTTACCACTAACTCTAAAATAATGAATAACCAGAAGGCCAAATTTTTAATATGAAGAATCCGTACAAGAAAACAGCCAATTTATTGTAGCAGATAAAAGATGCAATAGCGCATGATTTTTTAAAGTTCTCTATTAAGGAATGTGTTTTTAAGAATGTAGTTTTGTCACTAACACCTCCAATCTTCAAGAAATAAAGATGAATGGATAGATAAAAAGTTGGATTACATATAGGGTGGGCATGTGTATCCAATTCCAAAAACACAAGCCAGTATTTTACTAGGTAATTAATTAGAAACACTATAATATATACTTATTAAGAAGTTTTATCATCATTTCGCCTTATCAAATCAAAATTTTAAGATTTAAGCTTTTATTTTTAACATCTTTAGTGCAAAATAAAAAAAAATCTGTAATATAATAATTAAGAAAATAGGTTAGTGACCAGGAGACTGTTATGTTTTTTTAAAAGATTAATAACACTGTATTTCTTACATAAAAAAATTAGTTAAACCAACAATCAATTTCGTGTCAATTATCGCTATAAGGGCAATTAACGGACAGACATGTGCCTTCAATTTGCACTTATCGCGAGAAATGTCGGTGTAATCGCGACGTGGATAAATCAAGTGAAATTCGTCTGTGTTAATCGCGTAATGAAGTTAATAAGTGGCACGGACAGAAAATTACCAGCCCACAAATTCAATTATTCCGTATGATAGCCGGGTCACGTGACGTTGGTGCGGGAGTTAATATGTGTCAATGCCAAGGGAAGTCTTACTTACTAAGATTATGTTTGATTAGTCGCATTGATTAAATTCCAACCCGATTATGTGTATATTTTAATGTGCACGTCCTGTATTATTAATATTTAATAAAACTGAATTATACCAAGAGTCTCTCAATTATTCTTGCGCGTTCTAAAAAGTAATTACCACCGTGGCAATTTGCAGTTTCCATTGAATGCGTGTACGGGGAAAAACTAATTGGCAAACTGAGACTGTGGTATGTGTGTGTTGATAAAAAAAAAAGGAGGAAACAGAATTGGCAACAGGAAGTGGAAAACGTAACGATTGCGTTGCTTTAACCCAATTACGTTTTTTCGCGCCCTCCTGTGTGTTATTCGAGAATTAGGGTCCATCAAATATATATCTTGTCAAAAGTAATGTAAATATGTGAATGTTTTAAAATCCCAAATGAAATAATGAATTGCTGCAAAATTCAGTAAACTCTAAAGATCCAGAAGAAATATTGCTTTAAATTTAATGTCAATTAACTTATATAAAACCATTTGAAAAAGCTATAATGTAAATCTATAAATTTTGTAGTTTTCTTTTAATAAGTATCAAGGACTTTTATTGTCTGCTAGAATTTAAACAGCGTCGGTGTTTAACGTCGACAAAACATGTTTTGAGGAAGAGACTTATTTATTTGTTAAAATCGCAGACAGTGAGCACAATTGATCTGTACACGGATAAACCCGAACATTGACGAAATTCAACTTTAATAAACATCCACGTGGAAGCCAAAAATTGACCAAAACTACTAAAAAAGTAGATTGAAAACTAAACAAATTATCGAAATCGTAAAAAAATGTAATACATAAAATCTGAATATGTTTTTTCTTAAATTAAATAAAATTTTGATTAAATAATTGTTTACATTAAAAAGGCACTGTTATAAAATTATATTCGTAGAATCTAATTAATACAATGTTTCACTGAGAAGAGGCGACTCTTCGGATGGTAAATTTATTTTATTTATAAGTGTACAAGAAGTGTTGCAGCAGACGTCGTTTTCTCTAGGGGGTCCAGGAGTTGTGGTCTAGATGTACTAGGCGTTGATTTGGCATCGGTGCTCAAGCGTGTGTTATCATCTAGCTAGAAGGATGGTGGCTCGTGAAAACCTTCTGTTGTGGTGGAAACCTCAGACGCCTCGATATGGACAAGTTTTTAATAACTGCCTAAGGCCGAGTATTAAGCACATCCGATATTTAGGTATTCATCATCTTATTAAAATAACTACTCTTAACTCACATAGACCTAAGACTTATGAAGGTCTGTTCACTGAGAGTGTTGAAATTACTCTGATGATGAGTTTATTTTATGAGGAGAGGAAATCCATCACGAACACCTTTATAGCAGGGTAGTGTTGGAGTTCTACTGACTAAAACCACTTCTCCGTGATCGCTGATGTGACTAGTCGAGGATCAAACGGTCTTTTCTAGTCGAATCTCAAGCGGTGGATCGCTAAAACTTGGGGGGGATCCGGTCCTTTGTGATGCTTCCTAAGCTTCGAGAGGCCAAATGAATACCAATTAGGATCTGACGTGGCCTTCGATGTTTGCTGTCAGCAGTCACATCGGAAATTTTACTTCAGAGCGAGAATTATCGTCAATTTAGCTGTAAAGGTTCCCAACAAACTCTTTGTTGTTATTCCAGGACACTCAATATCTTTTTGTAATGATGTGTCTGTGTATTCCTCATATAAGGGCGACGTTTTGCGTTCGCTGTAGTTTTGTTATTAAAGTGGATTTATGGTAGGCCCAAATGGATGCACCATAGGTAAGATGCGGCTTTACAAACATGGTAAATAGTTTTAATATATCTTTCTCAGGCAAGGTTATCATCTTGTTGATGACGGACCACGGATTAGTCACGAAGCTTTGGGCTTCTGATTCTGATAAGCGATCATCTTAGACCAGGAGAGGCGCCGGTTGAAGGTTATGTTGAAATACCTAATCTCGTCTTATATCTCTGAAGAAGACTTGAAGGAGAATGATCATTAATTTTTCAAAATGTAAGAATACACTCTTATCAGCATTAACCTCAAGTCGCCATTGAGTTGCCCACTTCTCATAGATACTGAGAGAAGCTTTCTTTAGATAAACTGTGATGCCTTCCTACTAAGTAGAGCTGTGTCATCTTCTTATTTTGCGATCATCACCAGAGCCAGTTTTGGAATGTCGCTTGTGCAGATATTCTTCAGTGTCTAGGATAGAGCAAAAACCTGTAAAAACCCCGCACAGATCTTACGCTCGCTTGATAGTAACGAATGCAACGAAACTTTCTGTTACGAAGAAAATCGTGCGTGACTCTGTTTAGGTAGTCGGGGAAATTTTATAAATTTGTCCATTATGCCAAATCTTGTTTCATGCTTTCGAGATGTCGAGGAAGACTGTGATAGTATAGTGTTATATCGAAAAGCCCTCTGAGATAAATTCGCTGTTTATTGGTAGACATGCCGGCACCGGTTTGCGAATCGGGAAAGGAAAATCGACTAGAATTTTTTCGATCAATTCACCTAACATGCAAGCTAATGAGATAACAGCTTTATAGGAGGAACATTTATTTACCTTCCTCAGAAATCTTGATCACGTCGGCTAGCTTTCAAGCCGAGATGAAATATTCCTCTGATTGAGGGTGAATTGAAACTCAAGAGCGTCCGCCAACACCTCAGATTTATAAATGTGTCCATTCGCACATAATAACGCTTGGTTGTTATATTTTCAGGTTTGAATTTGGTTGGTCATTTATTGACTCTAGACGAAGTTCTCAATGGTTGTTTAAACATCGTCTCTGACTTAAGCGGAAGTCTGTTATATTGCATACGAAGAGAAGAAACGAATGTGTTTTGCCATCGACGGCGGGTGATGTTTTTTTTTGAACAGAGATTTTAACTCAGTTGGAATTTGTAGCGAATATATGATTTGAATTTCTGCGCTTAAGAATTACGTGCTCTTGTCACTAATTATTCTGTGAGTAATCCATATGATAAGAATATTTCTTTGATTCTACTGGTTGTGGATTCATTAGCAATGGATAGCATTGCTGATGTGAGCTTGTCAACAGCTGTCTCGAGGTCTGCTTTAAATCTGATACTTTGGAGATGAAGGGCTCAACCTATCGCCAACATTTCAGCTAATTTGTGCACTTAATATCACTCAAATGTCTATTATCACCGAAGGCAAGATCCAGAAATTCTGGGTTATCAATTTATACTTAATGTTGGTTGGTCAATATAGTCAGTGGATAATTTGTTGCATTACTGCTTACTGCGCTTACATATTGTTTTCCTTGTCACTGATTATTCTTCTGGGTAATCGATATCGTAAGAATATTTTTCCGACAAATATGATGCAGCTCGGTCGCGTGACGTTGGTGACATTGTTGCGAATTTCAGGCCAGTTATGATTCTTAAATGGGATCGGTGTGGAATCGGTTTAACGGGAGAAATGTTGCGGTTTGGAGATGACTATCTGAGAGTCCTTGCTATCAGCGTTGTGTGAATTCCACAAGAGTCCCTGATGGTAAATCGGCTGTCACGTTTATTTTGCGGGAAGCGTATTCAATTACCAAGTTAAATACCTGAAGCTGAGGTGCTTATCGGACGAAGCCTCTATTTTGTGATCGCAATGGTTGAAGTACCCGCGACATTTTTGTACTGCCTTTCGCTCTATGGTGCTGATTTTCATTTCAGTTTTTGGTAATAGTCGGCTTCTGCGTTCAATTGATTGGTCTTTCCTCCTTGCTTTCCCCCTGCATCAGAGCTGCTCCTAACGCGAAGAAAATTTAGCTGTGGTCTGCCGGTTATAGTGATCCCCAGGACCACGAGGTGCCCTTTTTTGTTAAATCTCTTGGCGGCCGTGCTGTGCGAGCGAAATCTTAAATAAATTTCCGCTACAAGCTGAAAAAAAGAAGAAGAAAGGTTCAATTGTTTTCAATTGGTATTTTTTTTAAATGAAAGAGGGTAAGTGGTAGGAGGTGGAAGGTTCAAGTGAGTTGTGGCAGGAGGAGGAAGGTAAAGAGAGGAGGAAAGATCAGGTGGTTTGATGAAGAGTACAGAGGAGCGAAAACGGAGGTAAGGGGGATGAAGTAAAAGTACAAAGGTAAAAGAGGGGGTGAGGGGTAAATGTGGAGAATACTAAAGAGCGGGGGAATGAAAAGGCAGACAGAGGTCGAGCTGCATAAGTGTTTTGAGAATTGTAAGAAAGAAATCCGGAATCCGGGAGGGATAGGTAGAGGAAGAGAAAGGAGAGAGGTGGCAGACTTATACATAGCTTCTGTACTAAAGAACCTATTTGAACAACGTACGCTGTTATGCAGGATATTGTGGGAGCTACGATTCAAGTTTTAGTATTCCTATAAGAAGAACCCAAAGCTGCTGGTCCAGTTGCATCACTGTGAAGAGCATGTCAAATTTGACAGATGAATGAATAGCACAAATTTTTGACGAAAAACTTAATTTTTTATTAATTGATACAAATAACTAATAAACTATAAATAAAATATATAATACAAACCAAATGGCAGATTTAAGAACTCTGAAGATTTCATTTAATGCAAGTCGAAGCGATTACAATAAAGCGAACATTTTTTCCATAAATAATAATGGCGGCCGACATTTGTGCAACTTGTTTACTGGTTGCTAAGTAACGCTTTCATTAGTGCACTGCGGGTAAAATATGTTTTCATTAATTGAATTATTGAAATGACATTAAAATATTACTCATAAGAATATATTCTTTGAAATCCTTTATGATCAAAGATAAAATTTTGTAAGGCACACGTGTAAAAAGTTTCTTTATTGCACTCCTGGCTTTAAAAAAACTCGCTCGTTCCTCGCTCGTGTTTTTAAACGCCAGTTCGTGCAATAAAGCATCACTTTTTACACTTGTACCTTAAATAACTATTAGCTTGCATATTACACGTGTAACAACAAGGCGGCAATAAGGAGAATACTAAAAATCAGGAAGAAGTGGAGCTAAAGAAGGCTGAAAAATGTAAAGAAGAGAGCGGAAATTCAAGAGGAGTAAAGAGGGAAGGAGACAAATGGTAGACTTCACAGAAGAGGGAGTGGAGGCAGATGTTGAAAAATTAAAAGAGAAAATAGGAATTAAGGGGTAGGAAATGTTTAGGGAGATTTTGAACCGAATATGGAAAAAGGAGATCCCGAAATTGTAGAGGTTGGCGGTAATATGCATTATACACAAGGGAGGTGAATCGGAGAAAATTATATAGAGAACATAGGAAGACGAATATAGGAAGGAAGGGGAGAGATGATAAACTTTACATAGGAGGAAGTAAGAAAGTAGAAAGAGAGTCAAAAAGAGGAAAAGAGACGTGGCAGATGGTTTAAATGCGGAGAGAAAGTGAGAGGAAGAAAAGGTTAAGGGAGATTTTGAACTTAATATTGAGTGTGAAGGAGGAGATATCGAAATCGTGGTATGCCCTATATGCAGGGGGAAACATGGAAACGTATAGGGGAATTATCGTATAAAAACAAGCAATGATTATTGTTAAGAATAGGGGAGGCATCAGCTAATATCTTAATGCACCCGTGGAATTTTTATACTGCCCACAATATGGTGCTTTTATTTCAAGTCAGTAATTATCCTTCAGGATTTTTTTTTCTCTCTCTTTTAGCTCGGTAATGGTTGTGCGATATAGATTTTCCATATATCGTAAGAATATATTTTCGACGAATATGTTGCAGCAAACAGTAGCGGCTGTAACTTGGAGAGCGAATTCCACACTAGCAATTATTCTTTAGGATATTCTCGATGGTTCTTTAAGCTTCGTAAAGGTTGTGCTTTGAAGATGACGAGACGGAGACTTTCGCTATCATCGTTCTGTGAATACCGAATATGATTGTTCTTCCCTTACACTAGAGCGGCTCCTAAGGCGTAGGCGATAGTGTCGATGCATAGGACGATATGTTCTTGTGGTCTGTCTGTTGTGGTGGTTCCTAGGACGACGGGATGTCCTCCTCTTTAAATAATAATAATAGCTTTGCTATGCGAGCGAAATCTTGAATTAATTTTCGGTACCAGCTGCGGGCCTTGTTTTTTTTTTTTCTAGGGCAATTTTTTTGCTGTAGTTTCCCAATACATTATTTTTTTATTGGGAAACATTTAGTACTGCTAAAGGATGTTTGGGAAGTAGAGACGAATATTAAAGTTATATACAACATACAATATTTATTGAAAATGTATTTGTTTTCTTATAAACACATTATGTAACATCTACCATTTATGTATCAAAAATTATATGTCGTTAATAACCCTTTGAATTTCATCCTTCAATTGGTATATTATTTGTGGTTTGTTTACGATGTCACAAATCCCCACAAAAAAAGTCACAAGGCGTAAGATCACATGATATGGCAGGCGATTCCTGGTTGTCACGCAGAGTGATAATGTGTGACACGTCGCACCATTTTGTTAAAATCAAAAATCGTCATTTTGATCCACAACTGCGAAAAACCAATTAAAAAGCCTGTTTATGTAATGGTTGCCGTTCATGATTTTCAAAAAAGTACGGGCCAATCACTGCCCAGAATTCACAGCACACAGTCGTGTGTTGTGGATGCATCTCATCTTCCACAGTCATTCGCGGATTTTCGGTACCCCAAATTCTGCAGTTTTGTTTATTAACGTACCCACTGAGGTGGAAATGCGCCTCATCTGAAAAAAATATTCTTTTTGTGAAGTTTTTATTCTCTGTTTGTTGAGCCAAGACCCACTGAGCAGATCGATGTATCTTTCTATGATTTACAGGCTTCAACTCTTGTGTAAGTTGAGTCTTGTACGCATGCATTTTAAGATCTTTTGAAAGGATTGTATACATTGAACTTGTTGTAAATTCAGTTGATGAGCTCGTCAGCGAACAGAATTTTTGGGGCTTACGGTCATATTATCACACACGGCTGCAATGTTTTCTTGTGTTCGAACAGAACGCGGCCGTCCTGTTTTCTCAACATCTCTGCTCTCAAACTTCCGGATCAATTTCTGAACTGAGGATTCGGTTGGAGCAGCGTTACGTCCGCGTGTCACATGCAATTCACGAACGGTTGCCGTAGGACTTTCACTGCTTTTGTAATAACTTTTTATCGCTTGGATACGTTGCTTAGTTATATATAGCCCAACGACTACCCCCCACTTGGAAATCCATTTTATGCAAAAAACATATCTCTTCACCCGCTCCACAGATTCCAATCCCCACAGGTACCACCAACGTAATCCCGGTTAATCCGACCGGCCCTATTACAAGTAGCCGCACACGCGCCACCAAACGTCAACCGCCAACACCGCAGGTATAAATAGCGCAGTTCCACTTAGCACGATCGCAGTTCCCCATCGAACACCGCCTGAAGAAGACCAATGCGACTTGGTCGAAACGTTGCAAATCGGTTCTTTTCAGAACCATTAAAACTTGCAAATTCGAAGATTAAAGCCGAACATTGACAATGTATATATATATATATATATATATATATATATATATATATATATATATATATATATATATATATATATATATATATATATATATATATATATATATGTTTTCCCCTGAAATTTTGATTATAAGTAATGTAATGTGTTTATATTGTATCTCGATTATTATTATTGATCGTCATGATTATTTTGCAATATTCATGTTAATTTGGCTTAAATAGCTTCAAAATTTTAACAAGTGAATAGAAAATTTAAATTATTAAACGATTATAAACGAACTTTAATGGATTTGAATAAATTCTATAAAAATATACTCAAAATACATACAGTTGTAAAACAAATGACTAACTGTAAGCATGCTGTTAATGGTTTTTCTAAAATTTCTCACCAAACTTTGTGTTAGCGTGCAAAAAACGCAATCAACTAGTTTTCATGAAATTTCGGGAAAACTTCTCAATGGATTTTAATAAATTCTATAAAAATGTACTCAAAATACATACAGTTGTAAAACAACTGACTAACTGTAAACATACTGTTAATATTTTTTTTTAACTTCTCACCAAACTTTGCGTTAGTGTGCAAAACACGCAATCAACTAGTTTTCATGAAATTTCAGGAAAACTTCTCAATGGATTTTAATAAATTCTATAAAAATGTACTCAAAATACATACAGTTGTAAAACAAATGACTAACTGTAAGCATGCTGTTAACGGTTTTTCTAAAATTTCTCACCAAACTTTGTGTTAGTGTGCAAAACACGCAATCAACTAGTTTTCATGAAATTTCAGGAAAACTTCTCAATGGATTTTAATAAATTCTATAAAAATGTACTCAAAATACATACAGTTGTAAAACAACTGACTAACTGTAAACATACTGTTAACGGTTTTTCTAAAATTTCTCACCAAACTTTGTGTTAGTGTGCAAAAAACGCAATCAACTAGTTTTCATGAAATTTCAGGAAAACTTCCCAATGAATTTAAAAAAATTCTATAAAAATGTACTCAAAATACATACAGTTGTAAAACAAATGACTAACTGTAAGCATGCTGTTAATGGTTTTTCTAAAATTTCTCATCAAACTTTGTGTTAGTGTGCAAAACACGCAATCAACTAGTTTTCATGAAATTTCAGGAAAACTTCTCAATGGATTTTAAAAAATTCTATAGAAATGTAATCAAAATACATACAGTTGTAAAACAACTGACTAACTGTAAACATACTGTTAATATTTTTTTTTAAAATTTCTCACCAAACTTTGTGTTAGTATGCAAAAAAACGCAATCAACTAGTTTTCATGAAATTTCAGGAAGACTTCCCAATGAATTTAAAAAATTCTATAAAAATGTACTCAAAATACATACAGTTGTAAAACAAATGACTAACTGTAAGCATGCTGTTAACGGTTTTTCTAAAATTCTCACCAAACTTTGTGTTAGTGTGCAAAACACGCAATCAACTAGTTTTCATGAAATTTCAGGAAAACTTCTCAATGGATTTTAATAAATTCTATAAAAATGTACTCAAAATACATACAGTTGTAAAACAACTGACTAACTGTAAACATACTGTTAACGGTTTTTCTAAAATTTCTCACCAAACTTTGTGTTAGTGTGCAAAAAACGCAATCAACTAGTTTTCATGAAATTTCAGGAAGACTTCTCAATGGATTTTAATAAATTCTATAAAATTGTACTCAAAATACATACAGTTGTAAAACAAATGACTAACTGTAAGCATACTCTTAATGGTTTTTCTAAAATTTCTCACCAAACTTTGTGTTAGTGTGCAAAACACGCAATCAACTAGTTTTTATGAAATTTCAACAAAACTTCTCAATCGATTTTAATAAATTCTATAAAACGTAATCAAAATACATACAGTTGTAAAACAACTGACTAACTGTAAGCACGCTGTAAATGGTTTTTCTAAAATTTCTCATCAAACTTTGTGTTAGCGTGCAAAAAACGCAATCATCTAGTTTCATGAAATTTCAGGAAACTTCTCAATGGATTTTAATAAATTCTATAAAAATGTACTCAAAATACATATGTAAAACAAATGACTAACCATGAATGAAATCGCAAATAATTTGTTTGTTTCGGCATACAATGTGCATAGACTATTTAAAAGGAATGGTTTTAAGTCTTTCAAAGTTAAAACAACACAAGATGTTTAATTTTTTCTTTGGAGCCATATAAAGCAAATAATTTATACCCATCAGCATCAAGAGTGGATGATCTCAGATTAAAAATTCGTCAAGCCACTCAAAATATTACTCCTGCCATGTTAAAAAACTGGGAAAATTATAGGATCGTCTGGGATATTGTCTGTCTGTGTTGCTAAAAAAGATGTTTTCGAACATTTAATAAGATGAACATTGTAGTTATTTGTTATTCGTTACGTTAGAATTATGTTTGTTAAAATAGTAATGCAAAAAACGATCGTTTTAACTAAATGCCATTCAATTGCACCTATTCAAAATTTCAGGGAACAACGTGTGGAAAAGCCAAATGAAATAAATTCATTATTTCGATTACATTATTCAACGTAAAAAAGTGATCTTACCTTCAACCACCTTCGGTTGACAGTTCCCTATTTTTTTTTATAAATTAGAAATCATAAATTGACATTCTTCAACGTGAAAATATAATCCCTACCTTCAACCCCTTTCGGGTGACAGTTACAACCCCTATTTTTTTAAATGGGAAGTATGGGCTTGTGATATATCATTCGAAAGGTCTATTCATTTTCTATTCAAAAATGTTATTGTTTCAATTTTGTAGCTAAAATTAACATTAAAAAATAAAATCATCTGATTATTGAAATTTGTTCAAATACACTCAATATTGTTCATAATAAAAAAATAACACACAAAAATGAATGTAAATGCAGTAGATGGTTAAAATGTTCACCGCAAACGTCTTGATAACGTCCTAATCTTAAATAAAAGTTTCTTCTAACTTTATTTAATATATCGCAAGCGTGATTCATTCTTTTAAGTTATCTAAATCACGTGGTATACTTTTGTATACAATACTCTTTACATATCCTTATAAAAGAAGCCCGATAGTGTAAGATCAGGTGACCTTGTTGGCCATTCTAGCGATCCTAGCCCTCCTCTCCAGCGATTTAGAAGTGTACTTGTTTTATTTGAGCGTCGTTCTCAACGGTTGTTTTAATATTTGCGCATATCGTCTCTGACTGAAGCATACGTCTGTTATCCGTACGAAGAGATGAATTTCATATGTTCTGCCACCGACAATGGTCCATGTTTTGTTTTCTTTGAACAGAGCGTGGAACATAAGCATCCCACAGCTCGGATGTCATGTCTCTAGTTGTTAAGGAAATCACAAAGTCATTTTCCGTTTTTGTTTGTGCTCTGATGATTTCAAAAATTGAAGGAGCTGGAAAAGAAGTTGGAGGAACTAAGAACTTGTAAACTCAAGCATGTGCTTGAAAAAAGAGGGGTCGTGTATGCGGTTTCTAGATCCTAGAGCGGCTTTTGATTGATAGAGTGTCTAGAAGAGAAGGAAATGGTAGAGTTTTTAAAAAGGGTGTGTTAAAAAACATAATGCGAGGTTTTAGAAAGACGTAGGTATCGCGGAGACAGTGGACAAATTTGATGTTATCCTGGTCAGCGAACCGAATGGTAGCAGGCTAGAGACAGGTGGTACAAGAATATGGAAGAAGGAACGTAGCGTCCTCCTTACGGCAGTAACATCGGTATGCTCCTGAAGAAGCATGACCTGAGTGTCATTGCGAGGAGTGAAGGTATTTTTATGCTACGCTCCCCCCAATTCATCTGCTGAGTGGTAACGATGGTTAAACACCCATAAAACACCATAATATATAAAGGAATGAGACAAGATATTTAGGAAAGAATTCTCCAAAATTTTAAAAATTTCAGAAAATTCTAAATATCTTGAAGACAAAATTTCTCTTTTTTTTCCTTTGATGTTGTGAAAGTCTCGTTATTTTATTTGTATTGTAACAATGTTTGATAAAGTTTAAATAAATAAATATGAAAGCATCCTTAAAAAAACGGACTTTTCTAAACTAGTGAGGTTACATAATCATGTTTAACTACCTAATAACTTCAGAAATATATTCTTATTATCAAAGAAATGGATTGATTTGAATCGATAAGCTAAATTTATTATTTATTCAAACAGATTTTCAATATTAGTCCTTACTTCTATATATTTATTTAATCGTAAAAAATAGAAGACAATTCACTGTAAGGAAAAACTCACTTAAATAGAATTCATTGACAGGAAACGCTTACTTTAATGCATAACATAACAGCAAATATGTAATATCCTTATTCTACTGTACAAATTTTTTTAAACCTATCTTTAGGACGTGAAAATAATATCTAAATCACCGATTCGCATAAAATCATTTTTGATAAAACGCATAGCATGGCACACTAATATGCGAGCAGTTAAACGCTAAATTCAGTAATCACACCACAAAACGGTCGTTTTAATAAATCGCCGACATTAAGATGCGAGCTCGTGCTGAGGGCGAACCTACGCGAAACGCAGTGCTCCGGTTCAAATCCCGAAATTCGCCCCGCCAATCAAATAATACTAATAATAATGCGTGTACGGTTTTTATTATCCGATAATAAGTAATCGAACGTATCGATGATAAGTTTAGTAAACGTGAAAAACTCAGACGGATGTGATTTTAAGAGCAGGGATTAAATTAAAGACGATTTGCCAATATGTACGCCGATAAGAAGCACAAATTGACGAAAATTCCTGAACGTGAGTAACCAAATTAAGAAAATTTATTTTTTGAATGTTTCTAGGATCAATTTTTTAATTTAAATAATCGCTTATCTTATCTGGTCGATGTAATGAATGTATTACGTCTAATTCTTAATGGAAAGATTAGTTTGTTCATCAGTGTAATGAATGAAGAAAATTGTTGGAATCGTTAGTGCAATGCTTAATTGAAAATTTGTAACGACAAATAATTATTATAAAAATGTTGTATAACGTATAGATACAGTTATATAAATCTAAACAACGTGACACGATATTTTATAGTCATTATCAAGTGAATTATAAATTGATTAAGTTTTGAAATTTTAAATTCTTAAAACTTCAATAAATCTCCTCAACAAGCAAACCGAACTAATATTCTTGTCACTTTTAATCTAATCCGCAAATAATTAGTGAAAAGTATATTCCCTCACCTCAAAATAGATAAACTGGAGTATTGTTGTATGGTTTACAAATTTTAGAGAGATAAACATCTTTAATATATCTTCTATTCGTTTCTCATTTATCACTTTCTGAAAGATTATGTTTAGTATCTTTATTGAAAATAGTATTACAACAATAATACGTCATAACAATTATTACGCTGCTTCTCCTCTTCTTCATTGGCCATTAACCGATGGTCTTTCAGCCTGTCATCATTTTTCAGTCCTACGATTCAAGATGAAATGATGAAATCAATTAATAGATGGTAGTTTAATAAATTTAATACATTTTATTACTCTGGTGTTTAGTTTAAGGTAGTTTAAGGTAGTTTATTATGATTACGAGGAATACAAAGATGATTTAAGAACAAATTATATTTGATTAAACACAAATATTTTATATTGGGTGGTCTATTAAATATTAGCAAAAATTATAAATTACAAATGCAAGCGATGCGCGCACATTTATAACGCATTTGGTATTGTTCGGTCATTCGTTTTCCGTTTAATATTCCTGATCGGTAGGTTAGATAACATTTCTTTGAATTTGAATTACCGTACCGCGGCCCCGCGTTGTTTATAAACATGTTAAAAATATTTTCAACAATTATTTAATGGCCGCGTTTTCAATGTTTTATACGCTAATCGCCGTAATGACCTATAAAATTATGTCGCATTTTTTTAAAGGTGATAATAATACAGATAATGCTCACCGGATTACGAATGCACCTTGTAATTGTATTTTTTTTCTTATGTGTGTGCGATTTTATCGTCGCAGGAGTACTCACGTATCCACGGCACGAATTTAATAAGCAAAATGAAAAATTATTGTTTTTAATAGGTAGAAAATTGATAAATACTTGGTTTGTTTTATGGTTTGAAGCGGTGGCATTTGCATTTTGCATTTTGTTAAAAGATAAATCATCATTCTATTTATTGAAGAAATTTTAAATAAATTCATTGAGTGATTTTTATATTAGAATCATTCAAACCATGAAGTGTATTTTTTGATTATTATTTGCGTCAAGTTTGAACCGTTCCTGATTTGATTTAAGAAATCGACGGCAATTGTTTTTTGCATTTTCTATAAACTGCATTCCTCCTCTACACATTCAAGAATTTTTGAGTAAATCCACCGCCTAGATATTATTTTATAATCACCTCAACCCTCAAAGCTTATTTTTGCTTTTCAATTTTCTGAAGTTTAGGCGTTGTGGATTTAATTTTAATAAACATTAGCAATTTTTTATTTTATTTGTTTTAAACCACATTATTTTTCTTCATACTCAAGAAATTTTAAACGAATTCATCCAGTAGTTTTTACTTTAGAATCATTCAAACCACAAAGCGCATTTTTGATAATTTTCTTGCGTAAAGTTTGAAGGGCTGCTGTTTTGATTTTAGTAAGTAGTGGCAACTGTTTTTAGCATTTTCTATAAACTACATTTCTCTTCTATATATCTGAGAATTTTTAAGTAAGTTCATCGCATAGATTTTATTTTATAATCTTGCTAAGATCATGTTTCTGTTATTATTTGCGTGACGTTTGAAGCGTTGGCGTTTTATTTTCAGTAAAGAGTGGCATTTGTTTTTTACTATTTTTTTAAGATACATTATTTTTCTATACATTGAAGAAATTTTAGGTAAATTCGTCGAGTAGTTTTTATTTTAGAATCATTTAAATTATGAAGTGCATTTTTGATTATTATTTGCGACAAGTTGGAATCGTTTCTGTGTTGATTTAAGTAATCGACGGTAAATGTTTTTTTTGCATTTTCTATAAACTACACTCCTTCTCTACACATTCAAGAATTTTAGAGTAAATCCACCTCCTAGATTTCATTTTATAATAACCTCAACCCGCAAAGCACATTTTTGCTTATCATTTGCATGATTTTCGAAGCGTTGTGAACTTATTTTTAAATAAACTAAGGCATTTTTTTAAATATTTTCATTAAACCACATTATTTTTCTACATACTCAAGAAATTTTAAACGAATTCATCGAGTGGTTTTTAGTTTAGAATCATTGAAGTCACAAAGCGCATTTTTGATTTTTTTATTGTGTAAAGTTTGAAGCGTTTCTGTTTTGTTTTTAGTAAGTAACGGCAATTGTTTTTTGCATTTTCTATAAACTACATTTCTCCTTTATATACTCAAGAATTTTTAAATAAATTCATCGCCTAGATTTTATTTTATAATCACCTCAACCCGTAGAGCTCATTTTTGCTTATAATTTTTCTGAAGTTTCAAACGTTGTGGAATTCTCTTCAATATACTGAAGCATGTTTTTCTTTTATTATTTATAAACCACATTATTTTTGTACGTTTTCAAGAAATTTTAAACCAATTCTTCGAGTGGTTTGTATTTTACAATCATTCAAAACACAGAGCGCAATTTTGATTATTTTTAGCGTAAAATTTAAAGCGCTGCTGTTTTGTTTCTAGTAATTGAAGGCAACTCTTTTTAGCATTTTCTATAAACTACACTTATTTTCTATATATTTGAGAAATTTTAAGTAAGTTCATCGCTTAGATTTTATTTTATAATTACTCAAATCGCTGAAATCATTTTACTATTATTATTTGCATGACATTTAAAGCGTTGCTGTTTTATTTTCAGTAAACAGTGGCATTTGTTTTTTACCATTTTTTTAAGACACGTTATCCTTCTATATATTCAACATATTTCAAGTAAATTCATTGAGTGGTTTTTATTTTAGAATCATTCAAACCACGAAGCGCATTTTTCATTATTATTTGCGTGAAGTTTGAATCGTTTCTGTTTTTTATTTAAGAAATCTACGGCAATTGTTTATTAAATTTTCTATATACTATATCCCTTCTCTATAGTTTCAACAATTTTTAAGTAAATTCATAGCCTGGATTTTATTTTATAATCACCTAAAACCGCCGAACTAATTTTTGTTTATCATTTGCATGACTTCCGAAGCGTTGTGAAGTTATTTTTAATTAACTACGGCAATTTTTTCTTATATTTTCTTTAAACCACATTATTTTTCTACTTACTCAAGAAATTTTAAACGAATTCATCGAGTGGTTTTTAGTTTAGAATCATTGAAGTCACAAAGCGCATTTTTGATTTTTTATTGCGTAAAGTTTGATGCGCTGTTATTTTGTTTTTAGTAATTGACGGCAATTGATTTTAGCATTTTCTATAAACTACATTTCTTTTCTATATATTCGAGAATCTTTAAGTAAGTTCATCGCTTAGATTTTATTTTATAATCACTCAAATTGCTGAAATCATTTTACTACTATTATTTGCATGACATTTGAAGCGTTGCTGTTTTTTTTTCAATAAACAGTGGCATTTGTTTTTTTTTACTATTTTTGAAGATACATTATCTCTCTACATATACAAGAAATTTTAAGTAAATTCTTCGAGTGGTTTTTATTTTAGAATCATTCAAACCACGAAGCGCATTTTTGATTATTATCTGCGTGAAGTTTGAAGCGTTTCTGTTTTGTTTTTAGTAATTAACGGCAATTGTTTTTTGCATTTGCAATAAACTACATTCTTCCTCTACATAATTAAGATTTTTTGAGTAAATTCATCGCCTGGATTTTATTTTATAATCACCTGAACATACAGAGCTCATTTTTGCTTATCATTTTTTTGACATTTGAAGCGTTGTGGTTTTTTTTTAAAAGACTGCCACAATTTTTTCTTATATTTTGTTTAAACCACGATAGTTTTCTACGTATTAAAAAAATTTTAAATGAATTAATTGAGTGGTTTTTATTTTAGAATTATTCAAAACTCAGAGCGCAATTTTTGATTATATTTAGCATAAGCGCTGCTGTTTTGTTTTTAATAATTGGCGGCAACTGTTTTCATTTTCTATAAGCTACATTTCTCTTCTATATATTTGAGAATTTTTAAATAATATTTATTTTATAATCACTTGAATCGCTGAGATCATTTTACTATTCATATTTGCATGTCATTTGATGCGTTGCTGTTTTATTTCCAGTAAAAGGTGGCATTTGCTATTTTTTTAAGATAGATTATCTCTATACATATTCAAGAAATTTTAAGTAAATTAATCGAGTGGTTTTTATTTTAGAATAATTTAAACGACACAGTGCACTTTTGATTATTTTTTGTGTAAAGTTTGAAGCGCTGCTGTTTTGTTTCTAGTAATTAACGATAAATATTTTCAGCATTTTCTATAAACCACATTTCATTTATACATATTTGAGAATATTTAAGTAATAAAATGTATTAAAATCCTTTAGTTCGTTGTAGAAAATTAAATAATAAATTTAAAAATACGAAAACATTTCGTGAATCTACAACAATGAGTCTTACTAAGACTACAAAACAAATTAATTTGAAACAACTACTTCTCTAGCTAATACTTCGACAGACATTGAATAATACAAATTAATTTGCGTGTTACAAATAGTACAACTATCAAAGCAACACTAATTTGAATGAAATTATTTCTGTTGAACAAACTAATAAATGATAAAATGTACTTTAGATTGTTTAATTGTAACTATAACATGAAAAATTATGAAAAATGAACTTTAAACTGATTTCATTAAATTAAATTAGCAAAAGCAATTAAAAAATCTAGCATTCAAGTTTCATTATATTTATTATCATATTTCATTATATTTATTTTAGTAAGTGTTTTTATTTGTATTTAAGATCAATTTTATAATAAAGCTGTACTGAAGAGAGCGAAAGTTCGAAACACGTGTCTGCAGATGATTATAAACTTGAATGCTAGATTTTTTAATTGCTTTTGCTAATTTAATTTAATGAAATCAGTTTAAAGTTCATTTTTCATAATTTTTCATGTTATAGTTACAATTAAACAATCTAAAGTACATTTTATCATTTATTAGTTTGTTCAACAGAAATAATTTCATTCAAATTAGTGTTGCTTTGATAGTTGTACTATTTGTAACACGCAAATTAATTTGTATTATTCAATGTCTGTCGAAGTATTAGCTAGAGAAGTAGTTGTTTCAAATTAATTTGTTTTGTAGTCTTAGTAAGACTCATTGTTGTAGATTCACGAAATGTTTTCGTATTTTTAAATTTAATATTTAAGTAAGTTCATCGCCTAGATTTTATTTTATAATTACTCAAATGGCTGAGATCATTTTTCTATTAATATTTACATGACGTTTGAATAGTTGCTGTTTTATTTTAGGTAAACAGTGGCATTTGTTTCTTTACTATTTTTGAAGATACATTATCTCTTAACATATTCAAGAAATTTTAAGTAAATTGCTCAAGTGGTTTATATTTTAGAATCATTCAAACCACAAAGTGCACTTTTGATTATTTTTTGTGTAAAGTTTGAAGCGCTACTGTTTTGTTTTTAGTAATTAGCGGCAACTATTTTTAGCATTTTCTATAAATGATATTTCATTTCTATATATTTGAGATTTTTTAAGTAAGTTCATCGCATACATTTTATTTTATAATCAAATCGCTTATATATTTTTTTAATTAATATTTGCATGATGTTTGAAGCGTTACTGTTTCATTTTCAGTAAACAGTGGCATTTGTTATTTTTACTATTTTTGAAAATACATTGCATCTCTACATATTCAAAAAAATTTTAAGTAAATTTCTCAAGTGGTTTATATTTTAAAATTATTCAAACCACAAAGTGCACTTTTGATTATTTTTGCGTAAAATTTGCACTCCTTTTTTCTTTTTAGTAATGGGCGCAACTGTTTTTTTTTTCTTTTTTTGGTATATATTTATAACAGTTTTTTAACAAATTTCATTTCACTATTATTTTGTAGTGATTAATTGTTTTTTTTTCTGTTTTTTTTTTTTGAGTAAAATATTATCTGTTGTAGATTTTACGAAATATTTTCGTGTTTTTTTCTAATTATTTTGCTTTATGATGAATTTCAACGTTCTTTTAATTTTCAAGAAAATATTGTTCTATTCAATTTTACTGTTTTTTAAAGCTTGTTGTTTCGCTGTTGATTAAATACATTTTTTTTTTCAATTTAACATTATTTTGATTAAATTTTGCGGTTGCTTTTAAAGAATTGCAATTTTTTGTTTTTGTTTTTTTTTGAGAATTTTTCACTTTTGCTTTTGATCAAATTTCACTAATTTTTAAGTGAATTTTATTGTTTAAATATTTTTAAGAATATATTTTAAAGTTTTCATTGAAAATATTTCACTGTTTCTATTTGTTTCTAAAGATGGTTTGAATAATTCCTTTTTGTTTAAATTTAACTTTTATTTTTAGTCAGTTTTATTTATTTAGTTATATTTCTTATTTGAAAAAAATATTGACAGTTTTTTCTCATAAAGTTTTTCCTCGTTTTAAAGTTATTTCATGTATTTTATTTCTTTTTTAGGTTAATTTTTTATTGACAAATGTCCCTGTTATTTGGTAGTGAATTCCAATGTTTTTTTTTTTTTGTTGTTTTGAGTAGTTACTTTTTCATCCAATTTCACTGTTTTATTTCTTTATGATAAATTCCATTTTTTTTCTTATTTTTTTGGGAAGAAAATATTCCATAGTTTTAACTTTAATAATAAATTTTAAGTTTTTTTTGTAAAACTTTTAAAACAATTTCGTATGTATTTTGTAAATTTTAATGTTTTTATTATTCTTATGAAAGATTTTAACAATGTTTTTGATAAAATATCTTTGCTCTTTAGTGAATTACAAACGTTTTTTGAAAAAAAATCAATTTTCTCTTCTTTGGTGAACTTCAATGTTTTTTTTTTTTTTTTAATTTTCAACATATTTTTATTAAGTTTCAGTTTGTGTTTGCGATTCTTTTAAATCAAATTTTGCTGTTTTCAAATGTTTTCTTTTAATTTAGGTAAAATTTTCAACAGCTTTTTGTATCAAATTTAACTGTTTTCTATTTAAGGAATGTCAAATTCGCGCGGTTTTTGTAGAGATTCCTTGACTTTTGTAGGTAAGAGCTCTGGAATGCCGTGTTGATTTTTGTATCGGTTTTGAAGGAGAGTTTAGGATCAAAGGTTATTCCCAGATATTTAAAGTGTCTGATGGATGAATATTAGTGTTGGTTAGGGATATATGGAAGGGAGAAATCCTAGCTCGGTGGAATGAAATGAATAGATGGGATTTATTAGAGTTGATGGATATTCTCCATTTAGCAAACCATTGTCGACCAGCTCCTGAAGCGTGCTTTTAATATAGAAAATCTCATGTGTTTTTAATGTTGTATCCTACACCAAGGTAGTAGGCAGAATGATTGAAATATTACAGGTTCAGGTTATAATGTTGCATTTACTGTAAACACCCCAAGAGGCAGCAGGTGAAAAATTGTTTACTTGAATTCATTCGAGTGCCTTTAAAATATGTTATTTAGGCATTGTCTAAAATTGTTCGTCAGTGATCCAAACAGATCTTTAATAATTATGTCGATTTTTTTATGCTCTAAATTTATACGGAAGCAAAATTTTAATTAAATATTTCATATAAATCTCGTGGACATGGATGTTGTAGAGGATGGGTAACAGTGGGGAGAACCTTGCGAGACACCTTGTTGGTGTTTAGAAAGTTCTCTATTAGATAGAGAAGATGTGGGGGAATATTTAGTGAATTGCACTTCAACAGCAGACCTCAATCGCCTTTTGGATGTCAAAAAATGGTTAAGTAATTGTTTTTCAAATTTCCAGTATTAGAATAATAATAATAAACATCTTTATTTACAGAAAAAAAAAGAAAATAATTTACATATAATTAACAAAATGACAATGGAATTATATAATAATTTATTTTTCCTGTCAAACGGCTATCGACCCGCGGTCTTTCAGCCTGGAGTTATCTGTCTTACAAACGTCATGATTGCTAATGTCTAACGGAATTAACTGTCGGTTGTTCTTCAAACGTCGTGATCACTAATGTCATTATGAAATGCGGAAATGTACTGATGAATGGTGATTTCTGGATATTTATATCGGGGTGTTATTAAAGGATTGCGAGGGATACACATGTGGTTAAGGATGTCAATGGTATTAGGGTTAGTGGCGAATTTTTGAGCAAGGAATGTAAGGCGTTGTTCAATGGGAGTTAGGTTGGTTAATTGGTACAGGAGGGTGTTGGATGGGTTATGTAAGGGGTTAAGGGGATGTCTAATTTTGGTGAGTGTACGAAGGGCTGATCGTTCAGATACCTGAATACTTTTAAGAGCGGAAGGATGGGGTTTATAGAACAGGATAGCGGCGTAGTCAAGGAGAGGTCGGCAGATCATCTTATAAATATGTACAGCAGTTTTTGTCGATATTCCTTGATTTTTATAAGTGAGGCTTCTGAAATGCCGAGCTCTCTTCTTGACACTCGCTTTGAGGATTTGGGCGTGTGTTTTAAAAGTTAATTTGGGGTCAAAGGTTATTCCAAGGTATTTGCAAGAGGGAGATGGTAAAATAAGATGGTTATTAATGATTATATGGAATGGAGAATTCTGTGGACGGTGAAAAGGGATTAGGAGTTGAGATTTATTAGGATTAATGGTTACTCTCCATTTTGCAAACCAGAGCTGAATGGTATCAATCAGCCCTTGTAATGTGGTAAGTGCTTTTTGTAGGGTGGGGGCATGTACTATTAAAGCAGTATCGTCTGCGTATAGGAGCGGGTAGGATGAAGGGTTGATGTATTGTGGATTAGGGTTATAGATATCGTGAACATAAATGTTATACAGGATTGGTGATAGGGGAGATCCTTGGGGAACACCTTGTTGTGGAGTAAAGGGGCGTGATAGGGTATTTCGGATTTTAACTTGTAGGAGTCGATTGGATAAGAAGCTGTCAATTAAGTTAAGGAGGTAAGGTGGGATTTTTAGGGAATTGCATTTAAACAGCAAACCTCGATGCCAAACTGAGTCAAACGCTTTTGTATATCTAGAAAGACAATTGCGGATTTTTGGCATTCGAGGTGTGCTGTTTGACAGTTAGAGGTAAGAATTGAAAGTGGTAGGGAGGTGGAACGGTGTTCAAGGAAACCAAATTGGTAAGGAGGGATATGGTGGGATATAAGGAGCATTAATTTGCTTTTAAGAATGGTTTCGAAAATTTTACCCAAGACTGGAAGAAGGGTAATCGGACGAAAACTTGACACGTCTGATGTATCTTGGCCAGATTTAGGAATACATGTGATAATACCCTTCTTCCACTCCTTGGGTATGGTTTGGGACTGGTATATGTGATTGAATATGTGTAGGATGTGTTTATGGATGTTATCAGGGAGGGATTTAAGGATTGCTCTAGGAACGTTGTCATAACCAGGGGCCGTGTTTTTACCTCTATGTAGGCAATTAAAATATTCTTCCTCTTTTATATCATCCTCGGGTGTATGGGATGTGGGGGTATTTTTAAAATTGTCGTACCAAGTGTTTACAGTGTTGAAAAAGTCATTGTCAAATACGTCATTAACTGTCATAGTGTAGCTACTGTCAAAATGGTCTGCAAAAGCATTTGCTATCAATTGTTCGTCCGTAATTAAAGAATTTGAAATTGGGTCATGTATTTTCTGTAACAAGTCTGTTTTTCTGTATTTGGTCAATTTTTTAATTTCGTCCCAGTATTGTTTTCCTTGTTTGTCGTTGATGTCCTTACATGTCGTAGTCCATACGTCAGTCTTGTATTCCCTTATCAGTCTTTGTATCGTTTTATTTAGTGCATTAAATTTCTGTTTTAATTCGCCGTTATCTGTCAAACGTATGTCTCGGTACAGTTGTCTTTTGTATTTAATTAATCTCAGTATGAACTTTGGGAGGGGATATTTGTATTCTTTTCTTGTATAAGTTGGTGTGTATTTTTTAACAGAGTCTGATAATGTCTTGAGGAATAAGGAAATAGAGGATGGGTTAACTTGCGGATGGGCTGAAATGATGTCATTTAAGTCTTTGGTCACTTTGTCAATGTCGCAGTCTTTATGTTTATATATAACTTTGGGGGGGTCTGGGGCAGGAGGTTGTTGTAGGATTGAGAATTGAATGGATAAATGGTCTGAGCAAAGATCAGGGATTAGGACAACATTTTGAAGAAGGTGTTGGATGTTACTTGTACATAACAGAATGTCGGGAGTGGTGGATTGGTTTTGGGACATAATAAATGTAGGAGCAGTATGGATACGTACAAAGTTTGAGTTTGATATAAAAGAGGAAAGCTGCCTCGCTTTTGTTTTATTGATGTTAAAATCCCCAATTATGACAACGTGGTCGTATAAGGATGCTTTTGTGAGGATCGTATCTTCAATGGAAGAGGAGTGATGGATGTAAATTAGAAAAAGGTGAAGTGTGAAGGATGGAAGTTCAATAGTGCAGTGCAGGCATTCATTCATTATATTATTTATTCTGGGGGGGTTGGCTTTCCCTAGTTTAATTCCTGGCCTGGCTGCTACTATTGAACCACCGCGAATGTTTTGGTTAGGAATGGAAGACGGGATTTGGATTGAGGACCAGCTTTTGAAGGAAAAGGGTTTAGTGGTTTTGGTTTCTACCATTAGGGTTACATCTATTGGATTATTGGAGAGGAAATGGGACAGGAGATGGGATTTTCTCGGTAATGAATTGATGTTCGTATATATGAAATTAATGCTAGACATTTCTTACCACCTCTGTGTGACCTACATGGATACCTGAAATTGGTTCCACTGGTGGAATGACGTTCGGCTGGTCCATATCGAACATGACAATATATTCAGTATTAGATTTTGTCAGCATTTTTTAAATTTGTTTATAATTTTTAATTATTTTTAAAAATTGGAATAGTTAGTAAAAAAATATTTTTTTTAGAATTTTTATTTTTGGTAATTTAATTAATTTATATTCTTAATTAGCAAAATTTTCTTAGAAGGTTCTTAAATCTTTTAATAATTTTTTGATATTTGCAATTTGAAAATTTTCGTCCAAAATGTTGGAATATATTAGTGTTTTTTTTTTCAAATTTCAGGTTTCTTAAAATTTTCTATTGTTGTTCAGCATTTCTCCCATTTTTTGATAATATTCTGACAATGTTATTATTATTTTTTTGTTCCAAATATTGTTGGAAAAATGTTTTGTTTAGATTTCTTGAATTTTCCAGAAATTTCTATTCAAAATTCTATAAACTCTTTTTCTTTTGGAATTTTAAAAATTCGTTCATCTGATTTTTAGAATTTTATAGCATTTTTACTTTCAAATTGGAAAATTTTTAGTCGTTTTTATAATTTTTTAATTTGCCATTAATTTTTCTTCTTGAGTTATTAATTAGTAAATTGAATTTTTAATTTTCCAAAAGCTTTTCCATTTGACTATAGATTTTTCCGGCGATTTCGTTTAATTTTTAGAATTAATTACAGAAACAAATTTGCATACTCTTGGATTTTCTAGAAATTTCTGCTAAACTTATTTAAAGAAATCTAAAAATGTTTTTTTTAATTCCTTCAATTTTTAGAAAGTGAAAGTTTTTTTAGAGTGTGTCTGAAATGCTTGAAATTTCAAAAAATTCTCTATGCATTTGACCTACCCCAATAGTCTACATATTGACAAAGCGTACTAAATTTTCATAAAAATAAATAAAGATATTGTCTAAAATATTATACTAATTTAAAAAAAAATCGAAGAGAAATATCTGAAAAAGGCTGAAAGACCACCGGTCGATAGCCATGACACGGAAGAAGACAACAACAGAATTTATTTTATTTTATTTTATTTTATTGTATACATTACATGTATTATTTCCTTCTGTGAATAAAGATGTTTAGTAGTAGTATCTGAAAAATTCAGAAACACTTTTCGCAATTTGGAAAAAAAATTCTTGAAATTGCAAGTCTCATAGAAGAATATTTAAAGAAAATTCTTCAAATTCTAATGAACAAAAGCTTAAAAAAAGTTGTAATAAAATTTTCAGAAAATGGAAGAAATACTCTGAAATTATTATTCATCTGAGAAGGTTCTTAAATCTTTGGGATTTTTTTTGATATTTGCAAGAGTATAGGAACAGATTTTTTTAGCAATTGAAAATGTTTGTCCAAAATTTTAGAATATGCTTGTGTTTTTTTTTCCAATTTTAGGTTTTTCAAAATGTCTTGTTGTTTTTCAGCATTTCTCCCATTTTTTGATAATATTCTAATTATTATGTTAATATGTTATTATTTTCTTTCTGTTCCAAAATTTGTTGGAAAAATGTCTTGTTTAGATTTCTTGAATTTTTCAGAAATTTCTATTGAAAATTCTATTAAACTGGATTCGTTCTTCTGATTCTTAGAATTTTAGAGCATTTTTACTTCAGAATTGGAAAATTTTTAGTTGCGAATTTTATAATTTTCTTGAAGGATTTTTAAATTTTCCATTAATTTGTCTTCTTAAATTGTTTCTTAATCAGTAGTTTGAATTTTCCTTCAGACTATAGATTTTTTCGGCAATTTCGTTCTAATTTTAGAATTTTTCAATATATTGTCAATTTTTTAAGAATTTTTAAAAACTTTTCTTCAGAATTTTTTTATCTCAATCACGAGAATATTTATAAATTATTTAAAAAAATTTTATCCAGATTTCTCTCCTACACCACAAAAAAATATTGTATACACTTGGATTTTCTAGAAACTTCTGCTAAATTTATTTAAAGAGGTAATTACTTCAATTTTTAGATGGTGAAAATTTCTTTAGAGTTTTATCCGAATGTTTAAGAAATTTCTTTTCCAAATTGCGAATTTTTTTTAGAAAAATTTCTCTAGCGGGCTCTTGACCTATCCAAATAGTCTACACATTGTCCAAACGTACTAAATTTTCATTAGTGCAATATTTCTAACAAAATTTTTAAAAGTTTTCTAAACGCTTTTCCTTCAGACTTTCAGATTTTTCGTTTTATTGTTAGAATTATTCAATATGTTTTCAATGTATTAAGAATTTTTAAGAACTTTTCTTCAGCAATTTTTTGATCCAAATCACGAGAATGTTTATAAATAATTTAGAAATTTCTTATTCAGATTTTTAACAGAAATTTTTCTCCTAAATTACAAAAAAATATATTGTAAATTCTTTGATTTTGTAGAAACTTCTGCTAAGTTTATTTAAAGAGGTAATTACTTCAATTTTTAGATGGTGAAAATTTCCTTAGAGTTTGTCCGAATATTTAAGAAATTTCTTTTCTAATGTGCGAAATTTTTTTAGAAGTTGCTTTTATTTTCAGAAATTTCTTTAGCGGGCTCTTGACCTACCCAAATAGTCTATACATTGTCCGAGCGTACTAAATTTTCATTAGTGCAATATTTTAAACAATTTTTTTTTTAATTTTCTAAAAGCTTTTCCTTATACTATAGATTTTTCATTTTATGGTTAGAATTTTTCTGTATGTTTTCAATGTATTAAAAATTTTTAACAACTTTTCTTCAGCAATTTTTTATCCAAATCACGAGAATGTTTATAACTAATTAAGAAATTTCTTATTCAAATTTTTAACAGAAATTTTTCTCCTAAATTACAAAAAAAAATATTGTAAATTCTTGGATTTTGTAGAAACTTCTGCTGAGTTTATTTAAAGAGGTAATTCCTTTAATTTTTAGATGGTGAAAATTTTCTTGAGAGTGTGTCCGAATATTTAAGAAATTTCTTTTCCAAATTGCGAATTTTTTTAGGAGGTTCTTGTATTGTCTGAAATTTTTCTAGCGGGCTCTTGACCTACCTAAATAGTAAACACATTTTCTAAGCGTATTAAATTTTCATTAGTGCAATATTTTAAATATTTTTTTTTTACTTTTCTAAAAGCTTTTCCTTCAGACTATAGATTTTTCTGATAACTTCGTTTTATTCTTAGAATTTTTCAGTGTATTTTGAGAATTTTTAAAAACTTTTCTTCAGCAATTTTTTATCCAAATCACGAGAATGTTTATAAATATTTTAGAAATTTCTTATTTAGATTTCTAACAGAAATTTTTTTCCTAAATTATAAAAAAAAATCTTGTACACTCTTATATTTTCTAGAAATTTCTGTTATTTAAAGAGGTAATTTCTTCAATTTTTAGATGGTGAAAATTTTCCTAGAATGTTTAAGAAATTTATTTTTCCAAATTGCGATTATTTTTTAGGGGTTGCATGTATTTTCAGAAATTTCTCTAGCGGGCTCCTGACCTACCCAAATAGTCTACACATTGTTCAAGCCTACTAAATTTTCATTAGTACAATATTTTAAACAAAATTTTTAAAAATTTAAAAATGAAATTTCTGTAAAGTTTAGAAACACTTGTCGCAATTTGGAAGAAAATTTCTTGAAATTGCAAGAGGTTTCAAAAAAGAATCTTTAAAATTCTAATAAACAAAAGCATGAAAGATAAGTTGTAATATTTTTTTGGATAATGGAAGAAATGCTCTGAAATTTTTAAACTCGTTACAAAAATTAAGAAATCTGTGTGAGAAATTTCTAAAACAAGTAGAATATTTGTAGCTTTTATTTGAAGAACTTTGGAAAGAATTCGTTAATCTTCTAAGAATGTTTTTAACAAATTTTTAGATCTTTAAAAATTACCAAAATATATGATATATAAGTCACTTGACTAACATTTTCAGATTTGGATACATTTTCTATTAACATGATTTTTTTGTTACTTGGAGTAAAATTGAAGATTTAAATAATTTTATCGTCTAATAAACCCTTGAATTTTGTGTAAATCTTTTTACGCAAAAAAGATTGTTTATGCGCTCGGATTCGAACCGAAGACCTCTTTGACTACAGTTGGTTTTATTGCACTATTGCAAAAACTAAAAGTCGATGTTTAGTATTTAAATTGCTACATAAATCTTATTAATTAATAATAATTGTTGAAATGATTTTATTTTCCAGACGATAATTTTTTTTATTACAAATTTCATTGTTATTTTGTAGTGAATTTTAATGTTATTTTTTTTCTTGTTTTTTATATGATTAAAATATTATCTTTTTCAACAAATTTCACTGTTATATTATTATTTTAAACACTTTATTTTTTATCATTATTCACTATTTACATTTTTTGTTTGTTTCGTATTACATTTTTTAATTAATTCATTTTTGTTTCTTTTTATTTTTACTATGTTGTAAAATGAATTCAATAGACCTGTTTTGCTATTTTTTTGATACTTTTTTCCTAATATTTTTCATAAATTTGATTTTTTTGTTTTATAGAAAAAAAGTTACTTTTTCATAATATTTCATTGTTTTTTTAAAGTGAACGTCAATTATTATTATTTTTTTAAAGCAAATTTCAAGTTTTTTGAAAAATTCCCACTGATATTTATAGTTTATTTTTGTATTTAAAAAATCTCTAAAGTTTCTTTTAGATCAAATTTCACTTTTTTGTAAATTATAATTGTTTATTTTTTTCTGGAAAAAATTTTCAACAATTTCTTTTGATCAAATAAATTTCACTGTTTACTTTTAATAAATTTCAATACTTCAGAAATTTAATTTTTTTTTTCTTTGATCTAAAATATCAAATGTCGCTGTTTTTTTTAGTGAATATCAATTGTAGCTCTTTGATTTTCTAAAAATAAACAATTTTTTGATCAAATTTCATTCATGTTTCCTTTTAGTCTAATTGGTTTTAACAGTTCTTTCTTATTCATCACCTATTTGTGAATTTAAATCGTTTCTTTATTGCTAATCAATAAAATCACTCGAATATTTTCTGTAAATTGGATTTTCCGTTAATAAATAATATCATT
Source organism: Ontholestes murinus (assembly GCA_963969525.1). Taxonomy (NCBI): domain Eukaryota; kingdom Metazoa; phylum Arthropoda; class Insecta; order Coleoptera; family Staphylinidae; genus Ontholestes; species Ontholestes murinus. The sequence continues at coordinate 68,535,287 of OZ018393.1, read as the reverse complement.
ATTATTATTAATATTAATGAAGAAATTTGCTAAACGAAATTACTTTCAGGACAGAATAAAGATGAAGAAAAAAAAAATAGTTGAAAGCAAAATATAATCCAAAAAAATAACAGTTACTTGTTTAGAGTAAAAGTCGATTATTTTTTTGATTTGGTTTTTGTGGCGAATTTCAACAGATTAAAAAAACTGTTATTTTTAGTGAGTTTTCGGAAGTTTCTTTAAAATCAAATTTCACTGTTTTGTTTTGTAAATTTTAATTGTTCTTTGTGTTTCTTGGAAAAATTTTCAAAAATTTCTTTCGATCAATTAAAGTCCACTGTTTTCTTTTAATGAATTTGAAGTTTTTATCAAAAAATATTTAACAGTTTTTATCATTTTGTTTTCTTTTTGAGAAAATTTTTAACACAATATTTTAGATCAAATTTCACGTTTTTTTTTGTAGCTATTTTGTTTTTCTGGAAAATCAAAACAGATTTTTTGATCAAATTTCATTCTTGCTATCTTTTAGTAAAATTGATTTTAACTAAAATTCACTGTTTTTTTTAGTAAATACGAATTGTTGTATGAATGTATTTCTTTTTAATTAAATTCTTGTTTTTAATAAATTTTTACTGGGTTGTAAAATGAATTCAATTCATATTTTTTTGTTGAGTAAGATTTTTTTTCTTTTTCTAGAGAATTTCAATTGTTACGATGAACGAAATAAAATTCCTTACCTCACTTGTTAATAAGTGAATTTTATTTCGTTCATCATAATATAGAACACTTCACATTACTCAACCCGAATTTTGTGAATTTCAATTGTGTTTTTCGACTAAGTTTTAAATTTCTTATTCATTTTGTGAATTTAAATTGTTATTTTTTGTTGTAGCTTTAAAAACTCGTAAAGTTTTCAACTGTTAAATCTTGTTAACTTTTTAAATATGTTTTGGCAAATTCCAAACAATTTAAAAAAGATAATTATTAGAAATTTCTTTTAAGAAATTTGTTAATTTTAAGTGTATCAGTTTAACAAATTTTAAGTTATCTTCTTTGTGTAAAGTTTTCATTTATTTTATTGTTTATTAAATTTTTAATTATTGTTTTTTTTTTAATTTAAACCAATGTTTGTAAAATTTTAACTCATATTAAATATAATAATATTTTTAAATTAAATTTTAAATCATATTAAATGATTCAAGTTTTAATTCTGATTTCTTTTTTGTCGGGTGTTTCTAAATGAATATCGGGGTTTTAACACTTTGTAATATTTATTAGGTAAAACTTGAAATCATAATTAGTACATGAAATAAAAGAGCAACTTAAACAGTTTTATTCATTAGTACACACACGCGCTAGAGGGCGCTAGTAGCAGTTCTTGTTGATCTTGATCGGCCCGTTTTTGGTTTATACAATGTTTTAACGGTCTCTTCAAACTTCTTTATCCATTTTCTAATGAGAAGTACATTTGGAATCTCATTTAAGTGGCTCAAACCTCTGCTACTGTCATTTTTGTAAACCTCTCGCTTGCAAAACGCGCGGTCCGCTTCCGAGAATCGCTACATACTGAGATTACATTTATTAGAATCCGTATGATTTTCGGAAATAAATTTTTTGAATCTTGTGTTATGAATTTTTTTGAAAACATCTCAAACGGTTTCTATCTTGCGTACATGTTCATACCTATTTTTTTGTTAAAATTAGCCCATTGCTAAAGGAATGTTCTGTAACAATTCAAAAAAAAAAAATAATAATATTAATAAATTAATAGTAGTTATAAATATCCTTTCTTCACCGTTTTTATTACACACTATATGTATATCAGAAATAATAACATTAATTTTCAAACAGAGAAGGTAACCATTTACAGAGAAAGTTTAAAAAAATAAGAAACATGAGGCATAAAAGTTATCGCACATAATTAATTTTAGAAATATTTAATTAAAGTTATTGAGTGGACTCCCAAAGGTTTAAAATTTTCATCGAAGTCATGTGACGATAATAATTTCAGCAATGGCTTTTTTGATGACCGTAATGTAAGTTTCTTAATTAACACAGAATTTCTCAATGCTTAGTTTTTATTAAGATATGCTTAAAGTCAGTCGAATATAAATTTAATGTTCTTTAACGAAAGCCTAGAAGCCTTAAAAAAGTTTACTGATTTAATTCTGTCACTTATAGAATTATATAAGTGATTAGAAAATTATAAACACATTTAAAAAAAAACATAAATGTGTATATAATTCTTCCATAATTTTTTAGAAATTTTTAAGAATTGGAATAGTTTATAAATTTTCTACAATTGTTATTTTCTGGTTTTGGTAATTTAATTATGTAATTTCTTTTCTTAATTACCAGAATTTTCTGAGAAGGTTCTTCAATCTTTGGAATTTTTTTTGAGATTTGCAAGAGTAGATTTTTTCAGCAATTTCCTCCAAAATTTTTAAATATATTAGTGTTTTTTTTCTAATTTCAGGTTTCTCTGTTTTTTTTTTCAGCATTTCTCCCATTTTTTGATATTATTCCGACAACGTTATTATTCTATTTCTGTTACAAAAATTGTTCGAAACATTTCTTGTTTAGATTTCTTGAATTTTCCAGAAATTTCTATTCAAAATTCTCTGAACTTTTTTCCTTTTGAAATTTTAAAAATTCGTTCTTCTGATTCTTAGACTTTTAGAGCATTTTTACTTCAAAATTGGAAAATTTTTAATCGCGTATTTCATAATTTTCTTGAAGGATTTTTAAATTTTCCATTAATTTTACTTCTTGAATGGTTTCTTAATCAGTAAGTTGAATTTTTGAATTAATGAATTTTCCAGAAGCTTTTCCTAAATTTCGTTCTATTTTTAGAATTTTTCAATGTTTTAAGAATTTTTAACAAATTTTCTTCATCAATTTTTTAATCTAAATCACGAGAATATTTATAAATTATTTAGAAATTTCTTATTCAGATTTTTAAAAAAGAAATGTCTCTCCTAAACTACAAAAAAATATTATATATTCTTGGATTTTCTAGAAACTTCTTTTCTTTTTGATAAAATATCATTCTTCTTCGGGGAATTTCAATTGTTTCTTTTTTGCACTTTTTTGAAAAATTCAACAGTTTTTTGAAAAAAGTAAACTTTACTAATTATTTTTAATCGTTTTTTTCTAGTAAACAAACGGTATCTTTAATTTTTTTAGAAATGTTTCAAATTTTTATTGTGTTTCAGTTTTCTTTGTGTGAATTTTTTTCTTTTTAATCAAATTTTGCTGTTTTCTTTGCTGTAAATTTCAAATTTTTTCTTTTAATTTAGTCAAATTTTTAACAGCAATTTGGATTTCTTTGAAGAGTTTCAATTATTGTTTTGTTCATTTAGGAAAATTATCAATAGTTTCTTATTGTTCGACTTTCATAATTTGACAGATTTTATGCCGGAGAAAATGTTCAACAATTTATTTTTGATCAAATTTAATTATAATTTAGTAAATGTCAATTATTTTGTTTTGTTTTTTAATATGATTTTTAACAATTTTGATTGTTTCTTTTGCTTTCTAGGCAAAATTTAAAATTTCCAACAGTTTTTTTATTATCAAACTTAAATTGGTGCGGTTTTTTGTAGAGATTCTTTGACTTTTGTAAATAAGAGCTCTGAAATGCCGTGCCGTTTTTTGTATGGATTTTGGACAAGAGTTTAGGATAAAAGGTTATTCCCAGATATAAGAAGCCTTTGATGGAGCAATATTATTACTATTGGTTAGAGATATATGGAAGGGAGAAGTCCTAGCTAGGCAAAATGAAATAAGTAGATGGGATTTATTAGACTTGATGGATATTCTCCATTTAGCAAACCATTGATGTATCCTGCAGATCAGCCCCTGAAGAGTGTTAAGAGCTTCTAATATGGTTTTCTCATGTGATATCAATTCTGCATCATCAGCAAAGAAAAGGTAGTAGGTAGAAGGATTGTGAAGTATTACGGGTTATATTATTGCATTTACTGTAAACACCCCAAGAGGCAGCAGGTGAAAAATTGTTTTGTTGAATTCATTCGATTGTTATTTAGGCATTGTCTAAAATTGTTGATCAGTGATCCAAACAGATCTTTAATAAGTGTGTTGATTTTTTTATGCTCGTAAGTTATGCTCTAAATTTATGCGGAAGCAAAATTTTGATTAAATATATCGTATAAATCTTGTGGACGTAGATGTTGTATAGGATGGGTAACAGTGATGAACCTTGCGGAACACCTTGTTGGTGTTTAGGAAGTTCTCTATTAGATAGATAAGATGTGGAGGAATATTTAGATAATTGCACTTCAACGGCAGACCTCAATCGCCTTTTGGATGTCAAGAAATGGTTAAGTAATTTTTTTTCAAATTTCCAGTATTAGATTTTGTCAGCATTTTTTAAATTTGTTTATAATTTTTTAATTATTTTTTAAAAATTGAAATAGTTAGTAAAAAAATAATTTTTTTAGAATTTTTATTTTTGGTAATTTAATTAATTTATATTCTTAATTAGCAAAATTTTCTTAGAAGGTTCTTAAATCTTTTAATAATTTTTTTGATATTTGCAATTTGAAAATTTTCGTCCAAAATGTTGGAATATATTAGTGTTTTTTTTTCAAATTTCAGGTTTCTTAAAATTTCCTATTGTTGTTCAGCATTTCTCCCATTTTTTGATAATATTCTGACAATGTTATTATTATTTTTTGTTCCAAATATTGTTGGAAAAATGTTTTGTTTAGATTTCTTGAATTTTCCAGAAATTTCTATTCAAAATTCTATAAACTCTTTTTCTTTTGGATTTTTAAAAATTCGTTCATCTGATTTTTAGAATTTTATAGCATTTTTACTTTCAAATTGGAAAATTTTTAGTCGTTTTTATAATTTTTTAATTTGCCATTAATTTTTCTTCTTGAGTTATTAATTAGTAAATTGAATTTTTAATTTTCCAAAAGCTTTTCCATTTGACTATAGATTTTTCCGGCGATTTCGTTTAATTTTTAGAATTAATTACAGAAACAAATTTGCATACTCTTGGATTTTCTAGAAATTTCTGCTAAACTTATTTAAAGAGATCTAAAAATGTTTCTTTTAAATTCCTTCAATTTTAAGATAGTGAAAGTTTTCTTAAAGTGTGTCGGAATGCTTTCTTTTCCAAAATGCTAAAATTTTGTTTGTGCTTGAAATTTCAAAAATTTCTCTATGCATTTGACCTACCCCAATAGTATACATATTGACAAAGCGTACTAAATTTTCAGAAAAATAAATAAAGATATTGTTTAAAATATTGACCTAATGAAAATTAAAAAAAAAATCGAAGAGAAATATCTAAAAACTTCAGAAACACTTTTCGCAATTTGGAAGAAAAATTCTTGAAATTGCAACTCTCAAAGAAGAATCTTTGAAGAAAACTCTTGAAATTCTAATGAACAAAAGCTTAAAAAAAGCTTGTAATAAAATTTTTAGAAAATGGAAGAAATACTCTGAAATTATTATTCATCTGAGAAGGTTCATAAATCTTTGGAATTTTTTTTTGATATTTGCAAGCGTATAAGAACAGATTTTTCCAGCAATTGAAAATTTTCGTCCAATTGCAGGTTTCTCAAAATTTCCTGTGGTTTTTCAGCATTTCTCTCATTTTTTGATAATATTCCGACAACATTATTATTCTTTTTCTGTTCCAAAAATTGTTGGAAAAATTTCTTGTTCAGATTTCTTGAATTTTTCAGAAATTTCTATTGAAATTCTATTAAACTGGAATTTTAAAAATTCGTTCTTCTGATTCTTAGAATTTTAAAGCATTTTTACTTCAAAATTGCAAAATTTTTAGTTGCGAATTTTCTTGAAGGATTTTTTAATTTTACCTTAATTTTTCTTCTTGAATTGTTTCTTAATCAGTAATTTGAATTTTTGAATTAATGAATTTTCCAGAAGCTTTTCCTTCAGTCTATAGATATTTCCGGCAACTTTGTTTTATTCTTAGAATTTTTCAGTATGTTTTAAGAATTTTTAAAAACTTTTCTTCAGCAATTTTTTATCTAAATCACGAGAATATTTATAAATTATTTAGAAATTTCTTATCCAGATTTTTAACAGAAATTTCTCTCCTAAATCACAAACAAATATTGTATACACTTTCTAGAAACTTCTGCTAAATTTATTTAAAGAGGTAATTAAAATTTTTAGATGGTGAAAATTTCCTTAGAGTTTGTCCGAATGTTTAAGAAATTTCTTTTCCAAATTGCGAATTTTTTTTAGGAGTTGCTTGTATTTATTGTATTTATAGAAATTTCTCTAGCGGGCTCTTGACCTACCCAAATAGTCTACACATTGTCCACTAAAATTTAACAAAATTTTCATTAGTGCAATATTTTAAACAAAATTTAAAAAAAATCAGAAACACTTTTCCCAATTTGGAAGAAAATTACTTGAAATTGCAAGAGGTCTCAAAGAAGAATTTTTAAAGAAAATTCTTGCAATTCTAATGAACAAAAACGTGAAAGAAAAGTTGTAATAAAATTTTTAGAAAATGGATGAAATGCTCAGAAATCCTTAAACTAGTTAAGAAAATTAAGTGAGAAATTTCTAAAACATCTACAATTTTTGTAGTTTTTTTTTTTTGAAAAACTATTGAAAGGATTCCTTAATCATCTAGGAATGTTTTTTATCAAATTTTTAGATCTTTTAAAATTACCAAAATTAAAAAAAAATCTTAACATTTTCAAATTTGAAGAAACTTTTTACTAACATAATTTTTTGTTACTTAGTAATCTCTTGGGCTGAAAATTTTAATCAAATTTTTAGATCGTTTAAAATTACCAAAATTAAAAGAAAAAAACTTAATCACTTGACTGACATTTTCAGATTTGGAGAAACTCTATTAACATCATTTTTTGTTACTTGGTAATCTCTTGGGGTAAAATTGAAGATTTAAATGAACTTTAAAGTGTAATAAACCCTTGTTTTTGTGTAAATCCTTAGATACAAAAGAAGATTCTTCTTCTTCTTTCACTACAGTTGCTTTTATTAAACTACTGCAAAAACTAAAGTCGATGTTTAGTATTTAAATTGCTACATAAAACTTACTAATTAATAATAATTGTTGAAATGATTTTATTTTCCAGACGATAAACAAATAACTGGAGAATGCGCGTGTCACGATGTGCAAACAAGCGGTTCAAACGTTGACTAATAGGCACTAATGACTTTGTCATGGTCGTGAAAAACTCGTGACTTCTTTATATATATAAATATTACAAAATAAAAAATAATTGACCCTGCAAAATAAATAATAACGAACCGAAAACAACTCATTACCGCACTTATTCAACCCAATTTAGATAAGCGCGAATATTTTGATGGCATAATTACCGTCTAATTGAAGACCGATCCCATAAAAACCGCAATAATTGAGCGCACGTGATCGCGTACCTTCTTTTTTTTTTTTAAATGCGTATTGTTATCATTCGAACATTACACGGGCCAGTTACATCATTGACAACATCACAAGACCGTGACAAGAAACAAGTGAGTAGAAAACGTAATTATTTCATTCTCGGTAAAACTGGTACGAATAAAAAATAAATAAATACGTAGATAAATAAGTATACACATCCGGTGGGGATTAATTAGCGCAAATTGTTATTAATTATTTATGCGGAATTGATAAGTTTCCAATGATGTTCTTTTAAACTGGTGGAATTTGTGGAAATTTGCGTTATCAATTTTGTTACAATTAAAAATTAAATAATTAATGATACTCTGAAATTGTTTATCACTTAAGAAATTCTTGTAAGTGTATTCGACTATAATATAAAAATGGTGATGTGGCCATCATAGTACTTTCCCTATATTTTACTCGAAAACTATGCGGTTTATGCAAAAAGGTTATTCCTAATAATTTATTCAATTTTGAATTCTCTACAATTATTTGTTATATAACTTTCATGTTGCTTCAATAGTTTATTAGCAATTGGCAAAAAATGTGAAAAATTTCAATTTTTATTTTTTTTCTCAAAAGTTAAGAATTTTATGAAAAATATATTTTAACAAAATTTGTTCAGTTTATCATTCTCTTTAAATTTTGTTTGAAAAGTTTTGTAATATTTTTCATATTAAAAAATGGTGATGTGTCCATCATAGTACTTTCCCTATATTTTTCTCGAAAACTATGAGATTTATGCAAAAAGGCTATTCTTAATAATTTATTCATTTTTTAATTCTCGACAATTATTTGTTATATAAGTTTCATGTAACTCCAACAGTTAATTAGCAATTGTCAAAAAATATCTAAATTTTCAGTTTTTATTTTTTTTCTTAAAAGTTAAAAATATTATGAAAAATATGTTTAAATAAAACTTGTTCAGTTTTTTATTCTCTTTAACTTTTGTTTGAACCGTTTTTTTAAATTTTTCATATTTAGAAAAATATTACCAAAAAACAAAAAAACGTCTCGAGTAAACATCCACTTCCGGTCTACGAATGTTTACCAAAAGCTTTTCAGTTCCAGTTTTTAAAGATAAAACCTTAAGTTTAAAGTTTCATCTCAATCGGATTATTCGTTTTTGAGATACAGCACCCACCGACAGACAGACAGACAGACAGACGGACACACACAGACACAAATTTTTTTTTTCCAGAAATTAGTTTAATGGACTCAGGGGACCTCAAAACGGATATTTCCGCAAAAAAAATTTTTCAAAAAAAAATCACGATCACAATACTTCCCCTATATTTCATATAGGGAAAGTAAAAAGGATTTCAATTTAACGTTTGAGCATGTTTCCTATTTATATCTAACAAAACTGTTTAAGAAAATAAATTTGACAGAAAAAAAAAAACAATTAAAACATTATCAGTTCCCTAAGAACTTAATTGCAAATTGCTAGAAAAGAAATAACATCAAATAATTCCTAATAATAACTTGTAATAAAAGTACTGTAGTAAGAAGCAATTAGAAAATTATTAGTACCCTAAAATGAAAATACCCTAGAAAACAAAAAAAACAATTGTAAATTTTTAGAATACAAATGTAATGTCAGTTTCTCTCTGAAAAATTCCTGAAAACTATTTGAAAAACCGTTAGTACCCTTAAAAGACAATTGTAAATTGTTTAAAAAAAGTATGGTACCAATTTATTTCTGACTAAAACTGATTGAAAAACGTACTATGGCAAAAAATATACAATCAAAATGCGGTTGGTACCTTAACAAGACAATTATACAAAAACAAAACCTATTACAAATAATATTTTGACTAAAAAAATGTTAACAGCGGTTAGTACTTTAAAAAACAATGATTCCAATTTATCTTCGACTAAAACTGGTAGAAAAATGTACGACGACAAAAAGAAACAAACTAATCGCATTTTAGTTCATCAACAAAACAATTGCAAATTACTAGAAAAAAACTTACATATAATGTCAATTCAATAGAAATCTGTTAAAAATAGTATTCTAGCAAAAAAAAACATTTAGAAAATTATTAGTACCCTGTAAACCAATTGGTGACAATAATGTAATTCTAATTTATCTTTGAAAAAATTTTAAAAGCCAATTGTTAAACAGTTAATACCCTAAGAAAACAATTGTTGCTAAAGTTGCTAAATAAAATATTGTTAGTTAGTACTACGAGGAAACAATTGTACAGAAACAGAATATATAAGTAATTGTAGAGGCTTTTACTTCGTGGCACATTTTTTTGATTCAAAATAAAACGAATAACTTTGTATATATCACTTTTTTAATAACACTTGTTACTATAGTTTCGACAACTTCAGCTTGTCATTATCAAACAATTAATTGTTGTGATATAAACAAAGTTATTCGTTTTATTTTGAATCAAAAACAGAATTCCAATTTCTCTCTTAGAAAACCTCTTTAAAAAATGTATTTTCATAAACAAAAACAATTGAAAACTGATCAGTGCATCAAGAAACCCATTGAAAAACTGTGAGTACTACTTAAAAAAAAAGTATTTTGTCTAAAAATTATTTGTATAAAGATAAGTACCCTAAGAATACGTTTGCAAATTGCTTAAAAAAGTATTTTTTTAGATTTATTTCTGACAATATTTAATAAAAAATAATGTAACGAAAATAAACATTTAAAGAAAGGTTAGTACTATAAGAAGAATTCCTATTTACATTGACAAAAACTCTTTAAAAATCAATTGAAAATGGTCAGTACTTCAAGAAAACAATTAATAAACGGTTAGTACTATAAAAACAACAGCAAATAGCTATAAAAAAACCACGATACCAATTTATCTATGACTAAAACTGGCACAAAAAAGTACGATGACAAACATGCAGTTAGTACCTTAACAAAACAATTGCAAATTACTAAAAAGAAAACATATACACATAGTGCTAATTCAATAGAAATATGTTAAAAATAGTATTCTGAGAAGAAAAAAAACATTGAGAAAATGGTTAGTAAAGCAATTGACAATTTCTAAAAAGTAATGTAATTCTAATGGTTCTTTGAAAGCATGTTAAAAACCAATTGTTAGACACTTAGTACCCTAAGAAAATAAAGAAAAAATTGTTTCCATTTTTTTGAAAAACTGTTAGTACTTAAAAAATATCTTTAAATAATGTATTTTGATTAAAAAAACAATTGAAAAACGATCAGAACATCACGAAAACAAATTAAAAAAAAGTGTGTGAGTACTACCTAAAAAAGTATTTGAATAAATATTACTACCCGACGAAAAAATTGCAAATTGCCAAAAATAAAAAGTAGAATTTCAATTTATTTCTGACAAAATCTGTTAAAAAAATAATATGACCAAAAGAAACAATTGAAAAAAGGGTTAGTACTATGAAGTAACAAATATACATAAACAAAAATCCAATTTATCTCTTTAAAAAATGTATTTTGATTTTTTTAAACTATTAGAAAATTATTATTACATCAATAATGCAATTGAAAAACTGTGAGTACTATTATTATTAACATTATTCATCTGCCTGATGAAGCCACTGTGTTGTAAAACAATTGTAGCAGTATCTTCAAAATAAAAGCTAAACTCAAAACAATCGTGTTTTTCATTATAAGTTCATAATGGAGTTTCGCCAAGTAACAGCCTTATCAATCCAATACTGTGAGTACTACTTTAAAAAAAAGTATTTTTATTATAAGAAATAATGTAACAAAATAAACAATTAAAAAAAGGTTAGTACTATAAGAAAATAGTACTACAAAAACAGAATTCATATTTACTTTGACAAAAACTCTTTAAAAAAGGAAACATGGTGAGTACCCCAAGAAAATAATTGTAAGAAAACAAATGGATACAAATAAATTCCAATTTAACTACTTATTCTATTCTGACAAAAAACATTTAGAAAATTAATAGTACCCTGTAAACCAATTGGTGACAATAATGCCATTCTAATTTATCTTTGAAAAAATGTTAAAAGCCAATTGTTAAACAGTTAGTACCCTAAGAAAACAGTTGTAAGTTGCTAAATAAAAAATGTTTCCATTTTTTTTTTAAAACGGTTAGTACTACGAGGAAACAATTGTACAAAAACAAAATTCCAATTTATCTCTTACAAAATATTTAAAAAAATGTATTTTGACTTTAATACCATTGATAAATAATCATAACATCACGAAAACCATTAAAAAAGTGTGAGTACTACTTTTAAAAAAACGTATTTGAATAAATATTAGTACCCCAAGAAAAAAATTGCAAATTTCTAAAAAAAAGTAGAATTTCAATTTATTTCTAACAAAATCTGTTAAAAAAATAATTTGACCAAAAAAACAATTTAAAAAATGTTAGTACTATGAAGTAATAATTCTACAAAAACAAAAATTCAACTTATATCTTTAAAAAATGTATTTTGAGAGAGAATAACATCTTTATTCGAACATATATACAAAGTTAAAAACATTTACAAATGGTATCTAATGTGTTAGTCTGTCCGTTTGGGCTATCGACCATCGGTCTTTCTGCCCTGTCTTGACTCTAATTTAGTGTAAAAAAATAAATAACTTTGCTAGCTAGCTTAACTGTCTGGATGATTCGCACTAATGACTTGATGTAGGGTGACTGAAGGGTGTTTATATTTAGATGGGATATTGGGATTTCGGGGAATGCAAAATTTGTTGAGAAGGGATACATTAAAAGGATTGTTGGCAAATTTAAGACTTAGACTATGTATACGTTGGGAGATAGGGGTAACTTGGGTGTATTCATAAAGGAGCTCGTTTGAGGGATTATGGAGCGGGTTAATTGGGTGTCTGAGTTTGGTGAGGGTTCGTAGGGCTGACCTTTCGGCGACGTTAAAGTGGTGGAGAGTGGAAGGACGGATTTGGTTGAAAAGGATTGCACCGTAGTCTATAAGAGGTCGACAAATGGCTTTATATATTGTCACAGCGGTTTTGGTAGAAATACCCTCATTTTTGTAAGTTAAAGCTCGAAAATGTCGGGCTCTAGTTTTAATCTTTACCTTTATAGCTTGTGCATGGGCTTTGAAGGAGAGATGGGAATCAAACAGGATGCCTAGGTATTTACAGGAGTAGGTAGGGTATATTATGGTATTGTTTATGATAATGGAGGGGGAGTGTGGCGTAATTTTGTGATGCGGGATTAGGAGTTTGGATTTGGAGGGGTTGACTTTTATACGCCATTTGGAAATATGTATTTTGATTTTATTAAAAAAAAAACATTAGAAAATGATCAGTACATGAAGAAAACAATTGAAAAACTGCGAGTACTACTTTTGAAAAAGCATTTTTATTATAAAAAATAATGTAACGAAATAATCAATTGAAAAAAGGTTAGTAGCATAAGAAAATAATTGTACAAAAACAGAATTCATATTTACTCTGACATAAACTCTTAAAAAAACAAAATGGTGAGTATCCCAAGAAAATAATTGCAAGAAAAAAAATGGTGATTCCCTATATTTTTCTCAAAAACTATGAGATTTACGCAAAAAGGCTATTCTTAATGATTTATTCATTTTTCAATTCTCTACAATTATTTGCTATATAAGTTTCATGTAACTCCAACAGTTAATTAGCAATTGGTAAAAAATGTCTAAATTTTCATTTTTTATTTTTTTCTCAAAAGTTAAAAATTTTATGAAAAATACGTTTAAATAAAACTTGTTCAGTTTTTTATACACTTTAACTTTTGTTAGAATCGTTTTTTAAAATTTTTCTTATTTAGAAAAATTTCACCAAAAAACAAAAAAACGTCTCGAGTAAACATCCACTTCCGGTCTATGAATGTTTACCAAAAACTTTTCAGTTCCAGTTTTTAATGATAAAACCTTAAGTTTAAAGTTTCATCTCAATCGGATTATTCGTTTTTGAGATACAGCACCCACGGACAGACAGACAGACACAAAAAAAATTTTTCCAGAAATTAGTGTAATGGGTTCAGGGGACCCCAAAACGGATATTTCCGCAAAAAAAAAAATTCAAAAAAAAATCACGATCACAATACTTCCCCTATATATTACTTCGTATATAGGGAAAGTAAAAATATTTATCTTTGATTACATAATATAATAATAGTAAACTATTTATGATTATATTAATCCTTAGATTATTTTATTTTTGAGAAATCTTAAAATATGTTTTAATAATTAATATTTGCTAGAAAAATCACCTATCTATCCTACTAATATATGAACCCTTTGAAAGAAGCTTTGTTTTTAATTTTGTTTTATAATTTCATTTAATACTGCAATAATTTTTAGGAAACTAAAAGTCTGATTGGGATGAATGTTTAATAGTATATGTAGGGCGGGTGGGTGGCCTCTATCCCACCCTCAAATTTTTAAAACACTCCCAAAATTCCAATGAGTGTACTTTTATTTCTAAAACGACTTATTATTTAAATTAGTTTTGTTTAAAATTTTTTCCTTCTGAAAAATTGTTGCTTATGTGTTTAAAATCGAAGGGTCTGATAGTTCCTATAGTTTATTAGCAATAAGCAAAAAATTGTAAAAAAATTTAAATTAAGAACTTTACAAAAAAATGTTTTAATGAAACTTTTTCAGTTTTTCATTCTCTTTAACTTTTGTTTGAAAAGTTATGTCTTATTTTTCAAAATTTCTTAAATTTCAAAATTTGTCTGAATAAATCTATTAAATTTTGCACTAATGTTAAGTTTATTTACGTTTTAGAACCTTTAATTAAAACCCTCGCTTATGTTTTAATGATTGGAGGGTAGGTTAGAGGCCACCCACCCACCCTACATATACATATTAACTGTAATTACTGATCGCCTCGCGGTTTGCAATAACTTTAATTACAAAATTTGAATAAAAGAAAATTGTTAGAAGTAAAATTTTTGATAAAGAAAATGGTTGCGACCGTTATTAAGGTGGTAATCCATACAAATTATTAAAATTTTAGAGCTTCCAATAAAATCTTTGCAATTTAGAAAGCGGGTAGAATTAAAAAATCTTGAAACCTAGAGAAGAAATTAGTGGAAATTTCTTGAATTCTTGAAAAAGTATGTCTAGGTTCTAGAAAAAAAATTCTAAAAAATCTAGGGCCTCAAGAAAAATCTAGATTTCTACAAACAAATTTTCTAAGTTCTAGAGCCTCCAAGAAAATCTTTCCAGTTGAAAAAATATCTTGAAATCGGGAAGAGAAATTACGGAAAATTCCTTAAACTTTCTCGAAAATAAGAAAAGATTTGTAGGAGAAAATGTTCTAGACCCTCCAAGAAAAATTCCGCAATTTAGAACTTTCTAAATAATTTTATAGCCTCTAGTTGAAACAAAATGTTGAATTCTATAATTCATCTGAATTCTTGAAAAGGAGAGGAAATTAAAAAAACATTTATAGGCTGAAAGAAAATCTTCGCAATTTATAAGAAAAGTTGAACAAAAAAATTAATTTGGGCAAGTTATTAGCCATTTTCTAAACTCTAAACTTTTAGGAAAAAAAATCTTTGCAATTTAAAAGACGACTACAAAAAAAAAAATCTTGAACTCTGGAGAATAAATTGCTAAAAATTTTCTGAACCCTCGAGAAAATAATGTAGATTTCTAGAAGTAAATTCTAAAAATTCTAGAGCCTCAAAGAAAATCTTTGCGATTTAGAAGACAAGTTGAAAAATTCTTGAAATGTGGAGAAGAATTTCCTGAGTCTAGATTTTTTCAAACAAATTTTCTAAAAAAGTCTTCATTTATATCTTCGCAATTTACTAGAAATTTTCTAAATTTTACACATCAAATTCATATTGATACAATAAAAATCAAACATTCTTTATTATTATTATTTTTTAACTATTTTAGCTATAATTCTTTAAATAATAATGAAATTACGAAAATTCTTTTACTAATAAATTACCAGCAACGAAGAGAAGTAAAAATGCTAGAAAATAAACATTCGATTTTCAATTCAAAACATCTCTCGAAAAATTGCTTTACTATATCAAAAACAAATTACTCAAAAATACTAGAATTTTTGAGAAGAAAACCAACAAAGCAAGGAAATAAATCTAAATAATTAACGAAAGTTACTAAAATTTTTGAAACGATATTTATAGCAAATTCTAAAATCATTAATGAAATGCTACAACCTAAATATATAACAAATAATAACATTGAAAAAAAAACTCCTTGGAGAAATTTCTAGAACTCTACAAAAGAAATTGTTGGAAATTTCTAGATACCTTTAAAAAACCTACATTTCTAGAAAAAAAAATTCTTGAAAATTCTAATAACTTTGCAATTTAAAAGATAGCTCGAAAAAAACAATCTTGATATCTGGAGGAGAAATGACTGAAAAGGGTCTAGATTTTCTAGAAAAATCTATAGCCTCCAAATCTGAAATGAGTTCTGAACTCTCGAAAAAAAGTGTAAAATTCTGGAAAAGATTTGCAATTTATTTTAAAACAAATATTAAAATCTGGAAGAGAAATGACTGAAAACAGCCTCAAAGAAAATTCTAAAAATATTGAAACGAACTTTCTAAAAAATCGGAATGCTAAAAATTCTAAAATATAAAGAAGAAATTACTGTTAACTTTTAAAATCTTCCAAATAAGTTCTAGAAATCTACAAGGAAAACTTGTGAAAAATTCTAGAATCCTTGATCAAAATTCTTTGGAAAGGAAGATGCAAAACAGAAATTCCTGAAACGTTAAGAAGCATCTAAGTAAGTTATAGAAAATTAGAAGAAAATTTCCTAATAAATTGTAAAACTCTCGAATAAAATGTTTGCTAAAAATTCTGGAAATATCTATTTATTTATTAGATACGAAATTACTCTACACTTTTAGAATCTTCAAAAAAATTTTATAAACCTAAAATGAAATAAATGAAAAAGTATGGAACATCTGAGAAAATTATAGAAATTTAGAAGAACATTTTCTAATAGAAAAAGTTGAACAAACACTTGTATAGAAACCACGAAGAAATTTTTATAAATAAATATAAATAATGACTTTTTGAAACTCTTGAATAAAATATTTGCTTCTCTTCATAAAAACTGTATAAATACTTACTTCTAATAATAAAGATGTTTTCTCTCAAAACTCTTGATTTAGTAGAAATTTGTGAAAGCAAAATTTTAAAAACTGCAAAAATCGCAACCTGAAAGGTAAACTTATTTTGAAATTTATGAATTCCAAATAAATAAATTGAAATAATAATAATTGAAACATATTTGAACTACCGAACAAATTTTTAGACGAAAAAATGCTGAAAAATTCGGTTTGTTGTAATGGTAGAAATTTTTCTCGGAAATTCTGAAAAATTGCAAAAACTTTTAAATTGTTAGAAAAAAAAAACTGCTGAAAAATTTAGAAATTTAAAAAACTCTCAACTTGAAAGAGAAATTCATTAGAGAATCTCTAAAATATACTACAGTATTTAATAAAAAGAGATGTAAAAGCGAATTACCAGTCAACTCAACAGAAATTTTCTTTAATTGGAAGAGCGATTCAAAAAGAAGAAAGTACCTGAAAATTTTCTCTAATACAAAGCAAGAAAAATTGGAAAATTTTTAAATATTTGCTGGAAATTGCTAAATTCTTGAATTAATGGATTTTATAAATCTGGAAGCAATTTTTTGAAAAATTTTAGAACCCTTGAAGAAAACTTTTTGCACTGAAGAGAAATACTTTTAGTCAGAAAAAAAAAACTGCTAGAAGAAATCATTTGTAAATTTCAAGGGAAATTTCTGAAATAGAAAAATTTATGTACCTCAAAAACGAAGAATCCTATTAAGATGATATTTTAAGCTTAAGATATTATCGTTAAAAAACTGGAACTGAAAACCTTTTGATGAAACCGAAAGTCGGTGTTTACTCGAAGCGATTTTTGTCGATATTTATCTTAATTTGAAAAACATTACAAAACTATTCAATCAAAAGTTAAGAGACTGAAAAATATTTTTTTTTATAATGTTCTTTGCGAGAAAAACTTTAAAATTTTGACATTTTTTGCCTGGTGCCAATAAACTGTAGGAGTTACATACATTTTATATAACAAGTAATTGAGCAAATTATTATGATTAACCTTTTTGCGTAAAACTCATAGTTTTAGAGAAACATATAGGGAAAGTACTATGATGACCACATCACCATTTTAATAATGATTGTGTTTCTTCGTCCTCTTCCTCTTCCTCTTATTTACCGTAGGTTTTTCAGCCTGTCTTCTTTAAATATTTGTTATCGCTGTTTTCAGTCTTAGTTTGTATGAAAAGGTGGATACTAATTGCGGGATGTTTAAATTTAGGGATTATCTTATGATTGCGTTAGGATTTAGTTTATTTGCAATCGTAATAATTAAAAACCTATATGCGTAAAAAAAACAAAAGAATTACCTAACACACACGATCACCTTAATTTAATCACCATTACACACACAGAAACAAAGACTATAAAAAAATTACTTTCATTGCCTTTAAACAACCGGAATAAGTTATTAGTATCCGGAATCAAGGTGAAATTGCCCAATTAAAACGCATACCAAATTAAAAATCGATTTGTTAGAAATTAACGTATTGTTTAATACTTCGATGTGTATTTTTATCCAGAACGAAAATGCGGTCGTCCTCGAGATAGAATGAAACGAAACGGCGGTACGTTATCATAAAACGTAAATAATAATAAAAATCAGCGAGCGTACGCTCACAAGGATGTGCACTTTATCGTTTCTGAATGCAAATGCAAGTGCTTTTGAAACAAGCCAAATTATGTAACGTCCTCACCAGGATCTCCTGGATTTTCTACCTCTAATACATTTGAAAACACAAGAAAAAACAAGATTTATTCAATAAAAAAACACAATGAAAAATTGTTAATCGATTATTTTTATCCACGTATATGTGAAAAAAAAACATTGAACTGTAATTGAATGATTTATTGTGACATAAAATTTAATCGAGTATTTGTATACACGCCGGTTTAATTATTATAATAACGCGAACGTTTATTGTCACGATAACGGAATGATCATTAAATTACAGCCGCTTCATTCCTGCATGATTTAATGACTATACATCATGCGAATTGCGTGTATCCATTGTAACAAGCGTATTATTACATTTTAGTGAATTGATATTGTCGCTCTGATGAGATATATTAATGTGGGTTAATTAATTGTAATAAATAAAACACTTTTTGCTAATAATTTCTAAATATTCATTCCTACAAAACAAATTTCTACTATATTTAAGTATTATGATAATATTTGTTTGGTCAAATTCATTCCTTTTGGCGAAAAAATTCAATGATGTACAATAATCCATAATTATCCTTCTAATTAACATAAAAAATTTCTACCATGGGTTAAGTGTTTTCTAATTTGTGTAAACTTCTGATATTGGCACTAATAAAGTATTATTATTAGTATCATTAATATTAAGTGTAAATTTAATTCATCGTAAAAAAATAAGTAGAAATTTCAGATTTAGTTTCTTACCTTTTTTATTTAGAACAGATTCTAGACAACTAGAAGAAAATTTAACTACTGCAGTCGATTGATCACTATAATGCATAAACATAAAAAGTTTATTCTGCAAATTTAAAGTATTTTTTTAAAGTTATATTATTATTTATAAATTAAATTTGGTTAATTCTTAACTGCGTTATTTGGGCATTAGAAGAAAATCTGTTTAGGGCAATTAACACCTTTTAGTGAGAGAATTTTATAATTTAAAATAATCCATAATGTTTGCAATTTTTAAAAACATCGCCATTATATAAAAAAATCAATGTATTTATTTTCAAGTCAGTTTCTAGTTGTCTAAATAAAAGAGAGACAATATTAATATATTTTTTCCAGATTTTCTAAAAATTATTGATTGTTACACATCATTAAAAGCAATAAGATCGAACAATGAAATTAAGACTTTTCAACTTCCTAAAAAAAACAGTTTAAATTTACAAAACAATATAATTTGCTAAGAAATAATATAACGTTTACGACTGTTTCAGAAAAATGTATTGTCATTTTCGTTTTCTCATTGTTTAATTTTAATTGTTTCCAAGCAAATAAAAACATGTAACTTGGAAACTTTTTAACCGTTTTTTTTAAATTGTTTTATTGTAAAATTTCTATTTTAAATCAAGTAAATGTAGTTTTTTTTAAATAGTTTTTAGAAACCTTATTTATTTCTTAATTTCACTGTTATTAATAAATTTGCCTGAATTTTCAAATGGTCTTTTTCTTAGTTAATTTTTAATTTTTTTAAATTTTCACCTACCCCAATAGTCTACACATTGACCAATCGTACAAAATTTTCATTCATTTCGATTAAAATATTGTACCAATGAAAATTAAAAAAAAACTCGAAGAGAAGTAAAATTCAGAAATATTATTCACAATTTGGAAGAAAAAATCTTGAAATTGCAAGAAGTCTGAATGAAGAATCTTTAAAGATATTCTTGCAATTCTAATGATTAAAAGCATGAAAGAAAAGTTGTAATAAAATTTTTAGAAAATGGAAGAAATACTCTGAAATTTTTAAACTCGTTACAAAAATTTTTAAAACATCTAGATTTTACTGTAATTTTTTTAGAGACTTTGTACAGGTTTCGTTAAAGCTTTAGAAATGTTTTAATCAACTTTCTAGATCTATAAAATATTATTCGATCTTATTGATTTCAGTGATGAATAATAATAATCAATTATTTAAAAAAAAATCCGACAAATATATTAATATTATTTTGTTTTCTAGAACAAAAACAATTGAAGTCTTTGTAATGAAATGAAAATTTTTAAATTTGCTAAAAAAACAGTTTTACAAAACAAAAAAATTAGCTAAGAAATAATATAACGTTTACAATTGTTTTAGAAAAATTAATTGTCTTTTCCGTTTTCTCATTGTTTAATTTTAATTGTTTCCAAGCAAATAAAAAAATGTAACGTCGAAAGATTTTAACTGTTTTTTTGAATTGTTTTTTTTTGTAAAATTTCGATTTTAAATCAGGTAAATATGGTTTATTTTTTTAATACTTTTTGGAAACTTCAATTATTTCTTACTTTGACTGTTATTAATAAATATTTTCCTGAATTTTCAACTGATTTTTCTTCTAGTTAATCTATTTTTTTTTTAATTTTCACAATTTTTCACCACTTTTTAGAAAATGTGTAACTGTTTTTATTTATTTTTTTCTCTTTAATTCAATTGTTTTTTTTTTAATTTAGTTTTGATAATGGTTTCTAAAGTGTTAACTTAAACTTTTTACTTTTTTTAATTTTCAACATTAAATTGTTTTTTTGGTAAAATGTATGTTATGTTTCTTTCTAATTGCAATTTTTTAGGGATTTTTATTTACAGTCTTTTATAATAGACTAATTTTTTTTTTCTAAATTCTTGTACAAATTTCATAGGTTGTAAAATTTCTTTAGCAAATTGTAACTTTCTAAAGATTTTACTATTTTTTAGAATTATTTGCTTCAATTCTATGAGTAATTTCTCTTCCAAATTCTCCTAAATTTCTTCTCTAATTTTCGAAGTGTTTTGTCGAAATTTCTAAAAAAAAAATCCATTTACCATTTATGCCTTATCTCTGCGAAATATTTCAACATTTTTTATTTAAATTTTACAGACTGTTTTGGTTTTTTCTTACAGCAACTTCCAGGAAACACTGTAGCAAATTTTGAGAAATCTAATCGAGAATTCTAGAATTTTCATTCAACTGATTTTTTACAATTTCAGTAACTCTTATTTTTTACGAATTCCTCTTTTAAATTATTTTTTAAAAATTTTAAAGATTCTATAATTTGCATTAAATTTAAAAATTCAGTGTAAGTATGGATCACCACGTAAAACGGTCGCAACCGTTCTCTTTATTGTTCTAGAATTTATTAGAGAAAGAGAACATCTTTATTTGGGCAATACAAAATATATTTAGACCAATACATTTTAATTTAAAATAAAGTTTAGTCCGTCGGTTTGGGCTATCGACTTTTGGTGTTTTTGCTTTAATTTTTTAGATTTTTCGCATTTTGCAATAATCCTCTTCAAAAATTCATTGATAGTTTTACAAGTTTGTAGCATTTCTTCTCCAAATTTAATTTTTCTAGAATTTTTCAACACTATTCTTCCAGTTTCATTAGAATTTACTAGTTGATCTAAATACTTGAATAATTTTCGAAGGTTGAAAGAATTTTAAAGAATTTCTTTTCAAATTTGCAAAAATCTTCTTTGAGGGTACAAAATTTAACATTTTCACTATTTTCTGCTTTTTCTTTTTTCTCAATTTTTGATATAATTTTATCCTGATTTTATAAATTTTTTGCTTTTAAATTCCAGTAACTATTTTTTAATTAAAAAAAAGTCCAGGAAATTCCGTTTCAAATTATAAACATTTTTGAGTGTAGAAGAATTTTATATATTTTAAAAATTTCTCAATATTGCTCTTTTAAATTCGTAGACAAATTTCGAAAGTTTTAGAATTTCTATAATGTGTTCTATAATTTTTCAATATTATCCTAACCAGGTTTTTTGAATTTGCCAGCAATTAATTTTCTAAATTACTAGACAATTTTTGAATATGACAGATTGAATGTTCTAAAATTTTCCATTTATGAGACTTTTTTTAAAATTTTCTTCTTTTTTTTCAATTTTTCGCAGTTTTTTAAGATAATTTATGTTACTTTTAGAAATATCTTCTTAAATTGTAGGAATATTCATCAGAAATTTCTATTTTAAAATGCAATTATTTAATAGTACAAAATTTTCCAGAATTTCTTTTAAACTGAAGATTTTAGAATTTTTCAGAAATTTTTGCTTCAATTCTTTAAGTAATTTTTAGAAATTAGGATTGTGAGAATTTAAGTAACGAATTTCTCTTCCAAATAATAGAAACATGTTCTGAAAGTACAAAAATGTCCTGATTTATCTTATTTAAATTTTTTAGCATTTTGTCTTCAATATTTTGCAAAATTTTCACATTGTTTTCTTAAATTTTCTAGCTTTTTTTATTCCATTGCTTGAGTACGTTTTTTTTTTAAGAATTTCTGTTTCAAACATCAAGAAATTTGTTCGAGCATTTATCTTACTGAAATCTTTAAACATTTTTCATTAATTAACCACTTTATTTTATTGAATTTTCGAAGATTCTAGAATTTAAAAGTTTTAATTTTAATGATCTCAGTCATTTTTATTTTTAAGAAATTCTTCTTCAAAACATTAACATATTTTTTAATTCCTGAAACTTTGAAAGTTTTCGAATTTGCCAACAATACGTTTACACCTTTCTTGGTAGTTTTCAAAGGTTATAGAACTGGGAAGAATTTCTTAGAGAGTCTTAGAATGTTTCAGCATTTATCTTCATCCAGACTTTTAGAATTTACAAGCAATTGCTCTTCTAAATTCATGAAACATTTTTGAGGTATAGCTGTCAAGAAATCTCTTTTCTAAATTCAGAAAAGGTTCTTTTAGGGTTCTGGAAATACATTTTTCTTTAATTGCCTTGGAATGTATAATTACTCTCAGATAGGATATAATTAGTTTTTATTTACATTTTGTTTTTATTATTATTGTTTTTGTACAGTTAAATTTCTTACTTTTCTCTCACTCAAATATGTTATATTTCGTTTTTATATTTTCTATGAATATTCCTGTTGTAAGACTGATAATGGTTTCTAAAGTGTTAACTTTAATTGTTTTTTTTAACTTTTTACTTTTTTAAATTTTTGGCTTTCAACATTAAACTGTTTTTTTTGGTAAAATTTCGACTGTTAAAATAAATTTATAAATACTTAAAGTTTACTGTCAAAATAGATACCTAGGTTGTTGATATTTTTAGCAAAGTCAAGTGAGAAAATCTTTTCTTCAATATTGGTCATGAATAATTTGGCTAAATGGAGATCCTATTGGAAACCTGTAATGAAAGCCAAATTTTTAAGAAACCAGAGGTTCTCTAAAAGGCATAACCTTAAACCTGCCCAACAACTAAAACGTGCTGTACAAAGGAAAGCTGAGAAGGAAGCCAACACGAAGAAATATAATGTATCTTCATTTAATAAATAAAAAATATATATCTAATGAAGATTAAAACAAAATATTTTAGAATTTATTTTTATAAACTGCTGTTTCAAAAGCTCCAATATTTTTTTTAATGTTACTGTTGGTAATAAATATTATCCTAATTTTCAACTGATTTTTTCCTAGTTAATCTCAATATTCTTTCTTAATTTTCAACAATTTTGCTTGAAATGATTAGGAAAATCAAATATTAAATGTCGTTTAAAAACAGTTAAAATCTAAAAGCCAAGAAAAGTTAATGCCCTAATAAAAATATATTTAAAGTTTTTAATGTTTTTTTTTACTATTTTTCTATTTTTTTTCTATTTTAAATGGCTTTCAGCTTTTAAAGTATTTAAAAACCAAATTTATTTTTTGTTTCCGTAAGTAATCATTAAATTCATTGTTATAAATCTTTTTAAATTTGCTTAAATACAGTTCAAATCTATTAAAAATATTTTTGTGCCCTTTGTATATTTCATTTTTATTTTTCAAACAAAATTTCAAAATATCTTTTTAGAAAATGTAAACTGTTTTTTAACCAAACATTAATTGTATTCTTTTGTAAAATTTTAAACAAGTTTAAAAACTTTTGTTGTTTAAAAAATTTAATGTTTAAAATAATTTTTACTTCGAAATTTTCTGTTTTTTTTATTTTGGTTTGTTTTTATTTTTGAATTTTCACAGTTTAATGAAGTTCAAAGTTATTGATTAGAAAGATAGAAATTACTTTTAAAAAAAATTTCAATTGTTTTTTTTTTAAGTTTTCAATCGTTTTTTTTTTTAGTAGAGCTTAATTTTTTAAATCCTTTTCTGTTCTGGTTTTAAACGTTTTAGGTAAAATTGAAAGTTTTTTAAAAAGCTTTCAACTTCAATTGTTTTCTTAACTATTTTAAGAAACATTTTTGCCTTTGTTGAAATTTCTAAAAAGTACTTAAGTATTTTAAACTAATTAATTATGATTTTTAATATGCTCATACATTGTTTTTTTTTTCATCTTATATTTGAACATTTTAATTTTTTTAAAGAAAATTAAAAATTATTCTTTTAGAAAGTTGTTTTTTTACCAAAGATTTATTTTACTTTCAGAAAAATGTAAAAAAGTAAATTTAAAATTATTCTTTTAGAAAGTTGTAAACTGTTTTTTTTACTAAAGATTAATTCTACTTTCAGAAAAATGTAAAATTTTGACACTTTAAATGTTTTAAAACATTATTAAGTGATGTTTAAAAAAACATTTGTTGTGATATTTCAATTTTCACTGTACAATTATTTCTGTTTTTATTTTTTCTTACAAACTTTTTGTTAACTGTTTTGTTTTTAAATTTCTATTTTTTTTTTAGTTAGTAGAACTCAATATTTTTTTGATATTTTTTTTCCTCAGCTTTAAAACGTTTTAAGTAAACTTAAAAGTATTTTTAAAAGCTCTTTATATTCAACTTCAATTGTTTTTTTGTAAAAAATAGTTGAAATCTTTGTCATTAACATTTATTACTTTTTGAAATTTCCACTGTTCAATATTTTCTTCTTCTGGTTTTACTCTTTTTTATTTTTAAATCGTCACAGTTTAATAAAGTTCATTTGTTAGAAACATTGAAAATAGTTTTAAGAATATTCTCAACTCTTTTTTTAAATTTTTAATATTAAAAAAATTAAATGTCAATATTTTGTTGTCAATTTTTTGGCTCGGCTTTTAAACGTTTTAAATGTAAATTAATATGTTATTTTAAAAGCTTTCAACTATTTTTATCTTCAATTGTTTTTATTTCTGTTGAAATCTTTGTCATTAACATTTTTAACTCTTTTGAAATTGCTAAGAAAACATTTTTTTGTAACGTTTTTAACTATTTTTAACTAATCCATTATGATTTTGATTGTGAAATTTTATCTGTATACACTTGTTCTAAGCTAAATTTAAAAATGTTTTTTTTACAAAATTCTCAATTGTTTTTTTAAACTAAACGTCAATTGTTTTTTTTTAATTTTGACTGCTTAAATAAGTTCGAAAATAGTTAAGAAAAGTTATTAATATTTTTTTAGGACACTTTTAAAAAATCAATTCTATTTTTTTTATTTTCAACCGATTTTAATAATAAATAAATATTCAACTGTTTGTCCTCTGTTCAATATTTTCTGTTTATCTAAACTATCTTTTAAACTTTTTGTTTGTTTTAATTTTTACAGTTTTATAAAGTTCAAAGATATTTATTAAAAAGTTTAAAAATACTGTAAAAAGAAATTCAACTGTTTTTTTAATCAGTTTTCAATCGTTGTTTTTAGTAGATCCTATTTTTTTAATCCTATTTCTGGCACAGCGTTTAAACGTTTTAAGTAGAATTGGAAGTATTTTTAAAAACTCTCAATTGTCTTTATATCTAACTTCAAATGTTTTTTCAAATTTTTTTGTGAAAAAAGTAAGAAATAGTTTTCTATAACGTTTTAAACTATTTTAAACTAATCTATTATGACATTAACTTTGCTGAAACACAGCTGAAATCTGTAAGAACTACATTTTTTGTACATTTCAATTTTTTAAGAAAATTTTTAAATATTTCTTTAGAAAATTGTAGACCGTCTTATTTTGGCAAATATTAGTTGTGTTTTCAGTAAAATATAAAAATTCGACTCTTTAAATAAGTTTAAATGTTTCTAAAAAATATTAAGTGATGTTTAAAAAAAATGATTGCTTTTTCCACTGTTTAATATTTTATATTTATTTTTCTTCTAAACTTTTTTGTTTCTATTTTTAAATTTTCAGTTCAATGAAGAAAAATTTCAACTCTTCTTTTAAAGTTTTCATTCGTTTTTTCTATAGATCTCAATATTTTTTTTTTATATTCTTTTCGCTCACCTTTTAAAGTAAATTTTTAGTTGTAATATTCTATAACTAAGTTTGAACAAATTATAAAATGTTTGTTTAGAAAATTTGTAATTGTTTTTTGTAATCAAATTTCAATTGTCTTTCATTTAATTTAATCTTGTTTTTTTTTAAATTGAATAAGTAACAATTTTTAAAAACTGATTTTTACTGTTTCTTAAAATTTTAGGCTTTTTTTTTATTTGGAAATCTCAAATGTTGTATTGCTTATTTTTTACCGATTAAGCAAGTTTAAAAATATGTTTTATAAAGATTGAAAATAACTTTAAAAAAAAAAATCACTTGTTTCGTTTTTTTTTTCTTAACAGATCTCAGTTTTTATGATAAAATGTTCCATTTTGATACCTTTATTTGAACTTGTTTAATTTGCACCAAATTTCAATTATTTTTGACAAATCCTTTTTTTGTAGAAAATTTTAGCTCTTTAAAACAGAATAAAGGTATAAAATTTACAAATAAATGTATTGATTAGTTGAAATTTTAAAAATTAAAAATGAGTTGATTTTATGGAACAAAAGATGCCAATTGTTATTTTTGTAAATTAGATTTACTTAGTATTTGTTTTCTTTGTAAATTCTAATTGTTCTGAGCAAATTTTGACTGTTTAATTAAGTTAAAGTAGATTTTAAAACAGTTTTAGTTTTCTTATATTTTCTTTCATTTTTTCTTAAAATTTGAACAATTTTTAAATAAACTTATTTTCTATTTAACATTTTTCAACTATTTGTTTACTAAAATTATTGAAAATATATTAGTTCAACAATTTTTTAGTCGCTTTTTTCAGAAATTTTATACTGTTTTTTTTTATTATAAAATTTTAAACTAATTTTAGGAAAAATTTTAAATGTTTGTTTAGAAACTTTGTAATTGTTTTTTTAAATCAAATTTAACTTTTTGTTTTAAATTATAATTGGTTTAAAGTTTTATATCTAACTTCAATTGCTTCTTTTTAAAACAGTTGAAATATTTATAATGAACATTTTTGAATATGCTTAAAACATTTTTAATATTTACAGACAACAATAATTAAAGTTGCTAAGAAGAAATAGTTTTAAATAACGTTTTCGAGTTTTTTTAATAAAAATTATTTATTACTTTTGTTTATTTGGATTTTTTTTGTTTTTTCTTTTGTTTGTTCAAATGATTTAAAGGAATTAAAAAATACCTTTAAGATTGTTAGCTATTAACTGTTTTAATTTTTAAACCAAACTTTTACTTATTTTTTCGAATAATTTGGACTATTCAAATAAGTTTAAATTCGATAAGAAAATATAATATTTTTTTGATTACATTTTAATTGTTTTTTTTTTTAAACTAAAAGCGGTTTCAAGTGGTTTTTAAAATATTTTTAGTCAACGTTTCCAGTACACTTTTCTAAACAGATTTTCAATTAAATTTTTCTAACAGATTTTCTTGTAAAATTTTGAACAGTTTTTAAACAAATTTATTCTCTGTTTAACAATTTTAATCTGTTTTTTTTAGTTATTAAATGCTTTTTTTCGAGAAATTTTATAGTAATTTTTCATTGTAATATCCTATAACTATTTTAGGCAAATTTTAAAATATTTCTTTATAATCATTATAATGTTTTCTTTTAATAGAGCTTCAATTTTTCTTCTCAAAAATTTCTCGTTTTATTACTTAAAAAATATGAACTGTTTCTTTTTCAGAATTTTTACGTTTCTAAATATTGCAAAAATTTCTTACTCCTATTTTTAAAATATTCGAAAGATCTCTTCTAAAATATAAAAAGTAAAGTTTTAAAAAATTTGCAGTTAATTCCCTTTCAGGTTTTCAACAATTCTACTATTTTCCATTAATTTTCTTTCAAGATGTTTTAAAATTCAAGAAATTTCTTTATGATTTCTAAAATATTGAAGAATTTGAAAATTTCCTTAGATTTCTTGCTTCATTCAGTTAAACCTTATTTTCAAAAATCTTGTATTTTTTCTTCCTGGTTTTAATTTTTTTTTTAGAAATTTTTCTTCAAAGTTAAGAGAATTTAGAAATTTGTTCTTGAGTTATGTAAAGATTTATTTTATACACTTGGAAAATAAAGACACTAACATTTTCTTCACAATTTGATTTCATTTGGCTAGATGTACATTTCGAGTATTATGTACTCATTATCAATAAGCTATTGGTAATGAGTAGATCGTACTCGAAATGTACATCTAGCAAAATAAAATTTAATTATGAAGAAAGTGTTAGTGTTTTTATTTTCTAAGTGTATTAAGAGGATTTGTATATAAAAAAGTATTTCCCAGTGATTTTCAACAATTTCTGTTTTAAACTGCAAGAATTTTCTTTAGGATTTCTAAAATTGTGAAGAACTTTCTTGCCACATTCCATTAAACGCCTCTTTAAACATTCTTCTATTTTTTCTTCCAGATTTGAATTTTTTAGTAATTTTTCTTCAAAATTATTAGAATTCATTTCTAATCTTCTAAAACTCTCTAGAATTCTCTCTTCCAGATTACTGGAATTTTTTGCTTGATGATCGCGTATATTTCCTAATTTATTATCTCGAAACACTTCTCTTTCAAATTTCTAGACTTATCCATAATTTTTTCAAATCTAATTTTCATGAATTTTTTCTAAAGGTTCTTAAAATTTTCTAGCAATTTCCTTTCGTTATTTCTAAAATTGTTCAGTAGCTTCTCTTGTAAATTGCGAGAATATTTTTTCAGGTTTTCGAATTTTTCCAGAAATGTATATTCTAGATTACTAAAATTTTCTAGCAGCTTCTTCTTTTTTCATTTTATCAGCTTATTTAAAAAAAATCGAATACCGTAACGAGACTAACTTTCAGATTTCTAGAATCCTCTAGAAATTTCACTTTCAAATTGTGAGTGTTGTGAGTTTCATTAGACTTCAGAATTTTTCAACAATCTAAATATAAGACTTTTTAAATTATTTCTGTTATATTTCTAAGAATTCATCAGCATTTGTTTTCATTTAAAGACACACTCAAGCTTTTTCCAAAAGTTTTGTTTCTTTTGTAAATTACAAGGAATAGTTTTCAGCAATTTCTCTTTCAAGCTTTTCTACATTGCTACTATTTTCCAGCAATTCACCTTCTAGACTTCCTTGCCTTATTTTTACAAATTTCTCCTATAGGGACTTTTAGAATTTTTCTAATAATTAAATTTTCCAGCATTGTCTCTCCAGCTTTTTTATTTTTCTAACATCTCTAATTTATAATTTTCAGCAATTTTTCTCTTACAATTTAGAATTGTTAAGTTTTGATGAAAGAGTTAGTTTTAGAGGTTCTAAAATTTTTGAGCAATTTAACTTTTATTTGTGAAGAAAGTGTTAGTGTTTTATTCAATTTTACCATTGCTTTTATCAAGAAGAATTTTATTGGAAAATTACATCTGGAGAAAATCCGATCGATTTCTTTTATCGAATATATTGATATATTCTTCACGAAACCTAAAAAACAAACATGGATTTTATTATGGCTTCCTGATCAACGAAGTTTAAACAGTGCGAAGAAAAGATTCAACATTATTATTTCTATAATACAATTTCTCTTCTTGAATATTTATTTAGTTTTTTTTTAATATTGCTAATTATTTCATGACTCCAATTATAATCAAGTATTTGTTCACCATGACATTGTTCCCTTGCACCAGTTTTATGAAAACGTAATTTTTCCAATAAATAAAAACGCCTCATACCTAATTCAAACCGATTTAGCACGTTTTGAGCAAACAATAAATAATTTTTTACCACGGCCACACTAATCCGATTAACACCGGATCGCTAATAAATTGCAATCGCCAATCTCAGTTTTCCACGTCCAGTCCGCACTGCAATGTCCTTATATGCAAACCTAATTTATTACACTATCTGCTTCTTTTTCTGCTTCTACTCCGCATGCCGTATTTTACGGCGCGGAAACTCCTTTGAAATTCCACTAAAGGGCCCGTTTTTACGATCGAACGCTAACGACTCCGGTTAATTAGATTCAGCAGGTGAAATCGGAGTTTTTCTTTATTATTTTATTTTTTTTTACTTCTGCGAGCACTGGCGCTGAAACTTTTCTGTAATTGCCGGTGAAATTGTGAAAGCGACAGCTAATGTCAGATTTGACGGTGCGCGTCTGGAAATCGTTGCGAATTTTCAAAACGGCCGAAGGCGTTTTAAGGAGAGCGTAGAGGGGAAATGGAAAATAGCGTTGAAATACGACAAAGGATTCCAGGTTAGTAATTGTTTGTGATTATTTAAAATGACGGCTGCATTGTTTTAAGAATTGATGTAATTACAATTATGGTAATTATGCATGGTTTTTAAAAAGTCAATCTGTTCAGAAATGGTGAACAAAATTATCTAATTAAAGGCAAAATAAGTGAAATATATACCAAAGCACTTATAAAGAAATTAAAATTGTTGACAAGAAAACTTCACTACATTTGCGTATGAAAATAAATAATTTAACACTCAAAAGTTTATAACCATCTGCAGACACGTGTTTCGATCTTTTGATCTCTTCAGTACAGCTTTATTATAAAATAAGACATCGAAAAATCGAAACACGTGTCTGCAGATAGTTATAAACTGTTGAGTGTTAAATTATTTAATTACTTATGGAAATAAATATTAAAACAAATTTTAAAGTTTATTGGTTTAAACCAAGTTATTTTTGGATAGTTTGAAATTGTTTTGCTAAAGTTTAGGTGAAGATATTTACTTTTTGAATAAATCTGTATGCGAACTGAGAAATTAATCAGCTAAAAATTTACTGACCGACTGCGGACATATAAATAGCCAATAATTGTTTGCGAAGAACTTTTGCATAACGAACCATATTTATATGGTTTGCAGTTTTAATTTAAGAAGAATTTGTTCAAGAATTTACAAAAAAAAAAGAAGGACAATATTACTAAGCAAAATAAGACTTCTAGAAATTAAAATTGATTAAACCTGAATGAAAATGAAGCCATTAAGAAACTTCCAAAATATATTCTTTAATTTAATTTTCTTAACAAAATTGAATTAAAAACTAAATATAGTTGCCTAATACTGAGGATATATGACAAAATAATAGCTCTATGAACTATTCATTAAAAAGGCGCTTGTATTTTATCTAAAAATCATTTGCAGTTGCATCACTTCAACTTTTTCAAGGAATTCAAAAATATTTAATCATTTTAATATTGTAATCCATTGGAGACACACTTGGGAGAATACTCTTAAAGCTCACTACTCTTTTCCCTGAAGGCACTCAGATTCACATCAGCAATTTTAACTTCCTTTTTATTATTTAATAAAAAAAGGAATTTCATTCTTCTAGGCTAATTAAAAAATATATTATTCTGAAGATTTAGGTCTGTATTTCTACAAAATTTGTTTAGGATACATATTTTTAAAAGCATCTCTGTTTTTTTTTGTAATAAATCTAAAAAAAAGATTCTTTCTTTTACCTAATTTTGATGAGAACTAATTTTCTTTAGTACTTAAAAAAATCTATCTATTGGCTCTTCTTCTAGGTGTTATTGTAACTCAAAAAGCTCATATCTGCCTATTAAATATATTTTTGATTATGCCCCTGCAAAAATTAATTTGCTCTATTTACTTCTTCCTACATTCTTCTCGAATGTTGTACGAAGCATAAAAAATGTATGAACTAGCTCTCTACAGGTTCTTATACCTCAGAAAGCTTTCATCTTCCTATTAAACATATGCTATAAGTGCCTAGAAACGTTTGACCTACAAAAACATCTTTATGCTTCTATATTTCTCTCTAAATTCTCGTTTGTGCTCTTCAAAAAAGTATGAAGTATAATTTTGTAGGAAACCTACAAAATCTATGTATTAACTCGTTTTTGTATTTTCTGCTTAAAAAAGATCTTCTCGTTTTATCAAACACTTTCGTAAATTATCTAAAATCATCCATCTGCAAAAAATCATTTTGCCTTTTTATTTCTTTCAATATTTCACCTATTTGTAAAGTTTTTTTGGAACAGTGTGAAGTTTATTGTTATAGATAACTTAAATATTTTATCTATTCGGTTTTTAAATATTCTTGTTACTTGAAAAGGTCTTGTCTTCTTTTTGAACACATTTATTAATCACCTTCAAGAAAAATTATTTTGCCTCTTAAATTCACCCTAAATTCAAGATTAAGCTCTTGCACAATCCAAGAAGTTTATTTTTGTAGAACAAATCCATTCTCTGGCTTCTTAGGTGTTCTCGTGTTTTATAACTTAAAAAGCTCTTGTCTTCCTATTAAACACCTTCCTAAGTTTTATAAAAATACACCTAGAAAAAAATAATTTTCTCTTGATTCATCTTGGAAATTTAAACAGAAACGTTTACTTTGTTGTGTGATATCAACAAAGTAAACGATTTTGTTTAAAAAAGTATGAAATCTAATTTTGTAGAGAACCTAAAAATTCCTTAAATTCACTCTTCTATTTGTTATTATGGCTAAAAATGCTCTTATTTTCTTATTGAACACATTCCTTGATTGTCTAAAAAGATCTTCCATTTAGACAAATTTTATGATTGTCCAAAATATCCACCTGCAAAAAAAACATTTTAACGTTTATTTCTCTCTAATTTCGAATCCTCAATTAAGCTTTTCAAAGAAACATGAATTAAAATTTTGCAGATTACCTACTAAAAACTAAATCTATTGGTTTGTTTAGGTGTTCTTATATCCGAAAATCTATTGTCTTCCTTTTAAACGTAATATTTGATTGTGGACATTTTTCCACCTGCAAGAAAATCATTTTGCCTTTTCATTTCCCGTAAGTTTAAGGTCCTGGTTGAGCTTCTATAAAAAGTATGAAGTCTAAATTTTTAGAATACCTAAAAAAAATTATATTGGTTTTTTAGGTGTTATAATGACGGAAAAAACTCTTGTCTTTCTAATAAATACAATATTTGATTGCGATGAATTAATTTCTCATTTAACCCGTGGTGAAACATTTTTGTAAGTGTTAATTAAAACACTTGGTCTTGTGTCACTGTGAAACAAATATTTGACTGTTTAAAAATGCCTACCTGCAATAATTGTCTAAAAACATCTACCTACAAAAACATCTTTATGTTTATTCTCCCTAAATTCCAGTTCTCAATTGATCTCTACAAAAGAAATTAAGTTTAATTTTGTAGGGACCCTACAAAATCCATCTATTAATAGTTTTGTTCATTTTCTGCCTAAAAAAAATCTTCTCTCTCTATTAAACACATTCTTAAATTATCTAAAATCATCTAACTGCAAAAAAATTATTTTGCCTTTTCATTGTTTCTAATATTAAAACTCTTGTGGGAGTTATTTGAAAGAGCATCAAATCTAATACTGTAGATAACTTAAAAATTACAGTTATTCCCTTTTTTAGTGTTCTTGTTTCTTGAAAACCTCTAATCTTATTGAACACATTTATTAAAATTACCTACAAACGTCCACCTTTAATAAAAATTATCTCGTCTTTCAACTTTTCCCTAAATTCAAGGACAAGCTCTTGAAAAATGTAAGTCCATTCATTGGCGTTTTAGGTGTTCTTGTGTTTCGAACATTCCTTGATTCCTCTAAAACATCTTTATGTGAATAAATCATTTTGCCTTTTCACCTTTACACAAGTTTAAGATCTCGGTTAAGCTCTCCAAAAAAGTATGAAGTCTATTTTTGGTCAAGAAAAACGATAGTTATGTTCCATATTATTACTTTTATTTTCTGAAAACTCTAAAAGTAACAATATGGAATATAACAAGTGTTTTTCTTTACCAAAATTACATATCTGATTTTATCAAGAGAGTAACTCAACAAGCATCAACTATAAAGTCTAGTTTTGTAGAGAACCTTAAAAAAAATTCTATAAGCTCTTTTATTTATTATTATAGTTAATAAAAAGCTCTTGTCTGTCTATAAAACACATTGTTTGATTGTCTAAAAAAGATCAGTTTGGAAAATAATTAGTTTGCTTTTTTATTTCCCTCTAAATTTTAGCTCTTTTAATTCTCTTTCAATTTTGCAAGGAACTTTTAAAGTGCATCCATTTGCTTTTAAGTTTTTTATGCTTCGAAAAGCTCATGTTTTTAATTTAAAAATACGAAAACATTTCTCATCTCTTGTTTTTGTAATAAAAACATTCTAAAAAGATCCTCTTGCGAATAAAACATTTTGCCTTTTTATTTATGTTTAAATTTAAGCCTTCAAAAAAACGCATGAATCCTAATTTTGTAATGTAATAATCCATTGACTTCATCATTTGTTATTATGGCTAAAAGACCCTTTGCTTTCTTACTGAACACATTCTTTGATTTGTCTCTAATCACCACCTGCAAAGAAATCATTTTGTCTTTTCATTTCTCAACTCTCGATTAAGCTCTTCAAAAAAACTATAAAGTCCAATTTCGTAGGACACCTAAAAACTCCATCTATTGGCTTCTTTTAGGTGTAATCATAGCTAAAAAGCTCTTATCTACCTGCAAGAAATTGTTTTGCTTTTTATATCTCTTTACATTTTACCCTAATTTTACAGGGAGCCACAAAAGCCACCGATTAACTTTTTTTAGATGATTTATGGCTAAAAAAAATTATTCTCTATCAATGAAATACATTCCTTGATTATCTAAAATTGTCTAACTGAAAAAAAACTCTTTTGCCTTCACAATTAGCCTCTATAATTACTTATTTTGGCTTTTAGTTTCTTCCCAAATTCAACAAATAAAGTATGAAGTCTTATTTTGTAGAGAACCTGAAAAATCACTCCATTGGCTTTCTCAGGTGTTATTATGACTGAAAAATCACTACATTCTTTGATTGTCTAAAAACGTCTATTTACAGAAAGTCATTTGGCCTTTTTATTTCTCCCTAAGTTTGAGCTTTTGCTGAAGCAAGAAATTATGAAGTCTAATTTTGTAGAGCACCTAATAAATCCATTCACTCTCTAAAAACATCCACCTAACGACAAATCTTACTTTAAAACAAAATGGTAACTTATCAAAATATAGCTGCGGAAATTGAAAATTGCAATCGATGTTTTAGGGAGTTATAAAAAATAAACCACAAGTGGGATTATCTTCAAAATTTTTAAAATCAATCTAAATAAACTTTGCTTTAAAACTACTAAAAACAATTGACGTGCGCTGTATAAAAACAAAATGGCAACTCATCAATATTTATCTGCAGAAATTAAAAATTGTAATCGATGTTTTGGGGAGTTATAAAAAATAAACCACAAGTGTGATTATCTTCAAAATTTTCAAAATTCAACCTAAATCAACTTTACTTTAAAACTACTGAAAAAAATTGACGTGCGCTATACAAAAACAAAATGGCAACTCATCAAAATTTACCTGCAGAAATTGAAAATTACAATCGAAGTTTTAGGGAGTTATAAAAATTAAAAGAATTTCTCTACAAAATTATGAGAAAATCGATTTCCCAGAAAATTTGATTTAATATATCTAAAGGATTTCAGGAATGTCAGTTCTTTTTAACTTTTAAAAATTCTTTTAAGGAATCTTGAATCTCTTGGAAATTTCTTTTTATGTTTATAATGAATAACAGAAAAACGTTTAACTTTTTTATACTACTTTTTATTTTTATACAACACTTTGTGACTAGTTTCGAATTACACAGTAATCATTATCAAACTTAGTTAAAGTTAAACGTTTTTCTGTTATTCATTAAAAATGTACTACGAAGTGAACGCCTCCAAAATTCAAGATATTATGTTTTTAATTTCTTCAGGAATTTCTTTTACAGATTTTAATTTTTTTTCACGAATTTCTCTTATAAAAATTTCTGTTTCCTTTAAATATTACTAGCGTTTTTTGTAAGTAATCTCTTTCAATATTCAAAATCTCTCAAAGAATTTCTCTACCAAATTATAATATTTTTTTTAGAAGTTTAATCAGTTTATCCTAGAAATTTTTATTTTATAGTTCTAAAATATTACAGAAATGTCTGCTTTAAATGTTAAATGTTCTTTAAGGGAATCTTTAATCTTTTGGAATTCCTTTTATAAATTTTCTAAGAAGATTTAAAATGTATCTCATGAATTTTTTTCAGAAATTTCTATTTTAGATTTCTTTTGCATTTTAAGTTTTAGTTTTAGAATTTCTCGATTTTTCTCAGAGGATTGATTAATTTTGTTATTTTCATTGAAATTTCTTGCATTGTCTTTCAAATTATTATACAAAATTTTATTTAAAAGATTTCTTAAATCTTCCAAAAATTCCCCATTCAAATACATTTCTCAAATACTTTAGAAAATTCTCTTTTAAATTGCAAAAATCAAATTTAATTCAAACCGAATAAAGAATTTGATTAAAACAGTGAATATTTTCAGTTAGAACTTTAAAATAAAATGCGAGGAATTATAAAAAAGTTGAATTAAAATTTTAGAAATTAAGTACACTTTATATTCTGTTTTCTAAATTGCTTGTGTGCGGTTTTCAATAACAGGAAACTCATCTCCCGTTCGACGAAGAAAAAATAAACGCCTCGAACGAAATCTGGATTAGATTAAAATCAGGAAACGATAAAAAAGTTTAGAAGATAATCCATGTATATATTTTGAAACAATTACGATTTTTACTTTAAAAAGATTCTCGTATATTTTATTTTGAGCGTTCTGTATTGAAGAATTTAACAAAAACTGGAAGTTATTTATGCTTTTAATTTTTATTCAACAATCTCGCGTATGTTTAACTGATTGGAGGGTGGAATAGTGGCCACCCACCCACCCTACATATGTTTTTAAACATAACCAGCAAAATTACTTTTTATTTCTTGTAACATCAACACTAACTCTGTATTAATTTTCAGCAAACTAAAACAGTGACAGTGATTGAATAAATGTATATATGTAGGGTGGGTGGGTGGCCACTATCACACCCTCCAATCAGTAAAACATACGCCAGATTATTGAATTAAAATTTACACACAGGAAAAGGTTTATTTATAAACAAAACCGTAAACAATTTTACAGTTATTATATAAGTTACTTATTTCAGTTGTGTTCTATTGATTGGAGGGTGGGATAGTGGCCACCCACCCACCCTATATATACATTTGCACATCAATCACAATCACTCGATTAGTTTCTTAAAAATTACACTACTATTACTGATGACATTTTCAAAATTGTATAACTCATGTCTGAAGGTTGAAAAAATAGAAAATCAAATTATATCAACTTAAAACTTTAAAAATTTACTTTATACAATTGATTCTTTATAAATAAATGAAAAAAAACTTATTTTTCTTTTTAATATCTTCAATAGATATAAAATTTTTATTACTAATTTATTTGTTTTTCTCATTAGAAACTATTTATAGATGTATCACATCTAGATCTTTTTCGATTGTTGTTATAAACCTGCTATAAATCAATATTAAATTTGCGACTTATCGACTGCAATAACATCTTTTGTCATTAGATTACATTTTTATTCGATGTATTATATTAATGATAAAGCGCAGTGATAAGGAGTCTGTACTAGATTTTTTTTCACACGTTTAATATATGGCCCCAAAACGTAATCTGTAATCGACAATTGATCGTATCGTAATTCTTATCAGCCGTGCACTTGATCCACTAGCAGGAGTAATTCGGCCTTTATAAAAAAAATACTGTTTTTATTTATAAATGTAAGTATATTACTTATTTGTTTTTTCTTATGAGTGATGATAATCCAATTTTAAAAACACAGGAAAATTTGGATTGCATTTTAAAAAAGAAACGTACTAAACCAATGAGAAATGTGAAGAATTCGTTGGATATCTTGCAAAGCGTGCTTGAAAATTACTCATACAATTTCAGATTGTTTAGAAATTTGCTACTTTCTCGTGTTTTAATTTTTCGTTATAATTAAAAATGTTAAAACAAAAAATTCAAAAATCTTGATGTCTGTAATTCTTTCCTGCAATTTTAAAATCTTTAACAGCTTTAAAACTTTATGAAATTTTTAAATTCTAAGACGTTTTAGAATTCATAAACTACAGTTTTTCTACCATTTCAGATTTCCGAAAGTTTTTTTAGTGATTTTAGATTTATAAACCTTTTTAGAGTATTACTACATACTAAAACTTTCTAGACCTTTTTTTAAAAATCTAGAGTTTTGAAGTACTTAATTTCTATAATTATAAAACTATTTAATCTTAAATTTTACATTTCCTAAAAAAATCAAAATTTCCAAAAACTATAATTCCTAATAATTTCAAATTTAATTAAATTTTTATTAATTACATTTTTTTACAATTGAAGTCTTTTTAGAATTATTCAAAAATTTCAATCTAAATTTTAGAATTGTAACTTCTACACGTCCAAGACTTTCCGGAGTTTTAATTTTGAATCTTATTTTTTCCTACAATTTTAGATTCCTTAGAATTTTCTAAAAAAAAAATTTGTTTTAATTTTTCGTTATAATTTCAAATTTTCTAAAACTCTTCGGAAAACCTTGACGTCTGTAATTTTTAATAATCTAAATTTCACTAGATTTCCTGCAATTCTAAAATTTTCTGAATCTTAGATTTTCAAAATTCATAATTTAAAGTTTTTCTACAATTTCAACTTCTGTAATAATTCTGAGAGTTTTATTTTTACCATTTTTAATGATTTTAAGCCTTTCTAGAGTATGAAAATTTTCTGACTTTTTCATTTTATTTTTTGAGTTCTGAAATTCTTAATTTCGAGTTTTGGTTTCCTAAAAAAAATCTTTAAAAGTGTAAAATTATTATTAAATCCAGTTTGCTGAAAAACTTCTAGAGTTCTAAGACCCTATAAATTCCCTAATAATTCTAAAGTTTTCTCAAATTTTACATTTCTTAAAAATTCTTTAACTTGGCAATATTTTTTATACTTACTGCTTCTGTAATTATTAATTTTTTCAAATTTTGTTTTAATGTTTATAATTCCTATTAATTGAAGTTTGTTATAATTGAAATTATTAATAAAATTTTGCATGTTAATTAAATTCCCAATCTTAAGTTTTAGAATTTTGTAAATATCCAGAAATTCAACTCTTTTCGAAGTTATAAAATTCTTACTAGTTTTAAAGTTCTCTGCACTTCTTAAACTTTCTGGAATTTTAATTTGCACAATTAATTTTCCTAGTATTATAAATTTCTTAAGAATTTTGTTAAAATTGTGTTTCTTTTTAGTTCTAAAAATGTTGATGTCTATTTATAATTCTCAATAAAACCAAATTTCTATGGATTTCTAAAATCAATTATAACTCTTAATTTTTCTAAAGCTTGAAGACTTTTAAAAAAATTAACAATTTTAAAATTCTAATCATTCTCAAAGTTTCTAAAGTTTCCACAATTCTTAATTTCCATAATTCAAAACAAGTCCAATTGTAAAGAAATCCAAAATTCTTACATTTCTCAAGTATTCAGAGTTTTTTGGTACTTTTGACTTGGATAATTCATAATAATATCAAATTTCTTTGAAGGTACAAAATTACTATTATTAAATATTCTAAAAATTTTCTATATTGTCTATAATTCTTAACAGTAGTAAATTGCTTAGACTTTTAAATTTTAAACTTGTAAGACAATCTGACGTTTAGAATTCATAATTTTGTAACTTCTAAGATATTCTAAAGTTTTAGAATTCATAATCAAAATTATTTTTAGAATTTCGGATTTTGCAATAATTACGAAATTTTTTATTTACTTGAACATTTTAAAGACGTCTTTAGATATTTTTAAAATTTCTAGAGTTTTGAAATTCTTCTAAAAACAGTATTCTTTTTATTAAATACTCAAAGTTATAACATATATTTTATTAATTATAGTTTGCTAAAATTCTGGTCTTTCAAAACTTCTAAGACGTTTAAAATTCTCTAAAATTTTCTCTCATTTTATATTTATTTAAAATTTTCAATAATCTCTGATATTTTTGGCTTCTGTAACTCTAATAATTTTAGATTTCTTTGATTTTTCATAATTTTTATTAATTTTATTTATTTTTTTAATTCTAGACTTTTCAAATTTTTTAAATTCCCAATAAAATTTCTTGAAATTATTTCTACACGTCTAAAACTTTCTGGAATTTTAATTTTGAATCTTATTTTTTGCTACAATTTTAGATTTTTTAGAATTTTCTCGTATATTTTTTTTATAACTCCAAATGTTTTAAAATTTCAGTGTCTGTAATTCTTAGTAATACTAAATTTTTATAGATTTCTAAAATCTTTAACAACTTTAGAGATTCCTGAAATTATTACATTAAGGCTGGAGATTTCGGTTATTAGAAGAAAGTGTTTTGATTAAAGAAGTGCTAAAAGAATTTAGAAATATTGAAGTAAAGTTACTACAATATTATGATCAGTTAATAATTTTCAAAGAAGACATTATTTTTAACAAAGTTTACAACCGTTTCTTGAAAGATTTTAGAATTTTTTACATTTTATTCTAACATTTTCTATATTTTCTATTAACATGATCTTTAGGTTTTGGTTTTAAAAACTTTAATTTTTTTGGGAACAGAAGCAACTTTTTTTAAGAAATTCATTCTTCCCATTTTTTTTTGGAAATTTCTTATCAACTTCTATAGTTTTCTAGCAATTTTTTTGACTACTTTCTCATTTTTTTTTTCTAAAAATTCTTCCGTTAAAAAACCAAAGAAATGAGCTAAAAAAGTTGGAGGTTTTAGTTATTAGAAGAATGTGTTTTGAAGATAATGGTTAAAGAAGTGCTAAAAGAATTTAGAAATATTGAAGTAAAGTTACTAGAAAACTAGCAGGGGTTAATAATTTTTAAAGAAGTGTAGACTTTTTTTAGAAAGTTTTTAACATTTTGTTGAAAGTTTCTAGAAACTTTTACACCTTATACTAACTTTTTCTGTAATTTCTATCAACTGGAACTTTAGGTTTTCGAATTTTCTAGCAACCTTATTATTTTTATAGAACAGTAGCTACTTTTTTAAGAATCTTATTCTTCCAATTTTTTTTTGAAAATTTACTAGAAAAGTTACTAGAAACTGTGAGTGGTTAATAATTTTTAAAGAAGTGCAGACTTTTTTTTAAACCTTTTTTTGAAAGTTTCTAGAATTTTTTCACCTTATACTAACTTTTCTGTACTTTCTTTTAACTGGAACTTTAGGTTTTTACATTTTCCATCAACTTTATTCTTTTTATAGAACAGTAGCAACTTTTTAACTTATTCTTCCATTTTTTTGAAATATTACTAAAAAAAGTTGAAACTTGAAACTATGAGAGGTTAATAATTTTCAAAGTGTAGACTCTTTTTTAGACAGTTTTCAACTTTTTCTTTAAAGTT
Organism: Ontholestes murinus; assembly: GCA_963969525.1. Classification (NCBI taxonomy): domain Eukaryota; kingdom Metazoa; phylum Arthropoda; class Insecta; order Coleoptera; family Staphylinidae; genus Ontholestes; species Ontholestes murinus. The sequence goes on along the minus strand of OZ018393.1, from coordinate 68,493,725 downwards.
TCCAGAATTTTTTACATCTTATACTAACTTTTTTGTAATTTCTATTAACTGGAGGTTAAAGTTTTTATATTTTCTAACAACTTTATTACTTTTATAGAACAGTAACAGAATTTTTTTTTTTTAATTTACCATAAATGTTAGTATTTATTTTTATTTTTTATTTTCAAAGATGTGTAGAATGGTTTTTAGAATTTTTTCAAGCTTTTCTTGAAAGTTTCTAGAATTTTTTATATCTTATTCTATTGTATTAACTTGATCTTTATCTTTTAGTTTTTTAAAATTTTTTAGCAACTTTTTTTTAAGAAATTAATTCTTCCCATTTTTTGGAAATTTCTTATCAACAACTATAGTTTTCTAGCAATTTTTTTGACACGTCTTTATCTTTTTTTTTCTAAAAATTCTTTCTTTAAAAGACCAAAGAGAAATTTCAAGAAAATTCAAAAAGAAATGAGCTAAACAAGTTAGAGATTTTGGTTATTAAAGACGTGCAGAAAGAATTTAGAAATATTGAAGTAATGTTACTAGAAAACTATGAGAGGTTAATAATTTTCAAAAAAGTGTAGACTTTTTTTAGACAGTTTTCCCCATTTTTTTTTTAAAGATCTTATCAATTTCTATAGTTTTCGAGCAATTTTTAAAGCAACTTCTTTCTCCATTATTTTTCCTTAAAATTTTTCCTTTAAAAACACTAATGAAAAATTTCAAGAAAATTCAGAAAGAAATGAGCTGAAAAAGTTGAAGATTTCGGTTATCAGAAGAAAATGTTTGAAGATAATTATTAAGGATGTGCTGAAAGAATTTAGAAATATTGAAGTAATGTTACTAGAAAACTAGGAGAGGTTAATAATTTTTAAAGAAATGTAAACTTTTTTTTAACCTTTTCTTGAAAGTTTCTAGAAACTCTTACACCTTATACTAACTTTTTCTGTAATTTCTATCAACTGGAACTTTAGGTTTTCGAATTTTCTAGCAACCTTATTATTTTTATAGACCAGTAGCTTCTTTTTTAAGAATTTTATTCTTCCATTTTTTTTTTAATTTACTAGAAAAATTACTAGAAACTATGAGAGGTTAATAATGTTCAAAGAAGTGTAGATATTTTGTTAGATATTTTCAACCTTTTCTTGAAACTTTCTAGAACTTTTTACATCGTATTCTATTGTATTAACTTGATCTTTAGATTTTGTTTTTTTAAATTTTCTAGCATCTTTATATTTTTAGAGAACAGTAGCCACTTTTTTAAAGGACTCATTCTTACAATTTTTTTGAAAATTTCTTATCAACTTCTATACTTTTCCAGCAATTTTTTCTTTCTCATTTTTTTCGGTTTTCTAGAGTTTTATAATTCAAAATCTAAAGTTATTTCACAATTTTAGATTTTATTGCTAATGATTCAACAATTTTATTATTAATAATTTAAAGACTTCCTAGAGTTTTTAAACATTCTAAATCTTTTTTTTTAATTTCTAGATTTTTGGAATTTTTTATTTCCCCAATTTCTTCTAAAGCTGCAGTATTCCTTTTCCAAAAAAAAATCTATAAAATTGTAAAATCTTTATTAATTCCATATTACTGACATTCTGGACTTTTAGAATTTTTATGTGGTTTTAAATTCTCTAGTAATTCTAAAGTTTTTCTGTATTTTCCTAAAAATTTCGTAAATTTCTAATATTGTCTAAGACTTTTGGCTTCTATGTTTCTTAATATTTCCAATATCTGTTAAAAAAATACGTCAGACGTTTAGGATTAGGAACAAATATTTTTAAAAACTTTTCAATACTAAATTTCTTAGTTTTATTATACAGTTTTTCTTTTAGCTATATCAAAACACTGCGATAAACGATTGTAAAATTATTGCAGTTATTTAATAATATATTTTTCCCCCCTCTCCCCCCACTCTCGACGTACGTATTTTTATGGATTAGTGGACAGCGTATTAATCGTGTGTGAATCGGTATCGTTTGCGTTCTACGTAGACACCTTGTGTATTACCTGTACATTTAGTTATATACATACATATATATAAAGCTGTCATGATTGGGAGCGATCAGTTGTAACAAAACACCGCACTATGAAAGAACCACCGAGGGGCGCGCGGTGAACTCGAGACTTTCCATTCATTTGGTTCTCAAACTGTTGTGGCGTTTCGTGATAGTTTCCGATCTGTGATATTAGTTTCTAGTTAGTTACATTTGACTTTCTGATGGATACGTTCAAAATTTAAGGAGGGAATTCCGTTGATGAAATATTTTACATTAAAGGTATGTTTTAATCTATTTAATCTTATCTATCATGCATTACATAAAAATATATATATAATTATATTAACAATGTAAGCAAACAATATATACAAATAATTTTGACTACATGTAGAAGGGCGTAGTTCAATCTTATAAATAATCTTCCACTCGAACCCTTATTTCTTTAAATAATTTTCTCATGTATCTCTTGATAAAAAAACATTATGAAATAATTTTATAATTTTTTACCTATTATTCGGTAATACTTGTTTTTTTACTAAGTAAACATTTCATTATGTCAACTATTGTAGCTATAGTTTTAAAAGTTAAAGAAAATCAGTTAGTCATCATGAAAACATTTTTTTTCTTTTAATTCATGAATACTAAATACTATTTTATGCAAAATTATTTTTTAGAATCCATTAATTCATTTACATATTTATAATTTTCATTATTATTACTTCTCAGATTTATTTTTATAGAAAACAAAATAATATATTTGTAGAATATACGTGACTATTTTTAAATAAGCAACAAAATTAAATAAAACACTTTTCACTTGGTTTTACCACAACTATTTTAATAAGAACTTTAGGATTAAACTTATTATAGCAGAATACGTAGAAATGTCATAGAAAATGTCAAGTTTATGGATTTTTTTCAGTATAGGATTATATCCCAAAAATTTCTATCGCCAATATTTTCCGATACAGCTTGGAAAAGTTACATTTTTTTAATGGAAACTATAATTGGCTATAACCTCAATCGATAGATTATTTTGTTCTCTTTTATCCGATATTACATATGACATATTTATTTCTAAAAGTAAGTTAGTTACTGTCTTTTTAATTGTTTCTTTTTGTGAGTTACGTGAAGATAAACCTGATTAATTAATAAAGCACTAAAAACCTTTCTTCACTTTGTGTCCGAAATATATATCTGTGAATTTAACAAAAATTTGTGAAGAAAGGTTTTTAGTGCTTTATTAATTAACTCACAAAAATCAAACAAAACAAAAAAACAATTAAAAAGTAAAGCAGACAAATCTTTTTTTATCTAGAAACTGAAAGACAAAAAAATTGGTTTAAAAATGTATTTTACTATTTTTTAAATTAAAAAAATAACTTCATTTTTTTAAATAAAAGAAAAATGAGAATTAGTTTTTTTAGCGTTTCTGCACCGCAGTTTTACATTATTACAATGTAAAAACTACGAAATGTCATCAATACTGCATCTGTAAATCAATATTTAATTTACACTTACACTTTTGTTTAAACTTGTAAAATTTTGATAGAAACTAAATCTTAAAAAATATTAAGAATCAAAAATATTATTTTATTTTCCTTTAAGTTTTTTTAACATTGAGACTTTAAACAAACTCGTAGATAATAAAACTATAAATATTGGTTGTCATAAAAAGAATAGATATTTTTTTAAATTTTTGAAAAACAAATTCTTTAACTAAAGTGAAATTTGTTTTTCTTCATTTATTTATAAAGAATCAATTGTTTTAGGTAAATTTCTAAAGTCTTAAGTCTATAGTATTTCTTTTTATATAGTTTTCAGCCTTCAGAAATGAGTAATAACATCTATAAACTATAAACTCGTTTCTCGTGCGAATATTTAAAAAAACGCTAAAGTGAAATTTCGGTTTTTCATTTATTTATAAAAAATCAACTGTTTTAAGTAAATTTTTAAAGTTTTAGGTCTGTGGCATTTGTTTTTATATTGTTTTCAGCCTTCAGAAATGAGTAATAACAACTATATATTATAATCTTCTTTCTCGTGCGAATATTTAAAAAAATGCTAAAGTGAAATTTATTTTCTTTATTTATTTATAAAAAAATAAATTATTTCAGGTAAATTCTTACAGTTTTAAGTCTATAACATTTGTTTTCATATTGTTTTCAGTCTTCAAAAATGAGTAATAACATCTAAAAACTACAAACTCGCTTCTCGTGCTATTATTTCAAGAAATGCTAAAGTGAAATATATTTTTTTGATTGATTGATAAAAAATCAATTGTTTTTGGTAAATTTTTAAATTTTTAACTCTATAGCATTTGTTTTTCTATTTTTCCAGCCTTCAGAAACGACTAATAACAACTATACATATATAAACCTCGTTTCTCGTGTGATTATTTCAAAAAAATTCTAAAGTGAAATTTGTTTATCTAATTGATTTATAAAGAATCAATTGTTTTTGGTAATTTCCTTCAGAAAAGAGTAATAATATCTATAAACTACAAACTCGCTTCTCGTGCGATTAATTGAAAAAAATGCTAAAGTGAAATTTTCTTTTTTCATTTATTTATAAAGAATCAATTGTATTAAGGAAATTTTTAAAGTTTTAAGTTGATATAATTTGATTTTCTATTTTGTTCAGCCTTCAGATATGAGTTATACAATTTTGAAAACGTCATCAGTAATACTGGTGTAATTTTTAGGAAACTAATCGAGTGATTGTGATTAATGTGCAAATGTATATGTAGGGTGTAACTGTAAAATTGTTTACGGTTTGGTTTATAAATAAACCTTTTCCTGTGTGTAAATTTTAATGCAATAATCTCGCGTATGTTTTACTGATTGGAGGGTGGGATAGTGGCCACCCACCCACCCTACATATACACATTTATACAATCACTGTCAGTGTTTTAGTTTGCTGAAAATTAATACAGAGTTAGTGTTGATGTTACAAGAAATAAAAAGTAATTTTGCTGGTTAGGTATAAAAACATATGTAGGGTGGGTGGGTGTCCACTATCCCGCCCTCCAATCAGTAAAACATACGCGAGATTGTTGAATACAAATTAAAAGCATATATAACTTCCAGTTTTTTTTAATTTTTCAGTACAGAACGCTCAAAATAAAATATACGAAAATCCTTTTAAAGTAAAAATCGTAATTGTTTCAAAATATATACAAGGAATATCTTCTAAACTTTTTTATCATTTCCTGATTTTAATCTAATCCAGATTTCGTTTGAGGCGTTTTTTTTTCTTCGTCGATCGGGAGATGAGTTTCCTGTTCTTGAAAACCGCACACGAGCAATTCAGAAAACAGAACATAAAGTATACTTAATTTCTAAAATTATAATTCAATTTTTTCATAATTCCTCGCGTTTTATTTTAAAGTTCTAACTGAAAATATTCACATTTTAATCAAATTCTTTATCCGGTTTTAATTAAATTTGGTTTTTGCAATTTAAAAGAGAACTTCCCAAAGTATTTGAGAAATTTATTTGAATGGGAAATTTTTAGAATATTTAAGAATCCTTTAAATAAAATTATGTATAATAATTTGAAAGACAAATTTCTGGAAATGCAAGAAATTTCAATGAAAACAATAAAATTAATGAATCCTCAAATAAAAGTCCAGTATTGTGCTAAGAAGTTCTAAAACTAAAACTTAAAATGCAAAAAAATCTAAAATAGAAATTTCTGAAAAAAAATCATGAAATAAATTTTAACTCTTCTAAATTTGTAAAAGAAATTTCAAAAGGTTAAAGATTCCTTTAAGGAACATTTAACCTTTAAAACAGATATTTGAGAACAATAAAATAAAAATTTATGGGATAAACTGATTAACCTTCTAAAAAAATTCTCATAATTTGGTAGAGAAATTCTTTGAGGGATTTTGAATATTGAAAGAGATTACTTACAAAAAAATACTGGAAATATTTAAAAGGAGGAGAAATTTTTAGAAGAGAAATTCGTGAAAAAAATTTAAAATCTGTAAACGAAATTCCTGAAGAAATCAAATACTTTAAAAGAAATATCAAAAAAATTCAAGATTCGTTTAAAGAATTTTCAACATTTAGAACTGACATTCCTGAAATACTTTCTGTGAAATCGATATCTCATAATTTGGTAGAGAAATTCTTTGAAAGATTTTGAATATTGAAAGGAATAACTTACAAACATTCTAGGAACATTTAAAAAAAGAGGAATTTTTAGAAAATTCAAGAGAAATTTATTTAAAAAAATTGAGAAAATTAAAAATTGTGTAAGAAAAGTTGGAATACAAATTCCTAAAAAATTAAAGGAATTTATGGAAAATTTAAGAATGGGTGTGGCTTGCATATCATTCGTCCGAATGCCTTCCTTGACAAATCATCTCCTATACTGTTACCATAGCTATTTTTATGTCCTTTCACCCACATTATTGTCATGAGACACTTCTTCCAAAGCTTCGCAACATTACAGCGTTAATGCTGAGGTAATTTTGCAACTATCAATGGTCCAAATTGCTGCTCTGCTGTAAGTTATGATGTGTATGTTTTATCCCTTGATCTTCTTGTCGAAGATTACCTATACATTATACGCAGTAAATAGTGAACCCACGAGTTCCATCTTTCTGATAGCTAGTGCAGTACTTTTTTTCAGGGACAGGTTTTTGCGATAAATTCCTACACCTGCACCTTATATATATTTATATGTCTTTGTGTTTGCTTTCTACTCCTGAGTCTTCGTATCTCAGTTCTGTTTCAAGCTTTCTAGTGAATATAGTAGTTTATTGAGGAAGGTCAAGTGTACGTTAGCTCAATATATAGTTAATTGTGATAAGTTAAGAGTACGCTGTTCAAATGTATAGTTTTACATAGAAATTAAAGACAGATAATGAAAATACATATATTTTTTGTTGAAAATGAAAATTGGATATAACAAAAAATTAAAAAAATATTTATATATGTAGGGTGAGTTTTTTGGAGGTATTTTATCATTATGACAGAAAGAAAACTCTAACGGACGAAGTTGTACATAATAATTAGATTACATTCGGAAAATTTGTATCGCCAATATTTACCGAAGCATCACACAAACTTGAAATGGAAACTGCCAGAAGTTTCCTACAAATATTAGATAAATTAACAAATACAAAGCAAAACTAAAATGATTCCGGATCTAGAAGAAGATGCCAGCTTCTTACATGACGGTACAATATGGGTTTGAGTGGAAGAACGTATTTTAATATTAAATCCGCCCGTGCTTCTTTCGCCTAAAATTTTATGTATGTTTTTTGTAATTTATTTGTTTTGAAATGTACTTTTTAAGAAAGATGTACAAAGAATTAATAAACATAAACATAAACATAAACATATAGCCTCATTCGATAGATTATTTTCATATGATATATTATTTCTTAAAATAAGTGAGTGGCAGTTACTTTTTATTTTTTTATTATATATCAAAAAATAATTAGCCAAGAAAAAAAAAATTAAAACAGACAAACTTTTTCCATCTGAAAACTCAAAGACAAAGAAAAATAAGTTTAAAAATGTATTTTTCTATTTTTTTAAATTGAAAAATAACTTAATTTTTTTAAATAAAAGAAATAATGATAATTAGTTTCTTTGAGTGTTTCTTCACCGCAGTTTCACATTATTACAATGTAAAAACTACTTATTTTCATTAATACTGTAAATTTATATTTAATTTACACTTAAATATTTGTTTAAACTTGTAAAATTTTGATAGAAACTAAATTTAAAAAGCTATATATTTTTATTTTTTTGGAAAGAATCAAAAATATTATTTTATTTTCCTTTAAGTTTTTTTTAACATTGAGATTTAAAACAAATTCATAGATAAAAAACTAGAATTATTTGTTTTCATTAAAAAAAAATATATTTTTTATTAATTTCTAAAAGAACAATTTCTTGAACTTCACTTTAATAGAAACTAAAAACTAAAAATTTTAGAAAAAGATAGTGCAACGCTTAGACAATAGATAGCACTATTATCTTTATTTATCGTAAAAATCAGTTCTTAAATAATATTTGATTCCTTCTTTACGTTTTTTTTTCGCGATAAAAGTTTTAATAGGAAATAAAAAATATACAATCTGCAAAAGAAAGAGTTTTTTTCACTAAATTTTATAAGTTTAAATAAAAATTGAATAAAACACAACTAGAATTTCTTCTAGTATTAAAATAGAATAAACAGAAATTATTTCTGGCTTCTTAAAAATAATTTTATTTTATTTAAGTAGAAACACACAATAATGAAATATAAAATAAAAATTTATTGTAAGCAAATTGACTTCTGGAAAATTAGATTAAAATTTGTAAAAAAGGTTAAATGAAAATAATTTTTAAGTTTTTATACCACTATTTATTGTATAATAAACACAAACAAATTTACAATATATTATCAATTTTGACACAACTATAGTTTCGACGTTTGCAGGTCATTATCAAGTGTTGCCCAGACGGACTAACACTACATTAATTGTCTTTGTTATGTAAATATAAATGTAAGAATGTAATTGTCCGAATAAAGATCATTGTTATTTTATTTCAATAAGAAAAAAATCTAAACCTCTCGACTAAAATTTTCTTAAAAATTCAAAAAATCTAAAAACTACAAATTATATCAATCCTCCAAGAAAAATCTAGTATTGTGCTAAGAAATTTTAAAACTGAAACGTTAAATAAAAAAGTTTTAGAAAATTGAGGAAATCTAAAATAGAAATTTCTGAAAAATTCATGAAACAATTTAGAATCTTAAAAAAATTCTAACAGAAATGACTAAAAAAAAAATCAAAAACCTTCAATATTTAAGAATCCTTTAAAGAATTTTCAACTTTTAGAAGAGACGTTCCTGAAACATTTTATAAAATATACATGTTTCCTGAAAACTAATGAAAATTGAGTTGAAAAGTTGAAATATACATTTCTAAAAAAATTAAAGGAAATTAAGTAACATTTAAGAATCCTTCTAAAGTTCTCAACATTTAGAACATACGTTGCTACGTTGCTGGAATGATTTAGAAAACAGAAACAAATTTTTTATAAAATTCATGAAACTTAAAAAAAATATTATTATCATCGAGGAATAAGTCCATAAAATGTTATTTCATGCTGGTCTCAGTTTTCTTTATATATGGAGGTTTATGTTAAGAAAATTAAGATAATGAAGATAATAACATGTAAATATTCCTTTAAATTTTATGTTTTTTAAATAATAAATTTTCTTCTCCTTCTAGAAGACAATATAAAAGCTCAATTAATTGTGATAGGTCAAAAGTACGCTAGGCTAATGTATTTTTTTTGAGGTAGGTCAAGAGTACGCTAGGCAAATATAGAGTCTGTTGTGATAGGTCAAGAGTACGTTAGGTAAATTCATTATTTCTTGAGGTAGGTTACAAATATGCTAGATCAATGATATGAGTTTATTATGATAGGTCTGAATTTACCTAAATAAATGAATATCTTGTTTTTTTTAAATTTACAGTCGAGTTTCAGACGCATACTGCACGCATGTACGTCCTAGACTCCGCACGACACCTTAGTGGTTGTATTTTTTGTTAATTTGTTTTGAGATACTAAATTCGTAAACATTAATCACCAACAATGCTATAAATGTGGCTGACGTAGCTCGCCTAAAAATGTAACAAAATCTTCTCATTCACCGACCTCAAAGATGGTCTGCAACACAATGGAGAGACTCATATTATGTCACTCAATAAGTCTAAGAAAAACAATTTTTTAGAAGTTCCATTTTATTCAACATACTCTCCTTCAAGAGCGATACATTCATTCCAAAGCTCCTCTTACTATTAAATGTTCTTTGTGTAAAACAATTTGTCTTGGCTCTCAAAATAAGCCTCGGCCTAAGGCAATCACTTCTTTATTTCAGCTAAATTTCTTTCCCTAGAGCATCATTTTCATGCCACAATCCTGAAATTTTGACACGTACTATTTAAAGGTAATCACTTGGATCTGACAACAATATTTCCATATATATGTTAGACCGCATGGCGGTTCTTCTCTGCGAGTCATAAAAAAGTGACGAGGAAAAGCGTGCACGTCTTGATGTTTCAAGCTCGCTTCCAGTTCGTCAATGGGCGCTAAGATCGCCAGTGGAATACAAGCCAATGTTATGACCGCCACAACCATGAAGGCGGCAAAATCCTCTCAGAGTGTAACGAAAAGTGGTAGCCAAGGCGGATTCAAGAAGGTCGACGCAGGAAAAACGAAATCATCGGCTGGAAAGGCCTAAAATACCTCTTCATCACCACCACTGGTTCCGAGAAGAAGGTGGCAAAATCGGAGGTGAAGTGGTCGAAAACCAAAAAAGCGACCAAGACCGGTCCTAAGAAAAAACACAAAGCACCCATACCAAATGATCTAGAGGATATGCTCCAAATTTTTCAAGGGTTTTAGATAGAATCTTTTTAGGAAAATCAGGAATTATTAAATTCTCCAATAATATCTCGTCCAGATTTTTAGATTATTCCAACAATATCTTTTCTAGAAATCTAAAGATTTTTTTAAATATAAATTTCACTTCCAAATTGCATAGATATTCACTCGAAGGTTTATTTTCAGCTTTCTAGATTTACAAATATATACATCAAAGGTTCTAGAATTTCCAGTGTTTTCAAAATTTCTAGATGTTCCTGGCATTTTTGTTTAAATCTTCAATTGTCCAGGAATTTCTTTTCCAAAGTGCGAAAATATTATTCGAATTTTCTACAATTTTTTAGCATTCGAACATCCTCCGCTATCATATATCATATCTACTAGATATTATTTTTCTGTTATGTGTCAACTGTCAATTGCTAACTATCAAATATAACCGATTATCTTTCAAATGTCAAATTGTAAATATCCACTTTCACTGTCATCTCTCAGGACATCTATCTGTCATCTGTCATTCGTCATCTGACATCTGCCATCTGTCATGTGTTATTTGTCATTTGTCATATCTCATCTGTCATTTGGCCTATGTGTGTCATGTGTCACTTGTCATTTGTCATTAATCATTTGTCATTTGTCATCTACTTACAAATCTTAAGGATTTTTTGACAGGAAAGAGATTTGAAAGTGATAAAGCACTGAAAGAAGCTGTGATGCAAAAACTCGTCAGACGTTACGACAAACGCTTAAATTTACTATGCAACACCAGACAACTAAAATTACAGTCAATGTTTCTTCCACCAACTTCGGAAACTGAAGTAAATGATGTCATAATGCAATTAAAAAATGTCAGTTCAGGAAAATAGGAAATCTCAGCTAATGTAATAAAAGATGTTGCGATAGAGATTATTAAATCATTACATTATCTTATAATTTTTAGCATTTGCAACTGGCGTTTTCCCATCATCACTAAAAATAGCAAAGATGTTACCAATATACAAACGAGGGTCAAAAGAGGACATAAATAATTATCGCCCTATATCGCTTCTCAGCATATTCTCAAAGATATTTGAAAAGATATTGGTACTAAAATTAAATAAATACATAGATGCCTTTAAATTTCGAGTAAACCAAAAAACGGAAACTGCAGGTGTATAACTGTTAGTACAAATCGTTAAGAACATGTATTCTGGAATGTGTGTTGCTGGCCTGTTTTATGATTTTTCACGTGCCTTTGTTACTGTTAACACACAATTTGTAATAAAAAAATTAACTTGTTTCGGATTACATTGTAAAGTGATCGATCTAGTTGAATCGTTTTTGAAAAATCGGAAGTTATACATGCAAATCAATGAATGTGTATCAGAATTGCCTAATCTTACAAGTGGTGTTGTGCAGGGATCGACCTTAGGACTCCTGGTTTACGCTATACATTCATGATTTAAGAGAATATAATAGTACAGGACACGTGATCAATTTTGCCGATGACACTGCAATAGTGGCAACAGCCAAAACCCAAGAGGAGTTATCGATCAAAATTAATAAAATATCGAAAACATTATTGAATATAATATTGCTTAATTCTAATAAAACAACAACTCTACAATTCTATAACGAAAAACTTCCCGCATACAGAATTGATAATATTTTGCCAAACGTAAAATATCTTGGTGTATATATAGAAGATAACTTATCTTGGGAAATACAAACTGACTATGTACTTTCAAAACTAAACAGTGCCTACTACGGCATATTAAGGACACCCACCCACCCTACATATATTTGATAACATTAATCACTTCTACTACTTTAGTTTCTAAAAATATTTATAGAGATATTAGTGTTGTTGTTAATTAAATTAAAAGAAGCATTTTATCGTTATTATTTAAATTAATATGCAGGGTGGGTGGGTGTCCACTATTCCAACCTCCAATTAATATATCACAAAACAAAATTTAAGGAAAAATTTAAGGAAAAATATTTTGTGCAAAATTAAAAATATAATATGCATAAATCTGATTATAACCAATAATTTTTCATTAAATTCCTGATGTATGATGTTGGTATTGGAAGGTTGGATAGAGGCCACCCACCCACCCTACATATATTTGGTAATATTAATCACTGTTACTACTTTAGTTTCCAGAAATAATTATAGACATGTTACTGTTGATGTTAAATAATTTAAAAGCAGCGATTTAGTCTAAATATTTAAATATATATGTAAGATGGGTGGGTGTCCACTGTAACAAACTAGAAACTAATATAGTTTTGACATACTACAAAAAAATTAACTTAGATTAACTATAAACACAATGCCAACACTCCAAACGTAAAACTTGCGAAATTGAAATTATCGATTCGTATTTTGAATAATTCTAAAAAATAAATTACTAAAGGAATTAGTCTACAAATTTTTAGAAATAGTTTTGATACATGTAGTTTTAGAATACTACAAAATGATTGATGTGGTACAACTGTAGACAAAATGCCAACACTCTAAACTTAAAACTTGCGAACTTAAAATTATCGATTCGTAATTTGAATAATTCTAAAAAATAAACTACTAAAGAAATTAGTCCAAAAATTTACAAAAGTAGTCGGCATACATGTAGTTTCAATATACTGAAAAATAATTGATGTGAATGAACTATAGACGAAATGCCCACACTCCAAACTTTAAAATTGCAAAATTGAAATTGTCGATTCGTAGTTTGAATGATTCTAAAAAGTGAAGAATTATTCTACAAATTTGTACAAGTAATTGGGATATATATAGTTTTAAAATACTACAAAATGAATGATGTTAATAAACTTTAAACAAAATGCCAACGCTCCAAACTTGAAAGATGCAAAATTGAAAGTATTGATTTGTAATTTGAATAATTCTAAAAAAATAAACTACTGAAGAAATTCGTCTAAAAATTTGTAAAAGTAGTCGGCATTCATATGGTTTTAATATATTGAAAAACAGTTGATGTGAAGAAACTATAGACCAAATGCCAACACTCCTAACTTAAAACTTGCAAAATTGAAATTATCAATTCGTATTTTGAATTATTCTAAAAAGTGAATCACCTGAATAATTATTCTACAAATTTGTAAAAGTAATTAGGATACATGTAGTTTTAATATACTACAAAATAATTGATGTGAATTAACTATAGACAAAATGCCAACACTCCAAACTTAATACTTGCAAAATTAAAATTATCGATTCGTAGTTTGAATGATTCTAAAAAGTGAACCACCTGAAGAATTATTCTACAAATTTGTAGAAGTAATTGGGATACATATAGTTTTAGAATACTACAAAATGAATGATGTCAATAAACTATAAACAAAATGCCAACGCTCCAAACTTGAAAGATGCAAAATTGAAATTATTGATTCGTAATTTGAATAATTCTAAAAAATAAACTACTAAAGAAATTAGTCTAAAAATTTATAGAAGTAGTCGGCATACATATAGTTTTAATATACTGAAAAATAATTGATATGAATAAATTATAGACGAAATGCCTACACTCCAAACTTAATACTTGCAAAATTGAAATTATCGATTTGTAGTTTGAATGATTCTAAAAAGTGAACCATCTGAAGAATTATTCTACAAATTTGTAAAAGTAATTGGGATACATATAAAACTTAAAAACCTAAATTCTGTACAAAAATGTTTATATAAAATTTCGGCCTTGTAATTTATTGTTACTTAAAATAATATTTCTTGTATCTATACAAATAATTCAATGTGTCAAATTATATTAAATTTTATTTTCATAAATGTAGCACTGTCTGATATTAATGTGTAATTTAGAAGTAATGTGTAAGGTATAAGTTTTTACTATATGACAAAATTATTTTTATTATTGACGTGCACATCTGCCTCAAACAAAATTAGTGTCTAATCTTGTTTAAATACGGCGACAACGATGTATAGTATAAAATAAATAAATAAACACAAATTAATTGCAATTTTTAGAGATTCATTCATACAAATTTTATAAATGACTTTTCATGATGTTTTATTGATTGGTGGGTGGGATAGAGACCACCCACCCACCCTACATATACATATAAATTTCAATTACTGATAGTATCGCGGTTCAGAATAAAATTAAATATAAAACTTTTTGAATAAATAGGAATTAAAACGGTAAAATCTCTGAGTGAGTAATTAGCAAAAATTTGATGCATAATGGGTGGGTAGACTTTAAATCTAAATTAGATAAGATTAAATATAAAAAGATTTAAATTTAAATTCGGATTATGCTTTATTTTTTATTACATACAGGGTTTTATTGTTTTGTAAGCAGCAAAATCATCAATAATTAGTATTTAAAGTTATCGCTTATTTGTAGGGTGGGTGGCCTCTACCCCACCCTCCAATCTTGTAATATAAATTTCATGTAAGTCCTACAGTTTATTAGCAGTAGCCAAAAAATATTAAAATTTTCTATTTTCAAATTATTTCTCGCAAGGAACTTTATAAAAAAAAGTGTTTCTTTTTTAAACATATTTAGTTTCTCATTCTCTTTAACTTTTGTTTGAATAGTTTTATAATATTTTTCTAGTCTTACACAAATTTCTCTGTCATCTGTCATCTATTACTTATCATCTGTCAGCTTTCTCTTGTCATCTGTCATCTGTAATCTATCATATGTCATCTGTAATCTAACATCTGTGATATGTAATCTGCCATCTGCAATCTGTCATGTCATCTATCATCTGTGATCTGTAATCAGCCATCTGACTACTTTAGGTTCTAGATTTTTCGAAATTGTGAAAATATTCTTCAAATGTTTTAGATAGAATCTTTAGCAAAATCAGGGAATTTTTAAATTCTACAATAATATCTCTTCTAGATGTTTAAATTATTCCAGCAATATTTTTTCTAGAAATTCTAAAGGTTTTTTTTTATAGAGATTTCACTTCCAAATTGTATAAACATTCTCTCGAAGGTTTTAAGAATTTATTTTTCAGCTCTCTAGATTTACGAATATATACTTTATAGGTTCTAGTATTTCCAGTGTTTTCAAAATTTTTAGATGTTTTTTTAATCTACGTTTATCCAGAAATTTCTTATCCAAACGAACATTCTAGAATTCCGCTATCATATATCATATCTACTAGATAGTAGATAGTTGTTATCTATCAATTGTTAATTGCTAACTATCAAGTATAACCGATTAACTTTTCAATTGTCAACTGTCGACCGTCATTTTCACTTATAATGTATAGTAAATATACAATTTCACTTTCATCTGTCATGCCATCTCACTGACATCTATCATCTGTCATTTGTTATCTGTCATCTGTCATCTGTCATCTGTCATCTGTCATCTGTCATCTGTCATCTGTCATCTATCATTTGTCGTCTGTGTGTCAAGTTTCACTTGTCATTTGTCATTAATAATTTGTCATCTGCTTACAAAACTTAAGGACTTTTTGACTGTGATACAAAAACTAAAACTCGTCAGACGTTACGACGAACGCTTAAATTTACGAGCTGACTATGCAGAGAAATAGTTTAAAGTATGTTATTTACAAATAAAATGCTAATATATCATGTGTTATCATGAGGGGGGTTCAATAACTAACGTAACACATTTATTTTGCTCGGGCATGTTTGGTTGAAAAAGCCTGAATGTAGCGAGCGTGGTTATCTTGTTTCTACTCAATTACGAAAATAAATTGATTACTAATAAATTTTTTTAACAGATTTAAGTCGCTAGCTATTTTCTATTTACGATTTTTGAAAAAATTGGCATTTCAAGAACGTCAAGCTCTCTCTTCAGGGGGTCATTTCTAAACCAACTGAGCATGGTTATCTTTTTTTACTTGATTATGAAAGCGGCAAATTTTAATAATTTCAAGTTGCTAGCAATTGTTTTTCTAATTTTTATTTACGATTTTTGATAACCGCACATGTTAAGAACGTCAAGCTCTTTTTCAAGCGATTATCTCAAAACCTAGTAAGCGTGGTTATCTTGTTCTTACTTGACTATGAAAGTGAATTGATTGTTGGTAAATTTTAACAATTTCAAGTCGCTACCAATTGTTTTTCTATTGTTTATTTACAATTTTTGAAAAACGTGCATTTCAAGAACGTCAAGCTCTCTTTTCAAGCGAACGGGTACTACTTTCCGGGTAACCCTCGTACATATCAATTATTTATTACAACTTCCTTCACATCTCGTGCTCAACGCGGAATGACAATAATCGAAGCGCATACGCAACGACCAGAAGTGTAACTCCTCGCACGATTTCTCTAGTCGATCAGAGTACGAGTTTCATTATTTCCTCGTCGCAGGATTTCGTTCGGTCCGGAATGCACCAAGAATCTATATAATGGAGAGCGAGCTGCTGGTGTGTTGTTGACCGACCTACCGGACTCTGGTTTGATTCCGTAATTGGTCAACACTTCCTATGGATTACAATTTTATTTCTGCGCTCCGGTACGTGATATCAATACCCGATGATTAGTCAGGAACGTAACTGTGCAGCCTTCCCCGATTGCACAATCGTCGGTTTCTATTCGTACATATTGAGTACGTTCCTCATTAAATTTATACGTTAATTACTTCATCGACTAATTGGGTGTATTAATAATATAAGTCATATAATTTAAAAGGTTTTGGCATTGATATGTATTATTATTATTATACAAAGTGACTCAATTTTATCGGACGTGTAGGTTATACCGGTTCTGACGCGTTTTTAACTGCACACCGTTTTCCATCAAAAGAGACAAGACAACAAGCGCATATTTATATATTCAGGAAACGTTGTTTACGTAAACATTTTCGAATACGCACAAAATTCAGTAATTAACTATACTGTTACCATTATTGAATTGCAGGCGATAAGCTTGTTATTTGTATAGTTTAGTAACCACAATATTTCCATCACGAATTATTTACATAACCAAGCATTGGAGTTTAAAAATTAGAAACGAATTTTCACTAATTATATAGAGATACATTTAAGTAAGAGATAAATATTTACGTTTTTAAGTTAAACGTGCTAACCGGTAAACGTCTTAATTGACATTCACACAATGATATTGTATGTATATGTGTGCATAAATGTACGCGTATTAAGTGTTTTGCGATGGGATAATATCTGGCGGTTATTACGCCTCAGTAATCGTGAGAAATGCAATTGCAAACAATGCCAATTGGTCTTAGTGATTATGTAAAGCTCGTGCATCGCTTCCTGCGTTCGAACAATTTGTTGGAATGTGGGATTGAGTTTAATTGGTGCTGGTTGGGAGTTATATGCGTCGTTAGTTCTACAGTTAAGACTAGTTTAGAATTTTTATCGGAATGTTTCTGTGGCCAATTATTTCAATTAGTTTTTTCAAATGATTATTTCACCATACTAAAAATATTGTCCTCTTTTATTATTTTCGATCTACTGTGATTCCCATATATTAACACGTTGGTGAAGGATGAATTGTTTTTCCATTAATACTTAATGATGAGTAGTTGGAGGAAATTCAGTGGAAAGTTTAAGAAAACCAAGAGAGAAATTTTAAGAATTTTTTTTTTAATTAAAAAAAAAGAAAAGTTGTTGCAAAATTAATACATAATTAAAGAAATGTTTCAAAATTCTAAAACTCTAGACCAATATTGGCATTATGGTAAAAGCGTTTATCGAAAATTCTCAAACATAGGTTAAACCTATAAAACTCTCGATTTTATAATTTGCAATAAAATTGCTGGAAAAATCTGAAAATCTAAAATTAAAATTTCCAAATATTTCAAGGATCTCACAGTATTCTAAGAATAATTGGTCAAATATTCCAAAATTTTAAAAGATACCTTTTTTAAAAGATTTAGGAACCCTCGAGAAAAGATTCTAATTCCTAAATAATTATTGAAAAATTAAAGAAATTTTATTTAAAATATAGAAGACATACTTAAAAATAATAAACCTCTCAATATAAATTCTGGCAATGTTTTATAAAAAAAAAATCATTAATACTGTAGAAATCTGCGGAAGAAATGTTTGGAAAATTCAAAAATTCTACAAGGAAAATTCGTAAGTCAAAAAATGAAAAAAAAATTATTGGAAAATTTAATTTAATTATTTACTTAAATATCAAAAAAAAAATTAAGTAATTATTGAAATTTTGACAGAAATTTTAAGAATTTAAAATAATATTTGCTAGGATAATCTAAAAGTTTAAAGGAGAAATCTAAAAGATTTAACAAACCTCTGAAAAAAAAATTCTAGCAATTGAAATTATATATATTTGCAGTTGGGATAAGAAATTTCTATAAAAAACTAGAAATTTAAAAAATAGTGAATAGTCTATGAAATATACTTACAATCTAGAAAGCTGAAAAATTCTAAAACCTTTGAAGGATATTTTCCCCACTTTGGAAGTGAAATCTTTAAAAAAAGCCTTAGATTTCTAGAAAGAAAATCTAAAAATTTCAAAGATATATTACTGAAAAATGTAAGAATGCATGATTTTGCAAAAAAATCTAAAATCTTTGAAGAATATTCTCACAATTTCGAAAATTCTAAAAAAGAAAAATGTAAAATAAATTCTAGAGTTTAAAAAAGAAACACCTTTAAATAATATTTTTACAATTTGGAAACGTAAAAAACTCTGAATGAAAAATAACAAAAAAAATTGTAGAAATTTAAAAAAAATCGCAGTTTGGATAAGAAACCTCTAGAAAACTGTAGAATTCAAATAAAAATTACTAGAAAAATCTAGAAATCTTAAAAATGCTGACGTATATTTTTGCAAATTCAGAAAGATTAAAAACTCTAAAACTTTCAAAGAATATGACCGCAATTTCGAAGTGAAATCCACAAAAAACTATCTTCACAATTTCGAAAATTCTAAAACTCGCAAAGAAAAATGCTTAAAAAATTGTAGAAACTTTGAAAAATATTTCGCACTTTGGATAAGAAATCTTTAGAAAACTGTAGATTAAAAAATACTCGAAGAATCTAGAAATCTTGAAAATGATGGAAATTCTTGAAAATACGAAGTATATTTTTACAAATTTAGTAAGCTAAAAAAATCTAAAACCTTACAAGAATATTTTCGCAACTTGAAATTGAAGTCTATGAAAAAAAACTTTGGATCTCTAGAAAAGATTTTTCTGGAATAATCTAAAAATATGGAAAAAAATCTAAAACCTTTGAAGACTATTATATTTTCATAATTTTGAAAATTCTAGAACTATGAAAGAAAAATACAAGAAGAATCTGAAAATCTTGAAAATGCTGAAAATTTTTTAGAAACTATAAAGTATATTTTTGTGAATCTAAAAAAAACTGAACAATTCTAAAACCTTCGAAAAATAATTTTGCAATTTGTAAATGAAATCTATAAAAAAAGAACTTTTGATCTCTAGAAAATAAATTGCTACAGTAATCTAAAAATTTGGGAGAGGTATTATTGGAAAATTTAAAAATGCCTGATTTTGCTAAAAAGGTTCTAAAATCTTTAAAGAATATTTTCACAATTTAGAAAATTCTAGATAACAGATGACAGATGACAGGTAGCAGACTATAGATCAGAGATGATAGATGACAGATGTCAGATTATAAGTAATGACAGATGGTAAAAACATTGAAAAATATTTTCGCAGTAAAATTACTTAAAAATATTGAAATCTTGAAAATGCCGGAAATTCTTGACAGATGATAGGTGGCAGACTACTGATCACAGATGACATATGTCAAAAGACAGATGCCAGACGACAAATAATGACAGATTGTAAAAACATTGAAAAATATTTTCACAGTAAAATTACTTAAAAATCTTGAAATCTTGAAATTTGTAAATCTAGAAAACTAAAAATTTCTAAAACCTTCGATGAATATTTTTTCATAAAAATCTAAAACCTATCAAGAATATGTTAACAATTTGGAAACGTTTAGAACTCTGAAAGGAAAATGATAAAAAAGATTGTAGAAATTTTAAAGTATATTTTACCAGTTTGGAAAATGCAAAATTAAAAAAAATAATAATAAAAAATCTAGAAATCTACAAGTATTGAAAATAATCCAAAATGCTAAAACCTACGACATATATTTTTAATATAAAGAAATCTTAAAAATATTAAAACCTTCGAAGAATATTTTCGCAACTTGTAAGTGAAATCTATAAAAGAAAAACTTTAGATGACAGATGAAAGTTGACTGTTGATGATGATATCTTAAAAATACTGGAGAGTTTTAGAATCTATAAAGTGTATTTTTGAAAATCAGGAAAGTTTCAAAATTTCTAAAACCTTCGAAGAAAAAAAACTTTAGAACTCTAGAAAAAATGTTTTAAAACCTATTAAAAAATTTGTAATTTGAAAAATATTTTCGCAGTTTAGATAAAAAATCTTTAGAAAATTGTATAATTAAAAGAAAATGTTAAAAAAACTCTATAAATCTTGAAAATGCTGGAGAAGAGAAGAGATATAACTAAAAAATTTAAATATTTGTGATTTTGCTTGAAAAAAAATCTAAAACCTTAGAAGAATATTCTCACAATTTGTAAAATTTTAGAGCTTTAAAAATAATGCTTAAAACATTGTAGAAACTTTTAAAAATTTAAAAATATTTTTGAAGTTTGGATAAACTAGAATTTAAAAAAAAATCTAGAAAAGTCATAGAAAATTCTAAAACATTTAAAGTATATTTTTGCAACTGTGGAAAGCTGAAAAATTCTAAAACCTTCGAAGAATATTTTCACAACTTGGAAGAGAAATCTATAAAAAAATTAAAACGTTAGATCTCTAGAAAAGAAATTTCTGGAATAATTTAAATATTTGGAAGAGATATTACTGAAAAATTTAAGAATACCTAAAAAAATCTAATACCATTGAAGAATATCTTTACAATCTGGAAACGTTTAAAACTCTAAAAGAAAAATGACGAAAAATTGAAGAAATTTTGAAAAATCTTTGTGCACTTTTGATAAAAAAGTTTCTAGAAAACTGTAGAATAAAAGAAATACTAGTAAAATTTAGAAATCTAGAAATATTGGAAATGATCGAAAATTCTAATAACTATAAAGTTTATTTTTTTAAATCAAGAAAGCTTAAAAATTCTAAAACCTTCGAAGAAAATTTTCGCAACTTGGAAGTGAAATCTGTAAAAGAAAAACTTTAGATGACAGATCAGAGATGACAGAAGACAGATGATGATAGATGACAGATGAGAGATAACAAATGACAAATCACAGATGACAGATGACAAATTTTAGAACTCTGTATGAAAATACCAAAAAATTATAGAAACGTTGAAAAATATTTTCGCATTTTGGATAAGAAATCTCTAAAAAACTTTACAATTAAAAATATACTAGAAAAATCTATAAATCTTGAAAATGCTCGAAATTCTTGGATGACATATGACAGAAGACAGATGACAAATGACAGATGACAGATGACAAATGACAGAATATAGAAGACAGATGACAGATGACAGATGACAGAAGACAGAAGACAGATGACAGATGACAGATGACAGATGACAAATGACAGAATATAGAAGAGAGTTGACAGATGATAGATAGATGGCGGACGACAGATGACAGATGTTTCTATAATCTATAGAAACTTTGAGAACTATTTTCGCAGTTTGGATAAGAAATCTCTGGAAAACTGTAGATTTGAAAATTTAGCAGAAAAATTTAGAAATATTGAAAATGCTAGTGGATTCTAAAACCTGGAAAGTATATTTTTGCAAATCTAGAAAGATAAAAAACTCTTAACCTTTCAAAGAATATGTACGCAACTTTGAAATAAACTTTATTTAAAAAAAATAGAATTCTACAAAAGAAATTGCTGGAATAATCTAAAAATTTGGAAGGGATATTTCTGAAAAATTTAAGAAAGCCTAATTTTCCTAAAGAAAATTCTAAAATCTTTAAAGAATATCTTCACAATTTGGAAAATTCTAGACCTCTCAAAGAAAAATGCTTGAAACATTGTACAAACTTTAAAAAAAAAATCGCATAAGAAATCTTTAAAAAACTCTACTATTAAAAAAATACTAGAAGAATTCTGGAAGTTCTAGAACCTATGAAGTATATATATGTAAATCCAGAAAGCTGAAAAATTCTAAAACCTTTGAAGAATATTTTCACAACTCGGCGAAAGTGAAATCTATAAAAAATAAAACTTTACTGATGGCAGATGAGAGATGACAGAGAGCAGATAGATGACATGACAGATTACAAATTACAGACGACAGAGACGACAAACACCTATCATGATAAATGACAGGTATATAGCATGACAGATGACAGAGACAGTGGATATTTAATATCCATTATTATGTATAAGTATTTTCGCAACTCGGAAGTAAAACCTATAAAAAAAATTAACAGATGACAGATAGATGATATGACAGATGGCAGATGACAGATAGATGGCATGACAGATGATAAATGTAACAGATGAAAAATGACAGTAACGGATGACAATTACATGGCTTAGCAGATGACATTGAAAGTGTATATTCACTTTCAACCTTCGAAGAATATAAAAAAACTTAACAGATAACAGATGACAGATGAGAGATGAAAGATTACAGATGACAAATGACAAATGCTGTCATTTGACAGATAGATGGCATGACAGATGACAGTGAAAGTAGATATTTACTATACATTATAATTTATAAGTTAGAATGACGGCTGACTGTTGACAATTGAAAACTAATCGATTATACTTGTTAGTTGACAATTGACAGTTGACAGATGACAGAAACATATGATATATGATAGCGCAGGATGTCCGACATCTAAAAAAATGTAGAAAATATATTTTTGCAGTTTGGCTAAGAAATATCTAACAAACTGTAGAATTTAAAAAAAAAATGCTAGAAATATCTAGAAATCTTGAAAACGCTGGATAATTCTAGAACCAGTAGAGTATAATTTTGTGAATCTAGAAATCTGAAAAATTCTAAAACCTTATTTTACACAACTCAGAAATGTAATCTATAAAAAAAAAAACTAAAGAGATGACAGATAGATGACATGACAGATAACAGATGATAAATGACAAATGATAGATGGCAGATAGATATCTTGACAGATGACAGATGACAGTGAAAGTAGATATTTACAATACATTAAAAAATTGTAGAAAGTGTGAAAAATATTTTCGCACTTTGGATAAGAAATCTGTAGAATTTAAAAAAAAATGCTAGAAAAATCAAGAAATCCTAAAAAAGCTGAATAATTCTAGAACCTATGAAGTATATTTTTGAGACTCTAGAAAGCTGAAAAATTTAAAAACTTTCGTAGAATATTTGTACAACTCGAAAGTGAAATCAATTTAAAAAAAAATTGACAGATAACAGATGACAGATGAGAGATCACAGATAACAAATGAGAGATGAGAGATTATAAACGACAAATGACCGATGACAGATAAATGGCATGAAAGATGACAGTGAAAGTAGATATTTACTATACATTATAATTTATAAGTTAAAATGACGGTTGACAGTTGACTATTGAAAGATAATCGATTATACCTGATAGTTGACAATTGATAGTTGACAGATAACAAAAACATATGATATATATAGTGGAGGGTCTCCGACATCTAAAAAAAATTGTAGAAAAAATATTCTTGCAGTTTGGATAATAGAGATTTCTTATTAGAATTGAAGTAAAAGAAAAAAACAGAAAAATCTGAAAATCATGAAAATGCTGAATTATTCTAGAATCTATGGAGTATAATTTTGCGTATCTAGAAAGCTGAAAAATTCTAAAACCTTCGAAGAATATTATCGCAACTTGAAAGTGAAAACTATAAAAAAAAATACATCTATAGAAAATAAAAACAATCTAAAAATCTGGGGAACAGATTACTGAAAAATTTTAGAATTCTTGAAAAAAATTATCATCAAATAAGGTCTAAAAGTAGCAGAAAAGCATCAGCATTATCTACTTTTCGTATGCCTTTACCATTACCACCTTCTTAAGCTTTTATCATCATTGAAAAACTGATTTTTTCTGCTGCTTATAGTTCTTGTTTATGTGAATGAATATATTCATTCAGATATCATAATATTGTATCTACTGTATTAAACTTTTGAATCTGATCCTTACGAAGAAAGTGTAGGTATGTCTCCAGTTTGTGCTACAATAGAAAAAACGATTTTATCCCCAAGTGTCCAGATAGCTTTTTTCTGGTGGTCCTATAACGGCTATGTTATTTTTATAGAAGAAACTCTGACACTTTTGGTTTTTCTGAAGCACAAACAGCCTGAACCTCGCATCGTATTACAATTTCGATGAGAAGCTCCACGTTAGCATAATTATTATTGTTTGTTCCACGTGGGACATGAACATAATAATTAACCATTTTAATGTATTCTGCATTTGCTTTTAAGTGTACTGGAGTGACCATGACCACGAATCTCACTGCCCTCTCATTCTTAAACATTTCGAACACCGATATCAAGCACTTGACAGCTGCAATACCATTATTTGCAATGAGGAACTTATTTGTAACTTTGGTACAATATTTTTATATTCATTGGTTAATTAAAATTTTATGTAAATAATGAACAACATTCCCATTTAATCACATCTACGCCCACTCCACGCATGAATATCCTACAGATTCCATATTATAATGTAATTACTGATGTGCGTCTCTGATCGTATAACGCGGACGTAATTGTCCCCGCCGGGGTTGAATTAAAATTATGGAAATGGTGAAAGTGCACCGGCACAAAGTAAAAATCCCTCACATATCGATCATTAGAATTAGAAGCACGGTTCAAGACGCTGTGCATAATTTACCTCGGTTTATCGATCGTGTTAATTCGTGGGAAATTTACATAACCATCAGGTGTTGTCTTATAAATAAATTATATTATCATTACAACCCACTGCTACAACTTCTATAGTTTTATAAGAAATTCAGCGTCGTATATAAAAAAAAATATATTCAAGTTTTAATCATCTACAAATAATTTTTTTTATAACTGCTACATACAAAACATTTACAAATGAAACACACAAATAAAAAACTGGAAAAACAAAGTAAAAGTTTTTGTACGGTTTAGTTACCAAATAAAAAAGAAACTGTTATACAAAAACAGAGAAAAATGTTTGTTTAAATTGTAATTAAATATGTATAACGAAGTAGATCTCCATCGTCAACGACCAAATTTTCAATTGTATAAGGAACGTTAGGGAAAAATGGCTTCTCACAAACTGCTTTTTGACTTGAAACTGAAGCTTTTATTCTTTGCTGCGAGAGCTAAATGGCTTTTGGTGAAAAAACTGTGCACCCAGAGTGGATGTTCAAATTTTTTCCAAAAGCTTTTTAGCTCTTGCGGGAAAGAAAAAAAGTTCAAGGTCAAAAGCAGTTTGTGAGGAACATCTGGAATAAAGAACTCGTCAGTTGCCTTGTTTCATAAGTTCTACAATTGCTATTTTCTCTCCGATGGAAAGAGCAGATTCTACAAACGGTTGTCTCTTCAACACTTTTACTTTTTTTATACAACTTTAAACTTTATTGCAGTAACTAGTTTCGACTACGCTGTAATCGTTATCAAACTAAGTTTTTTTTTTACTCTTTATATCGAAATGTACCACGAAGTGAATGCCTTTAAGATCCTAGAATATCTGAAAGTTAAAACACTTTTCCATAAAAGTGCCAACGAAGAATTGAATGTTTTATATTTCTTATAATTGAAATGTAAAATTTCTTAAATTTAAAATTCCAGTGATTATCATGTCAGTCGATCAGGATGACGCTGTCACCCAGCAACCCAACACGCAGCCCAACAGTCGTAAGGTCAGCATCAACACACACGACAACACTCTTCACGGACACGACAATCCCGCCTTCGAATCGCCCAGGAGCAGAAAGGTGTCGTCAACGTCCGACCATGCAGAAATGGGCCCTGTCAGGAAAAAGAGTATACTACACAACGCACACGCCTTCGAGAACGCCAACAACGTCAACAACGTTTACCACCACAATGAAGGTAACTTAAATTTATAAATATTACATATTTTCACACTTATCTCTTGGTGAAAACATTCTAAAATAATAGGTAAAGTGTTGATTATTTCTTTACCTATTACAAATATTACTATTGTATAACTCTTGGGTGTTGGTGAAGATGCGTGCGCATCTGGTAAGGGTGCGTACGTATCTGGTGAGGGTGCGTGCACGTCTGATGACTAAAAAAATATTTATACTTATTACAATCTAATAAAGAGCGTCCAATAAAAATTACAAATAAAAGTTTTCATTAGTAAAAGTAAAATCCTATCTGAGCGCAATGGTCACTATTTATCCGCAACCAATATTACACGCATGTAATTATATTACAGACACGACTATAACCGCAACTTCATCAACATTTTTTTTGAACGCTCGTTAAATCTATTGCAACTTTACATAATTTTTACATTAAAAACCAATTGTCACTGTATAAACACCTACTTTATTCAAGTGATTACATCATGAATTACCACCAGTAACGGTAGCAACCATCATCATAATTTAATTTCCACTGTATTTTCTTCTAATTCTCGTCTAAAAAACCTAATAATTAAATGATGAAAATTTAAACGTTAAAGTAAACTAATCCATTATAATTTTTTGAAGTTGCAATTAACGATTTAAAAAAAGTATACTTATTTTAATATATCTATAACCGAAAGGAATGCGATTAGTGACTATCTTAATTGCATTTCTTTATGTTTCATTAACCTCGAAATTTTATCGTCGGGCCTTTTACGCCGGCGATGATTATTTTTGAAACGACGCTCTATGCACTATAACGATGCCCAGTGGAGTACTTGAACCTAAGCGGACAGTTTCATCAATTATGGCAAGAAGCAGCAATTAATGTAACTGCACCACCATCAACCTGTCGTCCGGACACAAATCTGTGGGACGATGAAAGGCCGGAGTGCCGCGATTGTCCGAGTTGTGCAACAACGGTTATTTTTTTTTGTATTCCATTTTCCCGGTGGATAATAGGCTTCAGAGGAAGTAAATTTCACGAAATTGTGCTCCGAACAATGTGCGCGACATGCAGATGGAAATTGGTCACAATTAGTCACTTCCTATAAATATATATACATATATACGGTGTTCTTTTGGCTCGTATAAATCAATCGAACTTTTTTGTTATCATTAGCAAAAAAATAATTAAAGCTTGATATATACACTGAAAGAGAGTTTCTTATCTTAATATTTTAGAAAGTCATTGCATTTAAAATCCTTTATATGTTTAATTTTTCTAAAGTTACCTTTAATTTATTTTGTTTAAAATTCTCAACTATTATTTATCATCTGTTATAAATTTCTAGATGATTATCACATGTTCATTATCGTTAATCTTTAACCAATTATTAACTGTCATCTCTAAATTATCACTTGTCATTTGCCATCATCAACTTTTTTTTTTGATTTGTTAACTATCACCTAATTTTGGCTGACGGTTGACTGTTGCTTATAATTTATTATATGTTCTTAGATGATTATTAGCTATCAATTATCTTTAATCTTCAGGCAATTATCAACTGTAATTTCTCTACTATCACTTGTCATCTGATAACTGTCACTTGTTACTATAAACTTTATGTTCCTTAACTATCAATAACTCATCAATTTTTCTTCTTAATTTATTACCATATATTAATATTGACACTATTTGTTCCAAAGCTTTGCAGACCTTGGGGTGTATAAATAGATTCGCTAATAATACCCAGAAATCATTATTTACCTCTTTAGTCTTGCACTTGGTTGCCATTTTTTTTTTTCAAATTTGCCCCAAGTTCCTTCTTCAGTACGTTACATGTTTTCTACAGACCATATCCTCGAGGAAGTTTACACACTTCCGGAGTGATCGGTCTGCAGTAATACATGTTTTCCTCTTATTTTATTATTATCATCTCGTAGCATCTTATACAAATGACAATATAAAGAACACTTATTATTTGCATTTTATGTATTGTTACTCATTATTTCTATTTTTCGTATTATTAATTTTTGTTTGTTCATATGTATTACTGATTATTTAAATAATGTTGTACTCTTTTGTAATTTTAAGATAACTTTTCTCTATAATTAGATGTTATCTGTTGGGAAATAAATTATTATTATTATTATTATTATTATTAAATGACAAACTTATTAATTGGGTTACATTTAATAGAATTATATACAGTAAATTTAACATTTACAATTTTGAAATACAATATATAATAATAATCATTTATTTCCCAACAGATCTAAAATCTAATTACAGGGAAAATACAAGATTAAAGCTAAATTATAACATAAATCCTTAAAATTAAAATTAATCTAAAATACAATAATAATTATATTTATTATAAGCGAACGAAAACTTACTGAATTCTCACAGATTATTCTAAATATGTACATACATAAACAACTTAACAATCGTTCCTCTTAAATATAATAATGTAAAAATATTGATATTAGATACCACCAAGCAAGTAGCTTATATGTGGTAAAATTCATTTAAACTTGATTATTTACTCTGTATATTACTTTTTACCCAAGCGCGAACTAGTCTTTTATATGATTTTAGGTATTTAGCATTTTGTATAGACTCAGGAAACATGTTGAATAATTTAGGCAGAAACACTTTTTTTAGTTTTTAAGCTATACTTATTATTAGGTTTTTGGTTTTTCAAAAGTCCTCTTCTTTCTGCCCTAGTATTCTGGGAGTGATTAGTTGTCTCTAATGATTTATTAAAGTATTGAAAGTTCATGATTAGTACTCTGAAAGTAAATAATTGTTTCGTATTTAGTATGTCAACAGAGTCTTCTGATTTATGAAATGCGGAATTTATTTGTTTTATTATCCTATTTTGGGAATATTCAATTTTTTTGATTAAGTATTCTGAGGCATGACCCCTTATTGTTATTCCATAGTTCATCAAGCTTTCAACAATTGAATGATAAATTAATTTTAAAATATCCTGAGGCATAAACCATTTAAGATGAAAAATCTCTCAGTCAGATGTCTTATTTTCCCATTTAGATTACGAATGTGTTGACTCCAAGTAAAATGAATATCTATGGTAACCCCTAGATATTTGTGAGATTCCCGTACTTCTAAAACATCAAGATCTGATCCCTGATTAATTTGAATAATTTTAGATCCATTTTGCTTTCTTGTAAAAATTTTTCCCATCTTTAGCCCATACATATTTCCAACCACAATCCTTGGCTTTTGATTTAGTCAACTACATATTTTTTGTTGGAAGCAGACATTTATTCATATATAATAATTTCCTTGGAAGAGTTCGTATCAAAAAAATCACTGTTTAGTATTTTCATTGATTTTTTTTTCTGTATTATTTCCTCCTTCGCATGATTCTTTAATTTGATTGTTAACGGTCCCTTTTTTAATACCGTCTTTCGATTTGGCTTGACAAATTGCCATAATATCTTGTTGCACAGTATTAATTTTTAATGTTCTGAAAATTTTGTGGGCTGTTTGTTAATTCCGGATTAGTTTCGTTAATTTCGAGATCATGGATTTCGATATTATTTGATAACTCTTTTTGCTCAATTTCATGAATCCTTCTAAGCATGTTTTCTATTTTAATACCTTTTTGTTTATTACAGTAATAAAATTTATCAAATTAAACGAGTTTCTTATAGATGTGGCAATAATAGAGCAGAGTACAGTCGCAGTAATATGCTGTCTTCGCTTAGACTTTCGTGACAGACGGATTCATACGGATTTATGTATTGTTTAGAAGATAGTAAATGATTAAATTAATTGTTGCAAGCTACCTGAATATTTTCTCTTCGTAATTCATTCAGAGAATCTTGCCACAGGTCTAATTATACGAGAAATAACCCATCATGTCGAATGGTTAGTTTAGCTAATGTAGTATGTATGTTACCTAATTTTATATTATACGGTACTTCTTATAATAAATTTTTAAAAAAAATTAAATTTCATCGATTTGTCGGTTTTTGATAATGTATTATTTTGACTTATTTTTATTATTATAGCATTGTGTTCATTTAGGTTTAACTTTTATCAGTTTACTTCTTTACTGTTGTTTTATAGGGTATTATTTATTTTGTTTTCAATGTTTATTTGTAATTTTCTTTAATTTGGTATTATTGATTCATCAGAACAGGAACTTTACTTTTTACTTGTCATCTGTTAAATGTAATCTATTTTCAACTAATTATCATCTGGCAACTGTCAATTGTTATTTATCATCTGTCATATGTCTTTAGTCGACTATAATCTGTCAATTATGATCTGGTATTTGGCAACTGGCTTGTAGCTTATTTTCAATCAATTGTCATCTCTCATGGGCCAATTATTACTTTTTTATTGGAGAACTGGCATTCCTCTATTATCATTTTATTTTCCCCCATTCCTAATTGTTACTTACCATCTGCCTGTTATCACTTGTTATTAGATTACTGTTATTATTATTAATAATTTATTAAAATTTGTGTTATCTTCTTAATCGACTCTAATCTTTAAATTATCACGCGTCATCTGTCAATTTGTCAATGTTCCCCTTATCATCTTATCTTGAATAATGGTTGACTGCCAACTGTTTTTGAACATGACTAATTTTTGTTTCTAATTTAACTTGTTTTAGATCGATTTTCTATCACATTTCACCCATAAACTGTCAGCTGTCGTCTGTCTACTATAATTTATTCTTTCTTCATATGTTAACTGTTGTAGTATTTTAACTCTATCGTCTACTATTAGCTAATTGTTATCTGTCAATTATCATCTGTTTTTGACGACTGCCAACACTTATGTCTTTAGTCAACTATAATCTGCTAATTACTATTCGTTTCAAGCAGTAGGTCAACTGTCATCTCTTAAATACCATTTGTCATCTGTTAATTGATAATCTATCATATCACTTATCATCTATCATGTCTTCATGGTTTACTATCAACTATTTATTATCATCAAACATTTGTTGTTGATGACTAAACTTTTGTTAACTTCTCTTTGATTTAGATCTGTTGTCCTCTTTATTTACCACCTGTCAACTGTCAATTATTATTTATTCTTGTTTGTCATTTGTCAAGTATTATTGTTTTTATATAATTGCCAACTATTATTTATCATGTGCTTTTAGGCTACTATCATCTGTCAATTATCACTTGTTTTCTGCAGATTGTTAATTGTTAATTCTTCATTGTCACTCAATATCTGTCAACCCTTTTGTTTATTGTCATCTGTCTTCTATCGCTTGTGCAACTACTTTTTTCATTAATCATCTATTTTTGACTAGATGACTTGTATCAAACTTCAATTGTCATTTATAAACTTTTATTTATTGTTGTCTGTTATTTGTCGTTCTTTGCCAACTGTTAATTGTTACTTGTTACCTATTAAGTAGGTCATTTTTTAAGGCTCTGAATTCATTTCTTCATTCTGTCAACTGGCATATGTTTTTAGACGACAACTATTATTTATTATCTGTCATATGTTCTTGGTCGACTATAATCTACCAATTATCATTTATTTTTGACAGCATATTAAATGTCACTCATAAATATCACTTTGCATCTGTTAACTGGCTTAGTAATCTATCATCTGGTTTTACATGATTGTCAACTGTTATCGACTATAATCTACCAATTATAATTTATCTTCGGCAGCATGCCAATTTTCATCTCTCAAATATCACATGTCATCTGTCAACTGGCACTTGTCAACTATTAACTCTTATTAATTACCTGCCATCTATCAAACATAGTGTATGAAACTGTTTTTATCTTGGCCACTCTCATCTCTTCATGGTTTACTGTCAACTGTTTAATTTTTAACATCAAACTTTTTTGTTGGTGATTTAACTTGTGTCAACTATCCATTGATTTACGCCGATTGTCCCTTGCACTTTGCTGATTTTCAACTTTTTGTTTTTTTATCATCCGTCATGTCTTTTTGGCCTTCTATAATTTGTTAATTACAACTTGTTTTCTGCAGATTGTTAATTGCTAACTCTTAATTGCCACTTATCATTTGTATACTATCGCTTTTGCAACTGTTTCTGTCATTAATAATCTATTCTTAACCAACTAGCGTTTGTCAAATATTATTTATAGTCGGCCAATTGTCAACACTTATTTCTCGTCCATTATCTGCAAATATATTATGCCTTTGTTAATCTATTACTTGTCTACTGTTAACTGTAATCTACTTCTAACTAATTGTCATCTGTAAGCTATCAACTGGCACATATCTTTGGTCGACTATAATCTGTCAATTATGATTCGTTTCAACCCAATGCTAACTCTCATCTCTCAAGTGCCACCTGTCATTTGTTAACTGTCACTTATTATCTATCAGTATCAATTCTTTTTAGGTTACTAATATCATCATTTATTATGCATCAATTGTTGAACACTGAATAAATCATTTGTTGTTTATTAACTGTCAACTGTCACTTATTATATATCAAGTCTTCACGGTTTACTATCAACTGTTTTCTTTCATCAAACATTTGTTGTTGTTGATTTAACTTGTGTTAACTTCTCTTTGAGTTAGACCTACTGCCTTCTGTATTTACTACTGTCATTTAATATTCATTGTTATTTGTCCTTCGTCAGTTATTATTTATTCTTGTATGATTTTCAACTGTTATTTGTCATTTATGATGTGTTCCAATATCAATTATCATTTGCTTGTTTTCTGTAGATTGTTAATTATCATCTCTTTATTGTCAATCCTTTAGTTTATTGCCATCTGTCTTCTTTCACTTGTGCAACTGCTTTTATCATTAATCGTCAATTTTTGATCAGGTGGCTTGTGTGAAATTTTAAGTGTCATTTTGTAAAGATTTATTTATTGTTGGCGAATTAAAATAACAAGTGAAAACTTTCTAAACAAAAAATTGCCAAAAAAACAATTAAAATCTTTCATTTTAAGCAATTGTTCATGCTTCTAGCGTACTCTTGACCTACCTCAATAGTCTGCGTATTGGATAGGTCAGGAGTACGCTCGGTCAATGCGTAGACTATTGGGAAAGGTCAAGAGTACGCTAGGCCAATGCATAGGTTATTAAAAGCTGTTAATATTGTGAGTAACACTTAAACTACTAAGTTGAAAGTTTAAAATGCTTTGAAAAAATATAAACAAATAAAACCGATTGTAATTTTCTAAAATGATATTAAATTAAAATTTGATTAAAAAACATTTAATTTATGTAAAAAAATAGTTACAATCTTGAAAACATTTAAATTTTTTACAAAATTAAATGACAATTGTAAAATTTAAATGGAAATTTATTTAAAAACATTTAAAACCACCACTGAATAATCAAAAATTGTTTAAAAGAATCGGTTGAAAATATTTATAAACATAGTTTGAAATTTCATGAGAATCTCGTGAGAAATATTCAAAATTACAAAACGCATTTTGGTTTAAATAAAAATTATATAAAACTAGTGTTTGTAATTAAAATTTTTGCATATGTAGGGTGGGTGGGTGGTCTCTATCCCACCCTTCAATCACTAAAACATTCGCACCTATTTTACTGAAAAAATTATTATTTCTTTAACATAGAATTAATCGAGGGTGGGCCATCGATTTTTTCTATTTTTTCTAATAACTAAGATACTCTATAGTAATATCGAATTTGGGCCACCCTGTATATTTTATGCTATGTGATGAAATAAAAATATAAATAATAATAAAACACCACTTTGTACATATAACGACGTGTGTATTGAGTTGCCTATATTACAATACTCGTGTCAAATTTGAATTCATACAATTCGAGCGTTTTTTGTTTGTTAATTTTTTCGAAATTCAGTTCCGCAGTCCACGTGCTGTGTGCGTACGTTCATCGGCCGTTATGTTCTGCCACGCGAAAAACAATGCCGTTGCCTGTAAAACGATGGTGTGACGGTTAGCATACAAAAATGAGCAACAACAATTTACAAATTCCAGATAACCTGAAGCACATCAACGGCGACACCAGGATCAAGAAGCACTCCGTACATTCGGTGACGGATTCGACGCACTCCAGGACGAGGTTCTCGGACGTCGCCGACGAAGACGACAAGTAAGTAAAATGTTTCTCATCCCAGAAATCATCCCCCAAATGTGTTTATCTATAAAATTTGTGTTTCGTTCATAGGCGTGTCTTCTGTTGCAGCTTACGAACGTATGTACCGAATAGATAGCTTCGGATCGTTTTGCAAATAAAAGAAAAAAAAAAACAGCAAAAATACACAATAGCACAGTGCATGGCACTTAATGTCGTTTTTTTTATAAGTTATTATTTAGAAGCACTGCAAGTAGCACCTTATTTTTTATATTTTAATACGTATGTTTAAATAATTATTGTTTTATTAGAGATTTGATTAATCAACTTGATTAAAACACTATTTTATTTGTAACCAAATGTACTTTTCAAGTAGAAAGTGACCTAAAGCAATTAACCCAGATATTAATTAATCTACAAATAGTTATAAGGAAAGTCTTATAACAATGAAAATAATATCAAATTTTGAGGTTAATTACAGTTAACTTTGATTTTATAAGAATTACAATCAAATCTGACGCTATTATCTTTTTGATTAAGATTAGTTGTTAAATTTATTTATTTAAAGCTAATCCCCTTAAAATATAGTATTAAGTTATTAAATGAAGATATGATAATATTAAAAACACTTGTAATTATTGTCATCTTAGTAATTTAATTGTTATTAAAGTTACATGATTAATAATATTTATCTCTAATAAAAAATAATATTTAAACATATTTATAATCAAATAAGATGGTGTTTACATTAATAATATGTTTCAGGTCGTGGTGGTACACGTTTTGTATGAAATGTAGATCTAACGAACCTCCGACGCCTTCGTGGGCGCCGCCCATGTGGAATAAGCTGTGTCCGTACCCCTTCTGCCCGACGTACCGACAGTTTTCTAGGATCATAGCGCTGAGTCTGATAGGGTTGTTGACGTGGGTGGTGGTGTACACGGTGATCGGAAAGACGGCCGCCCCGGGAGGGCAGGTTTTCCAGTTGATACTGTTAACCATCTGCGCGCACTTCGGCGGATGGCTGATGAGCCTCACCACGCTGCCGGCCCTCATCGGGATGCTCTTCACCGGGTTGCTCTTCCAAAACGTCGGCCTGGTCGATTTCGATGAGAGCTTCAGTGAAGTCACCAAGGAGCTAAGGTACGTGTTTTTGTTGACTTACATCAACATAATTCTTCATTCACTTAATACGATAGGTTCAATCTTGTTTTGGCTTTTTCATTCGACTTTGTAGATGACTACTACTAATTCTCCATAATGTGAACTAAGGCGTCTATGTTTATCTGCATATTTTATTGCGTTCTACAGGTTTATTATTTTAGCTATGTCCTTCATTTTGTAGACAATTTTTCATAATAAAATGTATTAAAGTCATTTACGTAGAACATTTTTAGTTTACTTGTAAGTTCTTTCTATTATGTGGGTATTGGGTTATTGCTGTTATTTAGGAAGAGTTCTGAAAAAAAATCACATCAATAGTAAATGTTTTTTTACATATTTTCTTATCGTTCACATTTATTGAATTTTTTATAAACCTTATTTGTGTTTACATTACTTAATTGTTGAATCCAGAAAAGTATTTAACTACTTTTTTCCATAAATGCACATCGGATAATATATTTAAAAATAAATTATAAATACATTTAAATCGATTGCAATATTTTTTTTGTCGTTTGAATTCATTGCAAATTTTTAAAAATCTATTAACTGATTACAAAAAGTTATACTAAAATCTATTAAATGAATTCCTTCTTTATTATTTCACAGTACCTATTGTAATTTGAAGAGTATTGAATAGATTTATGGCGATAGCAATTGTTTTTTTAAATTACAAATTTGGCCCTATTAGTAAAAACCATACATATAAGACAAGATCGAAAGAAATAACGTAACAAGCCCATAAATTAACAACCACCGAAAGAAATGCATTCT
The DNA here is from genome assembly GCA_963969525.1 of Ontholestes murinus. Classification (NCBI taxonomy): domain Eukaryota; kingdom Metazoa; phylum Arthropoda; class Insecta; order Coleoptera; family Staphylinidae; genus Ontholestes; species Ontholestes murinus. The sequence continues at coordinate 68,457,366 of OZ018393.1, read as the reverse complement.
ATAGATGCATTAAATTTTACAATCATCTACCGAGAAAAATACAAGAGCTTCATTTGTTCAGTAAATATAAAACTGAGGTGTTTCTCTTGTTGTTGGACGCAGAACTATACTCTCTTAATGCCTACTTTGATAACATGCGCTTTACTTAACTTTTTTTTTTGTTAACTTTCGACATTATATTTGTTAGTTAGTATTCTACGATATATTATTATTTGACACAATTTCATTTATGTTTTCAATTATATTGTTTGTTTCTGATTTCCTTGAAATAAAGTTTGGTTATTATTATTCTTATTATTATTGTTATGTATTTCGAATTAATTTTTAGAAAGTCTGATAAAGTACCAATAAATACAGAAATAAATATACCAAGAACATTTAGTTTGTTCCGTAAAGTTTACATATTTAGAAATAGAAATAAAAATTAGTATTTTTGAATTTTTATTAATTTTTTTTTTTTTTAGTAATTTCATCGCCAGATTTATAAAAATTTTATTATGTTTCCTCTGTATTTTTAAAATTAAAATTTTCCAGCATAACTTTAGATTTTTAGAATTTGTCAACTTCTCCATTAAGTTACAGATATTTTTGTTAGATGACTATATTTCATTCAGATTTCTAAAATTATCCAAGATTTTTTTTCTGTTTTGTATTAATGGAATAATTTCATAATTTTCAGTTTCTTGAGAAATTAAACAATATTTGTTCTAATTTTTACTATTCTGTTATTATTTAATCGTAATTTCTCAGATTCTTTTCGAATTGAGAAATTTTACAGAAACTTTTTAAATATCTTCTATCTTTTTTAAAACTTTCAAGCCTAAACTTCTGAAGATTGTCCAAGTTTTTTTTTTTAATTTTAAAATTTTTTCTGCCGGTTTATTCGTTTATTATTTTATGTTTTCCTTTTAGAAAAAGTTACACAACAGAATCACAAGTTTTCTGTTTTGATAAAACCTTGTAAACCTTATTAAGGTTATTTAGAGTTGTCTTAATGTACATTGCTTGTTCCTCAAAATTACTTTCCTCTGTTTTGATCGGTTCTTGCCTACGGTTGCACATTATTTTATACAGATCCCAAATTCTGGCCTTAAAAAAATGGAAATTTTAACAAATTTTTATATAACTTTCATAGTTATAACCAGCAGGCAATAAGGCTCTCCTCAGCATACTTTTTTTTGCACCCACACTTAATTCATTTTTGCGGATTGCAAAAATAAAGGATAAAATCAAAAAATTAAGGCGGTTAACACACTTTACAAAACTAATTTCGATTATCTATTGCCATTCAATTTATTTAATTCCAGCGTTCCCTCTCTCCTAGTTGAGAAGGATAATAAAGGTCAAGGTTAATTGAAGATCGTTAAAAATTGAAGATCATTTAATTGTCAAGGTCATTTGAATGTCAAGGTCCCTTAAAGTCAAGGTCATTTCAATGTCAATATCATTTGAATATCATGATCATTTGACTGTCAAGGTCATTTTATGTCAAGGTCATATAAAGTTTGAGGTCATTTAAATGTCAAGGTCGTATGAAAATCGAGGTCATTTAAATGTCAAGATTACTTAAAAATTAAGGTCATTTAAATGTCAAGGTCTTATAAAGATAAATATCAAACTCAAGCACATCATCTGATTCTTGAAAAAAAAAATGGCGACAATGAGTGAATGTGAAACTAGTGCTTCCGCGATTCATTGCCGTAACTGCAAGCAAATGCCGAAATCAGGGTACAGGTGAGTAAACTTTGGGAAAGCCTGATCACTAACAAGAATAAACGCAAAAACAAACAAAAAGCCACTAAAAAGAAAGAACCCATGGATAAACGTTAATATAGTAGAATCTAGCAAGAAACTAAAAAATCTATTTCATCTAAAATCTACACTAAACTTACCAGATTTAAACAATGACTATAAAGTAGCAAAATAACGTCATCAACAACTTATAAAAAAATCTAAGGAGAATTATGTCGCTTCGTAAATAGAGAAAGATTCAAACAAGCAACAAAAGATTTGGTCAATAATAAATAAACCAGTAAACACACCTAAAGTATTTGCAGAATACTTTTCTACAGTGGCTACCAAGAAATTAAATACCCAACTCGGGAATCATATATCAACAGAATGCACAACACCAACTCCACTGTATAACACAATTTTTCTGGAATCCGTGTAGATGGAAGAAGTAGGAGAAGTAATTAGGAAATTAAAAAACCTGAAACACTGAAAATTGCAAGATAAAAAAGGAAGTAGCGATGAGGTAGAAAACCATAGACAGGTATCAATTTTAAGCTGTTTTTCAAAGGTAATCGAGAAAATTACACCAAAGCGACTTTGGAAGTTTAAAGACGAGGAGAAAATACTAAAACCTAATGGGGTGGATCAGACATTCAAAGAATATTTGTGGCGCAAAAAAGAATTTTTGAAAAGTCCAAAACTGAAACTTGCCGAAATCTGTTTAAAGAAAATAATAGTATCCGTTTATATTTATAAATGTGTTATTTATACGGTATCTAACCTAAATTCGTCTGAAAAGAATAATGACTGGCACAAATATAATACTAGAAACGCTATGGGACTACGTGTACCCAAACATGTTACTACGTTATATGAAAGATCTCCCTTTTATGCATGCACAACAGTATATAATAGACTTTCACAAAATATTAAAAACGTTAGAAATCCAAATAAATTTAAGAAACTGCTGAAAGAATTCCTCATTAATAAGAGTTATTATTGATTCGCGGAATTTATAAAGGATCACGTAGAACAGTAATCAAATGGGTCTAATATATATTGTGTGCCTGATGGTGTATAGTTTCTTTTCTTTTTTTGAATTAAGACGATTTTTGTGCTATTAATTTTATTTTATCAACTGTTGACTGTTCCTATATCATTTTATTATTCTGTAATATCTCTAATGTTACATAGTTAGCTGTTGACTGTAATTTTAATTTTGTATTATTTAACATGAACATTTTTATAAAATTCTTCAGTACATTTCTTCTGTAATTTCAGTAGTTTATATTTCAAAAATTTTCATTGAAAGTTCTAAAATTTGTCAGCATTTTCATTTTACTGGTAAAATTTTCTAGTATTTTTAGTATTATTCTTCAATATTTTTAAAGTTGATTAAGTTTTCTTCTATTTTTTTCGAATACTTCAATTTCAGAATATTATTTTTCACAGATTATTCTTCAATATTTTTAACGTTTAAACGTTTTGTCAAATTTTCCAGATTGCGTTTGTTTCAGATTATTAGCTTTTTCTATTTTTTTCGAATACTTCAAATTCTTGTTTAATGTCAATGAATTTTCCAAAAATTTCTTATTTCTTTATTCGTTCTACAAATTCTAGATTTTTCCGGCAACATTGTATCCAGATTTTTGTTCTAAACTTTGCTACAATTTTTTTATGGTATACAATTTTTCTCTCTTCTTACATATTTTCAAAACTTCCAATCTTTGTTTTTTATACAAACAGAACTTTTCAACACATTTTTTTATTTTTCTAAATATTTACAACAACGCATCTTTCTTGTTGTGATTTTTATGTTTGCTCTTATCTTGTAATTAATTTTTCAAATTATCTTAATTTTAAAATTCTAGATTACTGAAATTTGGATATTATTTTTTGTTAATTTTTAGAACTTCTTGCTTTTTCTTTAAAAAAACTTTTTTAACAAATTTATAATTCACTTTTTTTATATTTTCTTTATCTTCTCTGGATTGTCTAGAATTATTACTTTCATATTAGAAAAATTTTAATCGACAATTTGTTGACTTGTGAAGATTGTCCAAGAATTGCTCTTTCTTTATTGGAAAATAGTGTTACATTTCATAATACGACAATTATTATACTGCTTATCTTCTTTTTTTTTTTCATTGGCTATCGACCGGTGGTCTTAAGCCATATAAATAAATAAATAAATCTTTCATTTCCCAAGAATTTTATTTTTGAAAAAATTTTGGAATAATTTTCCATTAAAATTTTAGAATTTTCACTGTATGTTTTAAAATTTTCGAACTAGTATTTTTCTACATTTAAATTTTTAATTTAGATTTTTAATACAATTTTCTATCATTCCTCGTTTTTACTTTATTAAAACTTTCCAGCAGTTATTTAGGGTTGTTTAACCGGTTTTCCATTTTTTGTGAATATTCTCTATTAATTTTTATCTCTATAGATAGTATCTTCTTTAAATTGCAAATATTGTGTTTAAAAAAATCTGGAATTTGTAAATCATTTTTCAGTATTTATCTGTATTTTAGAAATTTAAATTTTCCAGCATTTCTTTAGATTTTTTGAGAGAGAGAATAACATCTTTATTCGAACACGTATATATATACAATTTGGAGAAACATATACAAATGTGAAACGATAAGGATTAGTCTGTCCATCGACCATCGGTCTTTCTGCCCTAGATTTTTAGAATTTCTCAATTTTATAGAAAATTGTCCATTAAGTTAAAGATTTTATTTTTGAAAATATCTAAAAGCTGTGGATTATATATACTCAGATGTCTAGAATTTTGGTCAAAGGTACTAAAATTATCTAAGAATTTTTCTGTTTTGTATTAATAGAATTTTCCATCGTTTTCAGCAAATTTCGTTTCCAGTTTCTTAATTTAAACAATATTTTTTCCAATAGGTAGTTAATTAAAAATTACCTTGGATCGTTTCACTTCATTAACATAATGTTACACCAAGTGATTAATAAAGAATGAGAAACAAATACTAGAAAATGTTTCTATTTTTTCAAAGATTTATGCTGTTCTGGTATTATTTAATCGTAATTTTTTTTATACCTTCTATTTTTTCTAAAATTTTCAAACTTTACCTTCTCAAGTTTTTCAAGAATTTCTCTTTTAAATTTTGAGGTTAATGATAAATTAATAAAATTTGGGTCTGAAACGTTTGGCGATGGAGGCTGAGAATTATCGGTACAATAGTAAAAATCATCATCATGTAGGAAGACACCTTTATTTCTCTTACGGAGCAACTAAGGTGATATATTTTTCCACATTTTAAACAGTTATAAACAGAAGTTTCCAACAACCTTTCGTTCACTTTTCAAGTATTTTACAAAAACGCTTCTTTCTTATTATGCTTTTTATGTTTGCTCTTATTAAGTAATTATTTTTATAAATTGTAATAATTTTAGAATTCTAGAGTACTGAAATTTTTGCCAAAAAAAATCTGCTAAATTTTTAATACTTTTCAGTATAATTTCTTGTTAACTTTTAGACCTTCTTGCTTTTTCTTTAAAGGAACTTTTTTTGCAAATGTATATTTTTTTATATTTTCTTCTGTTTTTAATTATCTTCTCTGGATTTTCCTAAAATATTACTTTCCTATTATAAGAAATTTAATCGATGATTTGCTGGCTTATGAAGATTATCCAAGAATTTCTCTTTCAGAGAGAGATTAAAATCTTTATTGGAAAATAGGCTTACTTTTGATAATACTACAATTACTGCTTCTCTTCTTTTTTTTCTTTTTCATTAGCTATAGACCTGTGGTCTTTCAGCCATTTCTCTTACATTTTCCAAGATTTTTATTTTTGAAAAAATTTTGCAAGAATTTTCAATTAAAAATGAATTTTTTTAAATAACATTAATATCATTATTAAATTCTAGAAAGCAGTAATGAAATTTTAAGTTTATTAATAGATTATGAAATGATGATTAAAGACATTGTAACGTCCATTTTTATTTCAATCATTTAATGATTTTTTTATTAAAGCCTTTCTTTATAGAACTTGATACATTATAAAATTTGATGATTTTTAAATTAATATTTAATTTTTCCGAGCATTACTGTTCTTCCAAGTAAATTAATCAATTTTTAAAATCGAAACATTGATTTATTTTCGTAACGTGATTAAAAAAATCACATATCTTCTCGAATTTGTCGATTGTATTTTAAATTCTTCTGCAACATTTCTTTGAAATATTTGTTGAAGATTTGCTTGAGATATTTTATTAAAAACTTTTTTATAGAAATCTTTCAATAATTTCTGTTTTATTTTGGCCCATTTCTTCAGCAAACACTTTTCTACTAAAATTAGATTTTCTTTAGGGGTTCTAATATAATAATAATAATTTATTCTACTAGTTTCGGCTCAAGGCCATTCACCAAGTGATAAATGAGAAACAAGTATATGATATTTTCTTGTAGAGTTTTGGAATTTTCTAGAAAATGCTTTAAAAGTACTTATTAAATTAAAGTGAATTAAAACACTTTATTATTTGATTTCTTCAATGTGATAACTTTGCACAACTCAAATCAAACTGGGAATACTTATTGAATATTTGAAGTCTCTTCTTTTTAATTTTCATAACCAATTTTCAAGTTTGATTGCTTTAGTAAAACAAAATCAAGTGTACGTTACAAATAAATAAGGGAACTAAGGAGTGACAGTGTTTTTTTGTTCCAAAATTTATTGCTTTTTTGCTGAATATTCTCTCTTTAAAATTTCCCAACTAGTTTTTTCTACATTAAGATTTTTATATCATCATAGAATGTTTTACTATTTCTTGTTTTTATTTTATCGAAAATCTCTAACAATTTTTTAGGATTGTTTAACTATTTTTTCCATTTTCTCGAATACTCTCTATTATTTTTTATTTTTATATTCTTCAAATTGCAAATATTTTCTTTAAACAATTCTGGAATTTGTAAATAATTTTTAATTCAAGTTTCCAGATTTTAGAATTTTTTTTTCTTATTTATAGACTTTTGCAAGAAGTGCTCTTCCATTTTTCCAGATTATTTTGACATTTGCTCTTATCAAAATTGTAATAATTTTCTTCTAAAAATATTTTCTTCAAATTGCACAACAATTCTTAATAATATTTATAGAATTTTCGTTAAAGAATTTACAATTTTTGAAGTATATCTTTAAACAGTTTTTACTCAAATTTCTAAAATTTGGAACGACTTGAAAGAAAAAATAAAGTGATAGAAACTTTTTTTGATTTTTCTAAGAAGCAAAATATGCCGTGTATCTATTTTTTGGCAAATATACATTCATGTTTTTAGAATATATAATCAACTTCGTTTGACGATTTCTTCACATAATTTTTATAAAAATTTATACAATTTTCTTTTAAGATTCTTAAATATTTGTTTGATTCATAAAATTATATATGAATTAAAAATAGTGATGCATCGAATTTTATAAAAATAACTATCATTAGAATTATTTTGTTAGTAAAACACGATTATCTATATTTTTTACCATTGTATCTATTATTTCATCAAACATTTGAAAATGAAATACCAATAAAACGGTCACCACCTTCATGTTACTATTTTGTAGATTTACGAGTGAAAATCTCTATTAACATATTTTTGTTTTGTTTTAGGAAAATTGCGTTGGTAATCATTTTGATAAGAGCTGGACTGGATCTGGATCCGGAAGCCTTGAAACGATTAAAATTCACAGTGGTAAAACTAGGCTTGGTGCCCTGGGTAGTGGAGGCCTTCATCATAGCAATCACCACGCACTTCTTCCTAGGCCTTCCATGGATTTGGGGTATCCTGCTCGGGGTGATAATAGCAGCAGTATCACCAGCAGTGGTCGTCCCCTGTCTATTCAGGCTACGCTCTAAAGGCTACGGCGTGGCCAAAGGAATACCCACGTTGATTATAGCAGTCGCCGGTATCGACGACGCCACCTCAGTAGCCATTTTCGGAATCATGCAGAGCATAATGTTCTCCAATGATTCGTTAACGTCGCAAATCCTCCAAGGTCCGATTTCCATTGTAGGCGGAATCGGTTTTGGTGTACTGTGGGGTATAATCTCGAACTACGCGCCGGAGAAGCACGATCCTTTCGTGGTACCGATCAGGGTCCTCATGCTCTTGGTGGGTGGTTTAATTTCAGTTTTCGGCAGCGAGGAGATTGGCTATGGTGGTGCCGGACCGTTGGCCTGTGTGACGGCCGCGTTCGTGTCCTTGGTTTGCTGGTCGAGGCAGGGATGGGAGATCGAGGAGAATCCCGCGGCGACGGCGTTCGAGATCTTCTGGATGATCTTCGAGCCGATCCTCTTCGGTGTAACCGGCGCACAGATTAAGATCAATGAATTGGATCCCAATATCGTCAGTATCGGTGTCGGATGTTTGATCGCTGGTGTTTTGGTGAGGATTTTGGCTACCGTATTGGTTGGAATTGGTTGTAAGCTTAATTTGAAAGAGAAGATTTTCGTCGCGTTATCGTGGATGGCTAAAGCTACTGTTCAGGTAAGAAAAAAATCGCCTTTTACAAAAAAATACATTTCAGTTCTTCTTATAAACCAGAATTTTTTGCCTTAAGTGTCTTAAAATTTTTAGAGAATTCTTGAATCTTTAAGGCATTCACTTCGTGGTTCATTTCGATATTAAGAATAAAGAAAACACTTTGACTTTTTTGTACCACTTTAAACTTTTTGTTGATTTGGGTATCTGTTTGGTTAATCATCCTATTATGAAAAGTTGGTTTACCTTCCTGTGCTCTATTGACGTCATTGGGATGTTGCGTTTTTATAAAAGTTAGATTGAAGTTATGAAGAATCTACAAGTTAATAACTTTTATATATTTTTTGACAAAGATAATTTTTGCAACTTCTTTAAATCTAATTTTATATTATTTTTAGGCTGCACTTGGACCAGTAGCCTTAGGTCTTGTCTCCACGAAAGACGATGAAGAACACGCGAAAATCGTCCTGATGATCTGCGTCCTGTCCATCATGTTGACGGCACCCACCGGCGCAATTTTAATCACCCTCTCAGGTCCGAGACTACTAACCAAAACGAAATTCCCTGTGGTACCCGAAGAGTGGCGCAGGAGCCACCGTCCCTCAATCAGGGACATCAGCATTATCGACGAGGAGGAGGAAAAGGACGAGACGATGGACAGCGTCAGTGACGTCATCAAGGACACACACAAAGCGGAACCGTAGATGTTGTTGGATTTTAAACTAAGTAAAAAAAAAATAAGGGCATTTTAATTAAACAATCCAAAATGTTGTATAAACACAAAGCAGTAAAAACAACGAACGTGTTTCTCCTTTTAATTTTTATTTTTTGGATTACAACTCTTTCGTAATTAGATTTTATGCTCAATGGATTTATTATGTGTATATAGGATTTTATAAATTATGTAATATATTATTATACCTATTTATGTATTATTATGATGATGATGATGATGATGGATATTTTAATTAATGATGATGAATAATAATGTTTATTGTTGTTTAAGCGTATTTTTAATAAATGAATTGTACTTGATATTAAAACAAATTGTTTATTTCTTAATATAGTTAAATATTTGTTAAATTATATTTATTAAAAATTAATGCGAAGGAATATATCTGACCTAAAATCTTTAAATATAGCCACAAAGTAATTAGCGCAGTCGGTAGGATCATTTAAGAATTCATGAAAGTGAATAAATTATTTTTGTTTCAACAAATTAATTAACAGAGGAAAAAACTTCGTGGAATCCAGCCTGAAAATCGTTTATCTTGGACAGTTTTGCCACTTCATTTAGATCTTTTTATTAACATTTATCCTTAAGGACTTGTGTTACAATATTTATACAGATAAAAATATTCCACAGCATTATACCAACGATTATATCATCTTGTAAGTAGAATATCATATCTTTAGAAAAGTCTTCCCCATCTCTCTTCTACTTTTTTAACCGCTTTACTGTTTAACTGGTATTCTTTTGTTTTGCTTCCAAGACTTTCTGTTCCATTTCTTCATTTAAGAATTTGATACAATGCTCATCTTGTAATTTTTCTGGTATCACTTCGAATTTTGCAAATACTCTCACAGTTGGCAACTTTGAATTTACTAAGGCAATTGCTTCATATCCCACATTTGGTCCCAAATCTGACCAGAACCTGCCTAGATGTAGACAAGGCTTTACTACTCTTGTCATACTTTCTCCAGCCATAACAACATTCTCATGATATTCAATACGTCTTCGACCAAGCTTGGTATCATCAAAACAAGCTGCTTCACCATATATAAATGAATAGCCTGCAGCTCAGTATTAATTCAGTATGATCCAAGATCAGATCTTATTGCCGTTTTATCGCGAGAATAACCAGTTTTGCATTAAGAGCATTTTCATTCTTCAATACCATAAATACTTTATCATCATCCTTCAAAGCTATGACTACTTTAGTACTGGAGATAACTTCCACTCCCTCATTCTTTGGTAGATACCAAATCATCAATCCTAGACTTCGTTATAGCATTCAATTCCCGGTAATCAATACATTGACTAACTTTGCCGTCCCCTTGGAAATTAACTACCACTAGAGCTGCTCATGTTTGTTTATGTTTGTTTATTAATATTTAGCTTTCATTCCAAAAAAGTAAATACATATGAATATACACAAATATAAAACAAAACGTACAAAAATTTTGGATGGATGAAGCTGGGCGGAGTTCGTGCAGCTGCGACGTTCTTCCACTCTAACCCTTGTATTTGTCCATGCTGCCGAGGGTACAAATATTCTCTTGGGCATCTGTATTCTTCTTTAAATATTTGTATTTCCTTTTTTATCCCCTTTTTAGGGGAGACTTTTTGGCTGTTTATGTCAGCATATGTTATCTAGTTATCTAGTCAAACAAGGATATAGTGCAACGCTTAGACAACAGATGGCACCTTCATGGTAATATCATTATTTTTATATATTATTTTTGTTGGAAAACTTTTAGGTTACAAATACAAATATTTATTAGTGTTTAACAATACATGTTTTACACAGGTCATACTTCTTAATTATTAGTAATAAATATTTGCATGATTATTTTACTGTATGCAATATTAAGTTAAAAACAGCAAAAGAGTATACGAGTATATGAATGCTTTGGTGGATATGAAACTGCTGGACTGAAATGTTTTAACTGCCAATAAAGTACCATGCATGAATAACTTAGGTTAAAAATAAAATATAATAATAGCTTAATATTGACAACAAGAAAAGTGTTACTTAATTTTTTTTCCTTGGTGCAAAGATTTCATTAGCTGATGATGACCAAACCAAATCTTTAAATAAAAATTATATGGATGACGACTACTTATTTTTTAGTGTTTGTTGGAAAACTTTTAGTTTAAAATTGGCAATAAGAAACATTTTTCTTAAAATTACTTTTTCTCTTCATGCAAAGATTAGATTATTTGATGATGACCAAAATAGATCTTGAAAACAAATAAAATAATGATTTTTCTTCTCTTCTCCAACTTTCTACAGATTTCAATCTTATGAATTCCTCTTTTCATAATTTTTTTTAACAGGAGTAGAAATAAATTTAAAAGACGGACTTTCTTCTCTATCAGCTAATTATCTTATAACTAATTTTAACAATTAACTTAGAAAAACATCAATTTAATTTACTAAAATAATTTAAGAAGAATATTCTTTGTCTCCTACTCAAAATTTTGAGGTGGTATTCTAATGGTAAACTAATTATCCTATTCTCATTAAATACTGTTAAAAAATCTAGTCTAGTAATCTAACAATGAAACTAAGAAAGAAAAACGCAAAGCAGTTGATTTCTTTGTAGAAAAAGAAATGAAACATATTAAGAAAAAATACTTCCATTTTACAAACAACTAAATCCAAACAAAAATAATTGGATTTAATAAATGTAAACAATAAATTATTTATAAATAAAAGACAAGTGATTTAAATGTAATTGAAAATATATTGGAAATAATTTAACCAAAAAAAAAATTCAAATTATACTAAAAACAGTTTAAAACTAACTATTCACATTTTTTACTCTTTTTAATAAATGAAAATTAAGAAAAAATTGTAAAAACTTTAACAAAAATAAAACACTTTAAAAGACTTGATATTTCTAAATAATTCGAAAATACAAAAATTTAAAAATTCAAAAATTAAAGCAACCGATTTCTTTATAGGAAACAAATAAAACTTATTAGGATAAAATATTTAAATTTTACAAAATTTAAGAAAGAGCAGACAAAAAGTACAGTTTATAACTGGATTTAAATAATGAACACAATTAAAAATTTCCTGAATTAAAAATAGTTAAATATTTGTTAGAAATATTAAACCAAATATAAAAATTGAAATTGTACTAAGAAATTCACAAATTTGTTAAAAAAAAAACGGATCAAAACTAACTAAAAACAATATTTACATTTTTTAATAAACAAAATTTAAAAAAAAAACATTCTCATGAAGAAAAAAAAAGTGTAAAAAATTTAACAAAAAAAAAGAGTTGATTTATTTTTAAAAAGTAACTGAATCTTATTAAGAAAAATTTGTTGACATTTTATTTAAAAAAACTATTAAACTATTAAATTAAGGAAAAATACGGTGGGAGCATTTACAACAACAAAAAATAAATATACATATAGAGAAGAAAAAATATCAGTTTATTATTACAGGAAAACAATTACAAATTTCTTACGGAATAAACAATGAAAAGTTATTAAAGAAAACAACAAGTGATTATATGTTTTCTATATAAATTTTACCAAATAAGAAACAATTGAAATTTGGATAAAAAGAGCAATTTCAAATGTGTAAAAATAAATAAAATGGAAATAAAAATTTAGTAGTAAAAGAGAAGGTCAAAACAACCAAAATTTTTTATGTTTTCTTTTTTAAATAGATTTAAAGAAAACAAGTTTACTTTCCTTAAAAAAAAATTAAAAAAGTTCATTTCTTTCTGAAAAAATAACTGAAACTTAATTAAAAAACAAAAGTTTATAAAAAATGCAATCAAATTTAAAAGGAAAAGAAGAGTTTTAAAGCAATTGATTTTGTTATAGAAAACAAATTAAACTTACTAAGAAAAAGAATAACATTTATAAAAAGAAAAGATTAAAAAATAAAAATAAAGCAGATGAAATCTTTAAAATATACAGTTTATAATTGGACCCAATAAATAATAGTAATTAGAAAGAATAAGTGATTTAAGTAATAATTTTAAAAAAAATAGTTAAAAATAATTTTACCAATAAAAAAAGAAATATTTGAAATTTTGTTGTGTGCTTAAGGCCATTAAATTGGCCAAGAATTTTTAAACTTTTTTAAAAATAGAGAGCACGTACACAACATATACAAGTTCTAAATGAAAGTAATGTCCATGATAGGCAATCAAGTTTTGTGTGAGCTATTATTAAATTTTCTACAACCAACTAAAGGATTTTAATACATTTTATTATTAACACATTTGTTTAATTTTCCAGAAGAGAGTTAACATTTCTTTTGTTTTATGCATAAAAGCAAAAAATAATCCAAGAGATGCGGGAAGTATGTCAATCAGTAGTCTGGCTCTTGGGAATTTAGTCGCTTTGGAGCGTTCTTCAGGAGTGGACAGCGCGTTATGAGTGCGAGTGTTTTACAAAAATTGTGAATTAGCGACTGCAGCAGAGGTTTTCGGTATTTGCTATTTGAAAATGGGCGAAGACGTGTGAAAAGGCCGACAGAACATTGGTAAACGAAAAACTGGTCGACCAGGATCATTAGGAATGTGAGAAAATGTAATGATAAGCAGTCTATTGGTGACGATCAAAAAAAAAATTTGGAAGCGTACAAGCGCCTTAAAGTTTCTTAGATCGTTATTACACCTAAAGCTCCTAAACACTTGATAATGACATTAAACCGTCGAAACTTAAGTCGTGTGTTTTTGTAATATATGTATATATATATTACATAATTTTTTAGTGGTTAAAACATAGTAAGTGCGTTAGTTAAGTGTTTATCATGAATTACAACGTAGTAACGGTCACCACAATCCTTATGACTAAAGCTGCTACCTTATAAAATTCATTTAAAGCTCTAGGAAACCGGTCAAAGTGAAACTTTCTTGGGCAAATAGATCTCCAGAAGGGGTAACATAGAAGGGCCTCCGCGAGTTAAGGCGGTTTCCCAAGGCCACACACGTGCAGATCCTTATCCATATGGAATTCCAGAGTCGTCATCTCTTATGTTATAATAACAATGTGGGGTATTTTAATAAACGTAGTAATAAATCTGTTAGCCGCACTTGTCGCATGAATTATTCTCACTCAACGATCCTGAAATAAAAAAAAAGCTTTTTTAAAAAGTCAATAGATAGTTGATCGACCCAAACAGGCGCAGTCGGTAGGATTTGTCGAACGGTAAAAAGACAAAAATCGCTTTGACCCGGTCCGAATCATCGGTTAATTCGACAACGAACCACAACAAAACGTCGGAATCGCAGAAAACCTTCAACGGACAAGCATCGCCGGAAGTACCTGCAGACTATCGATAAGAGCATCCAGAGGAAAGTCCTACATCGACGGTTCTCCGGAACCCCTATATTAGGAAGACCTGGAAACCAAACACACATCGCTAGATTCTATAGGTATTAGAATTAAGGAAACCACGACAAAGAATGCAGAAGTACGTTCTAATCCTAATGTAAGTTTTCCATTTAATTATCCGTCTTCAATCGTACCCTTACACGGTTTGATTTTCTTTAATACGTGAAAAATAATAATAATAATAATAATAACAATTAATTAATATAAGCTAAATAATTAAACTCTATAACTTATGAACGAGTTTGAAGATATAATTGAACAATTGAACGATATTCACTTAGATATAGTTGAACAAGATAATTTAAATATTCCCGAAATGGCTCTAAACGTCCCACTAATGCGTTATCAAGCTGATATCATTCCAAGGTTTGATGGAAACCCAAAACAACTTAATAGATTCATAAATTCTTGCCAACATTTTTTGCATGCGTTTCAAAACGTAAACAATGTAAATGACCGCATTAATTTCTGTTTGCTCGATACGATTCTAAGTAAATTATGCGATAGTGCTGCTAGAACCGAATTAATTAAAGATGAATTGAATCAAAAATTTTCAGATCAAAGAGGTACAGATTACCTAATTCAGGATTTGATCTCAATTAAACCATACAAAAATAAAACACCAATTCAGTTAGGAATGAGCATTTATGACGCTAGAAGTTTGTTGTGAGGTTTTAATCAAACCAGCAACGAACGTAAAAGACATCCACCAACCATCTCTCCAATCCACTCCTCATTCTGTTAGAAATGATACTAGTTTAAATGAAGGAATTTCAATTATTACTAATAAACCCAATCAATTTTTAATAACTAAAAATCCACACAATAAATTACAAACTACTAAAGAGAATTTTGGACCCCTTAAAATTCTTCATGTCAAAATACCAACATCAAATAAAAGTTTAATTCTTGAATTACTAAAAAATTACACAGCGGACGGACAAACATTTTATTTATACTTCTATGATGATTCTATGTATTCATATTTTAACGAAACCTATTTAGAACGTTTTTACGAGAAAGGGTTAAAATTAATTAAATGCACAAAACTAGTAAATTCAATCAAAGACGAGGAAGAGAGAGTAATGCCAATCAAATTTCAACACGAAGGAAAATCTAATCATCGTGGAATCAACGAAACACTCGAAAAACTTTAAAGAATTTATTATTGGCCATCTATGAAAAATTATATAACAAATTTGATCAATAATTGTAATATATGTCAAACTTCAAAATATTCTCGCACCCCCATACATCCCAATAGTTTTAACTGAAACAGTTAGTAAACCTTTCCAAAATTTACACATTGACATTTTTAGATTCGATAAACAAGACTTTTTGACTATAATTGATTATTTTTCAAAACTAGGACAAGCCATTCCTATTCAAGGCAAAACTGGAATACAAATCTGTAACGCATTAATTAACTACTTCTCGTATTACGGAATACCCGAAAAATTCACAATGGACAATTGTTCGGAATTCAAAAACGAAACTGTTAAAGAATATTTAAATTTACACAAAATTAGATTACATTTCACGACCCCACTTCATCACCAATCGAACGCACCCATTGATCGATTTCACTCTTCACTTATTGAACACCTAAGAATTTTAAGACAAACTCACAAAAATAGTAACATTGAAATATTAATAAAATATGCGATAATCGCGTACAATAACTCCATACATTCATCAACAAATTTTACACCCTTAGAACTTACACTTGGGCACACCAATACCCGTGATCCCTCCAACCTAATTAATTAATTAATTAATTAATAATAATAATTTGAAAAACTCTCAAATCTAAAAGGAAATCAAATCGTATTTATAATCCAAATCCCAATTGTTGTTGTTGAAAAGCTACAAATATTTCCATCTTTACCCTCTGCCGACACCATCCAACAATTAATTTAAAACAATATTTCCTCAATCCAAATACCTTCTCATTAATGAGCATTCGTACTTGCATTCCAACGATCCATGTGAAGAATTTTTATGATACAAACCTAATAATTATGAAGAAATAAACACCAATTCTCCATGTGAAATCGAAATGATAAGCCTCGCCAAAAATACCAGCAATTGCCATCAAATTCCAACAAACATTAAAACTATGAAAATTCAAAATTTAGAAGATAACAAATGGATATTAGTTATTCCACATGAAAAAATGCGAAAAACATAAAGACAACATTTTATTAAAAGGAACGTACTTATTAGAATTAAACACATCATGTGAAATTAGTGTCGAAAAAAAACAAAAATTAAATCATATCAAACCACAAAAACGAATTTCAAAGCAGTCAAACTAAATTTCTAATATCAACAAAAATTGAATCAACAATTTAACATCAAATTATTCAAGCTAGAAGCAATTAACTTGGGCGAAATTAATTATATTCAACATGAAGTAGATTTACAAAAATATGAATTAATTAAAATGATAAGTGAACCGGTGATTACACATAAACTTAGCGTTTGGGCAATAATCCTATACATAATTGTAACCATAATATTGATCTTTCTAATCTACCGAATTTTCACAAAATTACGTCTAAACAAAAAGAAAACTTTAGGAACCCCGAAAATGGAAAACATCATCATTTAATCTCGCATTACTGATGCATCTGCATGCTCGAACTTCGCCAATATCCATCATCAAATAGCAGCCATCGATGAATGAGTCTACCTGTAAGAAATTTAAGTGTTCGGATAAATGAGATTTGTGACTCCGAAGGATTACATTGGGACAATTTTATTTTTAAAAAATCAATTCACAAATTGTATAGTTTAATAAAATAATAAACAAATTTTCAATAGATGACTTTTTTTATAATTAGTGCACAAAATGTAGACCTTCTTTTGGGACATCATATATTTTATAATTGTTTAACAAATAATTTTAAAACTTAGGGTATAAATAATAATAATAAATAAATAACACATCTGATATATAGAATTTATTTAAAAAATGCACGCTTCAGGCGCATTGTACTTACATATACTATGGACAAAAGGAAAAAGTTACGTAATGAACTTACAGTAGCAAGGCATTCATTTGACTTAACGAAACGCGCCGGCGCTCATGATCCGGCCAAAAATACAATAAACGTTAGTTACTCATAGAATTTGTTTAATATTTAATAGCTATTTACAATGTATCAAATGTTTTTTTTTTTTTTTGTAATTATTTTTTTTTTGCTATATATATATTTCATTTAATATTAATAATAATGTACTTTGAAAGTTCAATAGACTCGTTCAGTTTTAACAGCATATGAAATTGTTTTACAATCACTTCAATAACGTCGCAGTAATGCCAAAATTAACAACGGTTAGAGCGTGGACGCGCAAATTTTATTTCAATTTTAATTAAATGATATAATTTTTATTTAGTGATCTGCAAATATTGCATTACTCGTGCAAACCTCTTCGGTTTAATTTTTTTTTTTTTTTGAAGGGAGGGTGTGAAAAATCGCGCGTCCTCGCCGTCTACGCCACTTTTATTATTATTATTTATTTATTTTCTTTAAATCCTCATCAATAAATTAATCCGCATTAATTTAAGTACTAATCATATATAATCTAACTAACAAGTCCTCTGCCTTGTGTACGCGAAATTGGTCAGTGAAAATGCCATCTGAATAAATGGCACATGCAATTAGAAATTTACAATATGTTTATTATATAATATAAAAGCTCTTCAACATCCGCCACCACCTACAAAACCGATTTTTTTTTGTACATCATTTCGGAAATTAAAAAGAAATGATTGTCGAAACGAAAAGGTGCGGTTTGTACGCGGTGCGGACGCGGGTTTTTTACTTTTTTAAATTTGAAAAAATAATTCTGTTTGAATTAACTATCCCTTATATAAGCATCGACTTACTTTTTCATGCACTTTGATTACATCTACGTATTTTTTTTTTGTCTCTTAGTTTTTGCTAACAGCAGTGCAAACTTGAACTTACTATCATGGTTTTTTTTTGCTTCTAAATTTCAGTCATTGCATAACATTAAACTTTATAATTTACATTAATATCACGTAGTAGTTCGAAACGAAAAAATAATATTGTAGGTGAAATTAAGAAATTAAACAACTGTCCCTAGTGGAATGATTTGGCTGCGTTGTTTTTTTTTTAGACCTTTTTAAGATATGTGGTGAATTTATTTCGAGCAGCTCGCCAATCATTCCTGGTGCGCGTTTAATAGTGTTAGGAAATGATAAAATTATGGGTTTTATTGCAACTTGATGCTTCAATATTCTTAAGAAAGTTATTAATTTTTTTAGCTGAAAAAAAAATATCGACTTGTTTGCTTAATCAACAGTAAGCAATTCCACCAGAATAACGTATGACATGCAAAGACTCAAAGAAGAAAACTTCAGGTTTTGATCAAGATCTAAACAATAGAAATAATTACTAACATCACACAGTTCCACAATGTGCGAACAGTTGAAGAAAAA
The DNA here is from genome assembly GCA_963969525.1 of Ontholestes murinus. Lineage (NCBI taxonomy): Eukaryota > Metazoa > Arthropoda > Insecta > Coleoptera > Staphylinidae > Ontholestes > Ontholestes murinus. The sequence continues at coordinate 68,438,567 of OZ018393.1, read as the reverse complement.
TGAAACGAGTAAACAGACTAAGTCAAACTGTTAACGGTGGAGGCTTCTACTTCATTATACATTGTAACTTTATTGTATAACACTGAAAAGTCAGTGTTATACAAAGTTTAAAAGTTTTTTTATTTGTGAAGACTAAGTCAAATTTCACACTTCAGTTATTTTCCAAATTTCTATCAATGATTTTGGTTTTTCAAAAAGAGTAAGTCATCAAGAGCCTTATGGACCAAGAAGTTAGGTCGATAAAAAGCAAAGAAATCAAAATTGGTTGCCATAAAGCGACAAAAGAAAAAAAAATTACATAAGATGTTCGTGAACTATAAAAATCAGAAGAATTCAAAAAATACAAACAAAATAAAGTAGAAAAAGTTTTTGTTTACTTTAACAACCCTATTTGTGTACTCTTCTGCCCCAATTAGCTTGTAAGTATTCTGTACTTTTCAGCTTTTTGATTTCTTTACTTCACCAAATTTTCCTTTCTTTGCTTTCTACTTAAATTACCTGATCGGACTTTCTTGTCAGTTTCTACATATCATTTTTTTCTCATTCAATTTTTTTTATATAGAAAGAAGAAATGTAAATACTTTTCATCTGCCTCTTTAAAATGCCCTCAATATCTGTTCTCTTATCGCCGCTCTCTCATTTATTTCCTCATAATTTTCTTCAATTTCGAGTTCCATTTTCTCTGATGATTTTTGGATCTGTTCTTGTTACTTTCGTCCGTGATTTTGATTTTGACAATAAGAGAAAACCGATGAGAGACTTATAAAGTAAAACACTAAGAAAATAGGAAATAAAGTAGGGAACATTTGTTAACGAATCAATAAAGTGAAGAAAATTATAGAAATTGATGAAATACTTAATATTTTGAAGATTGCAAAAAAATAAAAGGAGAATTCTATATTAAAAGAAATCGTTGTCTAATTTCATTAGTTTTTCCTTATATATTTTGCATAATTCTCAGTTTTTAAGTATTTTATCCATTAATTTTTTATTATCATACTTTTTGGGCTTGATTTTATCAAATAATTAATTATTTTATTACCTATTTTACATGTTAAGTTTTATTTCCTCTCTATTTTCCGTCTGGTCTATATTTTCTTTATTTCTCCTTCAAATCTCATCAACGTTTTTTTATGTTAATTTCATTATCTTTCACTTAGACTTTAAAATTCCTTTTTTTTACAGTGACTTACGTTTCTTCTGTGACAATTCTTTTTTTAAATTCCTTTTTTTGTTGGTTTCTCTAAGAAATTCATTTTTTAATGTTTTCATTCTTATCTTACTCTTTGAAATTAATTTTTTCATCTATCTCTACTCTCTAATCTTTTTGTTTTTATTACTGTTATCTCTTATAAAATCAATTTTTTTGTAAATAAGTGATTGTAGAGGCTTTTACTTCATGACATTTTTTTATAATTAATTTCCTTTCTTGTGTCAATTCTTTCCTTTACGTCCTTCATCGTTTTTAAATTTTTTGTTTCTTTAACATCAGTTGTGTTAGAAATTGTTTTTTTCGAATTTTTTCATCCTTCTTTTGCAATTTTCTTTCTTTCGTGTCGTTTCTCTAAGGTTTCTCTTTTTTAATTTTTTTCTTAATTGTAACTTTTTCTGAATTTTGTCTTCAAAATTTATTTTATTCTTCCAAACCAGTTCTAATCATTTTCTTCAAGATTTCTTTCTTTCTTGTCACTACTCTGATCTTATCTTTAGTCATCCGTCAATTGCTATCATCTCTTATAAGTCTTCTCTTATTTACTTTTTACTGCCATTTATTATTAATTGTCAAATGCCATCTATCATCTGTTATCTGTCTTCGGCAATCCCGTCACCTGTCACTTGCTGTTATTTGTAATCAGTCTTTTGTCATTTGCTGTTATCTCTTATTTACTGATAATTTCCATATGTTATGTTTCATTTGTCATCTGTCATTGGTTTTCATCAATCATCATCTGTCATCTGTCATCCATCTTCTTCTTTTGATGTTGTCTATAATTTATTGTTAATTATCATGTTCCATCTCTTATCCGTCACCTGTTATTTGCTGTTATCTGTCATTCAAATCCTCTCATTTGCTGTTATCTGTCATTTACTGTTGCTTATCATCTATCATCTGTTATCTGTCATCTGTCATCCATCACTTGCCATTTGTTGTTATCTGATATTTACTTTGATTAGCCATAATTTGCTATCATCTGTTATATAAAAGCAACAGTAGATAATTTACCATCAGTTATGTGTCATTGGTTGTCATTAGTCATCATCAGTGATCTGCTGTTATCTTTCATTTACAGCCAACTATCATTTGTTATCTCTCATCTGTCATCCGTCGACTGTCATTCACTGTTATCTGCTAATAGTTTTCTGTCATTTGCTGTTATTGTAATTTTCATCATTTGCAATCATCTATTATATAAAAACAAAACTAGATAATTTGTCATCTGTCACCAGTCATTGGTTGTCAGTTACCATCTGCCATCTGCTATCCATCTTTTCTACTTTGCTGTTATCTGTCTATTTAATGCTAATTGTCATCTATCATCTGTTATGTCATCTGTCACACGTCACTTGCAATTTGCCAACTGTCATCTATAATTGGCTGTCATCAGTCATCATCTGTCATCTGTCATTTATCATCTGTTATCTGCCATCCGTCATCTGACATTTGCTGTTATCTGTCATCAGACTTCTGGCATTTAGCTGATATTTACTCTAGATGGCCCTCATCTGATAGCATCTGTTATGATCTGCCATCTGGCACCCGTCACTTGAAATTTGCTGTCATTAGTCTTCTGTCATTAGAACAGAGAACATCTTATTTAGAGTAAATTGGCATTATCTGTTTACATCTGTTATATAAAACTATTATTGGTTATCATCAGTCATCAGCTGCCATTTGCCATTTACAGTTGTCATATATCATCTGTCACCAGTCATTTGTTCTTATCTGTCATCAGACTTCTGTTATTTGCTATCATCAGTTATGTAAAAGCAAAACTAGATAATTTGCTAAATGTCTTCTGGTGTCATTAACTGCCATATCACAACCCTCTTCTCCGTCACCTGTCATTTGCTATTATCTGTCATTAATCTTCTATCAATTCCTGTTACCTGTTATTTTCTGCAAATTGCCATCATCTGTTATGATCGGTTATAAAAAAAGCAAAACTAGATTATTTGCCATATTTTGTCTTTCAACTGTCATCTGTCATTGGCTGTCATCTGTAATCTGTCATTTGTCATCCCTCACCTGTAACTTGCTGTTATTTGTCATTTACTGTTATCAGATATTTATTGTAAATAGCCATCTTATTAATTTTATTGTAAATTGTCAACTGCCATCTATCATCTGTTATCTGTCGTCTGTCATCCGTCATCTGTCATTTGCTGTTATATATCATTAGTCTTCTGTCATTTCCTGTTATCTGTAATTTATTGTAAATTGTCATAATTTGCTATCATCTTTTATATGAATGCATAACTAGACAATTTTGCATATGTTGTGTTTCATTTGTCATCTGTCATTAGCTATCATCAATCATCATCTGGTATCTGTCATTCATTTGATCCGTTTTGCAGTTATCTGTTAATTGTCATCTAGCATCTCTTAACCTATTATTTGCTGTTATCTGTCATTCATCTCCTCTCATTTGCTGAAAATTGTCATTTATCATCTTTTATCCGTCACCTGTCATTTACTGTTATCCTCTCATTTGCTGAAAATTGTCATCTATCATCTTTTATCTGTCATCTGTCATCCGTCACCTGTCATTTGCTGTTATCTGTCATCAGCCGTCTGTCATTTGCTGTTACCTGTTGTTTACTATAAATTGCGATCATCTGCTGTCAACTATTGTAAGTAACAAAACTAGATAGTTTGCCCTATGTTTTTTTTTTCATATGGCATCTATCCCCTCTTATTTGCTTCTATCTGTATTTTGCTGTTAATTGTCATCTACCATTTGTCATCCGTCACCTGTCATTTTCTGTTATCTGTCATCAATTACTGGTTATTTACTAAATTACCATCATCTGCTAGCATCTGTTATAAAAGAAACAAACCTAGATAATTTGCCGTCTATAGTCTATCATTTCTCATCTGTCATCATCTGCCATCTTTCATCCAACTTTTCGCATTTGCTATTAGCTGTCAGTTACTGATAATTTTCTAATCTAGCATCTATTATCTGTCATCCCTCACTTGTAATTTGCTGTTATCTGTCATTAGTTTTTTGTCATTTGCTGTTTTCTTTTGATTACTGTAAATTATCAACTGTTATAAAAGAAAGAAAATTAGATAATTTGTCGTATGTTGTCTTTCATCTGTCATCTGTCATTGGCTGTCATCAGTCATCTGCCGTCTGTCATCCATCTTCTCTCATTTGCTTTTATCTATCATTAGTCTTTTGTCACCTGCTGATATCTGTTGTTTACTGTAAATTACCATTATCTGCTAGGAACTGTTATAAAAGAAACCAAACTAAATAATTTGCCATATGTTGTCCTTCATCTTTCATCTGTCATCAGTCATCATCTCCAACTGACATCCGCCTCCTCTTATTTGTTGTTATCTGTAATTTACTGTTAATTGTCATCTCTCATCTGTTATCTGTCATATGTCATCTATTACCTGTAATTTAATTAATTTTTAATCTGTCGTTGTTTATTATAAATTAACATCATCTGCGATCAACTGTTATAAAAGTAACAACACTGGATAATTTTCCATGTGTTGTCTTTAATCTGTCATCTGTCATTGACTGTCACCAGTTATCACCAGTCTCGCATTTACTGTTATCTGTCACTTGCTGTAAATTTTCATCTATCATCTGCCATTTGCAGTCTTCTATCATCTGCTTTTATTTGTTATGTACTGTCATCTGTTAGCATCTGCTATAAAAAAAACAAAACTAGAAAATTTGCCTTATGTTGTCTTTCATCTATCATCTGTCATCAATGATTAACTGCCATATGTCATCTATATCCTATCATCTGTCATATATTGTCGTCTACCATCTGTCATCCGTCAACTGTCATTTGCTTTTATCTGCCATCAAGCTTCTATCATTTTCTGTTATCTCTTATTTACTGGCAATTTACAGATACCATCTGCTATCATCTGTTTATATAAAGGAAAAATGGATAATTTGCCATCTGTCATCTGTCTTACGCTGTAATCATTCACCATCTGCCATCTACTATCCATCTTCTCTGTTTTATTGCTATCTGTCATTTGCTGTTAATTGTCATCTATCATCTGTTATCTGTCATTCGTCACCTGCCATTTACTGTTATCTCTGATTAGTCACTTGCTTGTATCTCTAATTTACTGTTAAATGCCATTACCTTCTATCGTCTGTAAAATAAAAACATTTTTTATCTGTCATTTACTGTCAATTGTAATCTACCATCTGTTATCTGTGATCTATCCTTCGTTATTTGTTGGTAACTGTCACCTGTCATTTTCTGTTGTGTGTCATCATTCTTCTGTCATTGGCTGTTATCTGTTATTTATACACAGTAATCATCTGCTATTATCTGTTATAAAAAAGCAAAACTAGAAAACCTGTCATATGATGACTTTTATATGCCATCTGTCATTGGATGTCATTGGTTATCATCTGTGATTTGTCATCTGTCACCTGTCATTTGCTGCTATCTGTCATCAGTATTCTGTTATCTGTCAACAGTTATAAAAGTAACAACACTAGATAATTTACCATATGTTGTCTTTCATCTGTCATCTATCATTGGCTATCATCAATTTTTAACTGCAATATGTCATCCATTACCTTTCATTTGCTGTCATCTGTCATCTACTGCTAATTGTTATCCATCTATCATCTGTTTTCTATCATCTTCTCTTCCGCCACCTGTCATTTGCTGATATCCGTCATCATCTGCTATTATCTGTTATGTAAAAGCAAAACTGGATAATTTTCCATCTGTCATCTGTCATTGGCTGTCATCAGACATTAACTGCCGTTTGTTATCCATTTCCTTTCTTTTGCTGATAATTGCCATTTATTATTTGGTTACTGTCATCTGTCATCTGTCATATGTCAGTCTTCTATCATTTGTTGCTACCTGTTATTTACTGTAAATTGTCATCATCTGCTATCATCTGTTATAGAAAGAGAAAAACTAGATGATATGTCATATGTTGCCTTTGGTGTGCCATTTGTTATTGGCTTTTATCTGTTATCATCTACCATCTGTCATCCACCTTCTTGTTTTTGTTGTTATCTGTCATTTACTGTTGATTGTCATCTATCATCTGTTATCTATCATCTGTCATCTGTGACCAGTTATTTGCTGTTATGTGTTATCAGGCTGCTGTCATTAGCTGTTATTGGTTATTTACTGAAAATTGCTATCATTTGCTACCATCTATTATATAAAAGCAAAACTAGATAATTTGCCTTTTGTTGTCAATCATCTGTCATCTGTCACTGGCTGTCATCAGTCATCATCTACCAAATGTCATCTATCTCCTTTAATTTGCTGTTATCTATCATGTGTCATGTGTTGTCTTTAATCTGTCATTTGTTATTGGCCGTCATCTGTCATCATCTACCATCTGTCCTCCACCTTCTATGTTTTGCTGTTATCTGTCATTTCTTGTTGATCGTCATCTATTATCTGTCACATATTATCTGCTATCATCTGTTATAAAAAAAGCAAAAGTAGGTAAAGTGCCATATGTTGTCTATCAGCCCTTATTATTTACTATCATCAGTCATCACCTGCAGTTTGTCTGTTTTCCTCTTTGCTATTAATTGTCATCTATCATCTATTATCTCTCATCCGTCATCTGCTGTTATCTATCATGTCTTTTACCATCCGTCACTTGTCGTTTGTTTCTGACACCAGTCTACTGTCATCTGCTGTTATCTGTCATCAATATCTGACATCAGTTTACTGTCATTTGCTGTTATCGGTTATGTACTGTAAATTTATTTTTTTTATTTCTTCTTTAAAGTCGATTTTCATATTTTCGTCGGAAAAAAAATTCTATTTAAATTATCTTATCTTTCTTCTTGTGATTGTTTTTTTTTATTTCTTCATTTGTGCACTGACATTAAAAAAAAAATTGTTATGCTTGTCTTACAAATTTGTTTTTTATACGTATATTCTCTTAATTTTCTGTTTAAAATTTCTTTCTTTAATATATTTTTTTCTATGTCTTAACTAAAAAGTTTTTCTTCATTATTTGTTCTTCACATTTTTCTTTTGCTCGTCTTACAAATTACTTTTTGTTCTACGTAAATTCTCTAAATTTTCTGTTTAATTTTTTTTTTCTTCAATATATCTTCTTCTATTTCTTTAATGAAAATTTCTTTCATCAATGTCAATGCTTCTATATTTCTCTTATTAATTCATTTTGTCCATGTCAATTTTCTTATCTTTTTTCAATATTTCTTTTTTTTATCTCCTTAATGAAAATTTCTTTCTTTCACTTATGAGAAAGTTTTTGAAATTGATATGGTGAATAGACAGAACTAACATTCAAAAATAATAAAATAAAATAAAAGATGAAATATCGACACAGAAGAAAGATATGCTTACAAACAAGGATGAGAGAATTTATATAGAAGGAAGAAATACTTTACATTTACAGTGCTCGTATATTTCTCGTATAAGAAAGTTTTTGAAATTGATATGGTTAATAGAAAGAGAAGGATACAAGAAGTAACATTCAAAAACAATAAAATATGGTATATCGACACAAATGAAAGAAATTTTTAATAACTAGGATAAGAGAATTATCAGAGAAGGAAGAAATATTTAGCATTTATTTATTCATGATAATATGCTTATCTTTTACTTTAAAATTATTATCTTCGTTTTCAGTTCATTTATATCTTTCTTAGAAACTTTTAAAACAATTCTTCGATATTACTCGATAATTCTCACATCATTCTCTTAGAAATTCCACTTTTTCCTCGTCAATTCACATTTTCTTTAATATTTCTTTCTTATGTCAGTTCATTTATCACTTCGTTTTTTTCTTTATTAAAAGTCTTCGCAACTTGCTCTTAGAAATTAATTTTCTCGATTTTAATTCTCTTATGTATTCTTCTGTAAATTTCCTCTTATAATAATAATAATAAAGTTTTCTTCTTCTTGAATTTTTTTTACGATGTGAATTTTCATATCTTCTTTAATATTTCTTCAATATAAGTTTAGAAAGTAATTCTCACCTTTTTAATCCTCTTACATTACTCTTTAAACTAGCTCTATTTTACGTTTTTCTCTATCTAAATTAATTATTTTTCTTAAAACTTTTCTTCAAGGTTTTCTTATCTTAAACAGTTTTTAGTTTTCATATCTTTCTTGTAGAATTTTTTTGACATCAATTATCCTTTTCTTTAATATTTATGTTTACTGTCAGTTATATTATATCTTTCTTTTTCTTTTCTTTAATATCACTTGAGAAATGAAAGAAATTAATTCTCACTATTTTAATTCTCTTGAATTATTCTTTAAATTCCCTCTGTGTCTAAATTAATTCTTTCTCTTAAAATTCTTATCTTCAAGGTGTTCTTATCTTAAATAGTTATCCTTTCTATGTGAATTTTTATATCCTTCTTTTCCAAAAAGTATTTCTGATTCATAAAATTTCTCTAAGAAATGTCTTTGTTTTGAATCAGTTCTGTTTTTTTAATCTTTTTCTTAAATACCTTTCCTTTCTGTATTAATGTTCTTGAAAATGTTATTTTCAAAGTTTTCTTAATCTTAGATATGTGAATTTTTATATCCTTCTTTTTAAAAACTTAGTCTTTTTTGTCTTTATTTTATTATTTTTTAATATAAGTTCTTGTATCTTTCTTTGTCCTTTTTCCATGTGAAATCCATAAACTTTCTTTAAAAAATGTCAGTTCTCTTATTTGATCTGTTCTCTTTTCTTTTTCTTAAGAACTTTACCATTCTTTAATAATTTTCTTATCTTTCTCTTAAAACTGTTATCTTCAAAGTTTCCTTATGTTAAATATTTCTTCCTTCTATGTTAATTCTTTTATCTTTGTCTTTAAAAATTAATTTCTTCTCTGACGATTTTTTTAACGTTTATTTAATTTTAACGATCTTGAACTTGAGTTCTCACGGCCAACTATTCGACCTCACAAGAAGTTTAGGTTGGTTTGAGGAGTAGGACTCAGGAGGTGACCTCCACAAACCATCAGAACTTCAGTTTTTGTATCTGTCCTTTTTCAATGTCAATTTCATAAACTTTCTTTAAGAAATGTTATTCTGTTATTTCAGTTACTTTTCTTTTAGAAATTTCTTTCTACAATATTAGTTTATTTCTTTTCTTTGTTTTAGAAATTTCTTTCTGGTAAATTTTTTTTCTGTCATCAGTCATTTGTTGTTATCTGTTCTCTGTCTATTTATTACTAATCGTCACCTGCCATCTGTCATCTATCATTTACTGTTATTTGCTGTAAATTGCCATTATTTGTTATATAAAAGCAAAACTAAATAATTTGCCATATGTTGTCTTTCATCTGTCATCTGATAATAGCTGTCATCAGTCACCATCTGCTTTTTATCCACCTTCTCTCATATGATGTTATCTGTCATTTACTCTTAATTGTCATCCATCATATGTTACCTACCATCTGTAATCTGTTGTCTATTGTCTGTCATATTTTATCTTTTATCTGTTATCTGCAATTGTTATTTTGAGGAAGAAGAAATGTAACTGATCAGGATTCAAACCTGCGATCTCTGGATATCTAGTCAAACGCTCTACCAACAGGACCGTTCAGGCCCAGTAGAGAGAGCATCGAAGTTCTCATTCACACCACATAAAATGCAAAAATAATTCGCAAGCTTTTACAAGATAGTGAGATGAGGAAATAGAAGTACGAAGTTGATTAAAGTTGTTTAACGTGGTGATAATCTCGAGGCGCATTTTTATTTTGCGTTTAAATGTTATGAATTCAAGCTTTGTTAACAATATTTTTTTTCATGAAAATAAATTAATTGCTGCATTTTTTTCCAATTAATTTTATTCCTTAAACCTACGTATTAAGAATTATTTTTTAAATTTTCCACCCGAGACAAATCGGTGGAATTTAAGCATTAGCGTAATTTTAATGGACTTATTTTTATATTCACGTCAATAGATCGTTAAGGTCAACAATTAACAAAATAACATCGTTGGAGGGTTTCTTTACAATATTAAAGCATCAATTTCGCACGAACCATTTCGTAAGTATTATTATAATTATCATTATTATTATAAGTTCATTTTTTTTAATTCGTTTGCTTTGTTATTTTCTTTTAGATTTCTATTCTAAGATCAGAAAAATAGGTGAAAACGCGCGTTATTTAAACCTCTCAGTTCCTTTGGATAATACAAAGCTATGATACAATATATAAAATACATGAATTTATACAGCAACAACCGTCGTCTCCTTAGAATTAACTTAAAAAAATTCCCTACTATTAAAGCTTTTAATATTCCTACGAATAATCTCATTAATGGATTGATTAAAAATTGAGCTATTACTCAAATATGGCACCAAACTGGTCGAAAAATTGTTAATGTATATGTATATTTATGTATATTTATATTTATATAGTCAAATCACGAAATGAAACGTAAAACAGTAATGGATCTCAATACGAAACATCCCATTGAGGATTGGCGGTCACTCGTAGTCCCTGTGGTGCGCGCGCAGTTCGTGCTGATCCTCAAAGTCCATATCCGCGAACCTCTCCATCAACTCCGTCCTGTAGTTCCTGCCCTCGTGCCTGTACCTCTCGTACCTCCTGTCCTCGCTCCGCGTCCTCTCGTACCTGTCCCTGTGCTCCTCGTACCTCCTGTCGTCCCTGAACTCCCGCGGGAACTGCGGCCTGTAGTAAACGTCCTCCCTCATCTCGTCGTGTACCTCCTCTTCAATGGGTTGCTCCGTAGAAAGCCTCCACTAGATGGGATTGAGGCATCGCCTCGAGGAACCTCTGTGTGTCGGGTACTCCTCCTCCCTGGTCGCCCGGTGGTCCCTGGGAGGCCGCTCCAGTGTCCTGTCCATGCCCCGGTCCCTCTCCCTGTAATCCTCGCCCTGCAGATGGGGCGGTATGCTGTGCGCCTCCCTCAATCCGTAATCCCTGTCCGCGTAATCGTCGTACTCGCGGTCACGCTCTAATCGCGGCCTGCTGCGATTGTGTCCCGTATGGAATGTGGGAACTGCCGGAAGAGATAAACACAGATTAATAAAATTATCTCACCTTATTGGTTCACTCACAAACTCTACACATTTACAATCTCATTTACTCATTTGATTATTTTTTAAATTTTTAATCTTACAATTAATATTATTTCAAATTAAAATTTAAATAAGTGTGATTGTTTACTCTTTAAAAGTTCAATTAATCTCTTGGATCATATTGAAGTATAATATATAATTTTTCTAATTATTAGTTAATTTTCTACAACGTAAAGGACATTTTTAATATTTAATTTACCTCAAAATTTTTTGATGGTTTTAAAACGAGCAGACATGTTTTATTAATTTTGAACTGTTTTTCTCAATTGTTCTAAACGTTTCCCTTTTATTTAAATTATCGCGCATATTTTACATTTATTATATAAAAAATTTATAATTTAACCCTGTATAACAAATATGTATTTTTTTAATGTAAAGTAAGTTCTGAAAAATTATAGAAATTGTTGCAAATTGCTCGAACCCTCGCAATTGCAAGAGGAATTTGAAACTAAAATTGTTGAAAATTCTAATAAGAAGAACTAGTCCAATGCTACAAGTTAGATATATATTTCGTCTAACTTATAATATCAAGTCTTTTCAGATAAATCGGAAATACCACAAGAAAACTTTTGTTTTATTGGGAAATTATTGCAATCTAAAAAAACATCCGAAAATTGCTTGAAGCATTGAAATTCGTGTTTTTAGAATCAGAAAATGAGAAATGAATGAGAAATTTAAGGAAAAATTGCTGAAATCTTATATAAATCTAGAAGGGAAATTGGCAGAAAATTCTAGAACCCATAAAATTGCAATTTAAACTAGAAATATTTAAAAATTGGAAACAATAAATTTTTACAATTTCCTATTCAAAAATTCCTGTGAATTGTCGATGGGATAAAATAAGAAATGGTTGAAAGTTTATGAAATCATGAAAGACAGGATAATATAAATAATTTAAAGATATTGATAAGATAATATATTTCATCTTATCAAAGGATTTTGTTTTATACATGTACAATGCACTTAAGAAAAATATTATTTTTTTTTAACTTTAAAAACACCACTAGGAGCACAGTTTTGATCTGGAGCTTATTCCACTCATTAACTACTAGTTATTAATCAACGTTTCTTTAAAATTTTGTTTTAAATGGACTATAGAATTTATATTATATTGCTGTTATTAATAAATAAATTCAATAAACCTTGTGTATGTTATTTGTGATAAAGGCCTTATGTGGCAGCAGTGTCATCAAAGCAACAAAAGGTACGAGTGGAAGATCATATTTTTATGAACTCGAGCCTTTCCATGTCCAATCAAAATTTTTGTGAGAAAGTTTTGTTATATATGAATTTTGAACTTTATTTTGTAAGTACAATGGATAAATAAATACTATCTATCTATTTATCTATCTAACCACCTTATATAATACATATAATATAATTTGAATTAATGTCGTCTCAACTACAACAGTTTGCAAATGTTTACCATGTGATCACAGAAAAATAAACTATAACTGGTCTAAAAAAAGTTAAGCGTTTTCTTTGTATAAAACAATACTGTTACAATTTCAGAAAATGAAGACTGTGACAGTGTAGTTAAACGTAGGGTTGAGGGCTAGTATTCTGCCCTCCAATCATTATATTATAAACGACGTTTATAAAATTGTCTTTTAATGGGTGTCCCAACAAGAGCGCCGGATTTAAATTTGCTGCCATTTTGTTAATAGGAGCTATATGGTGATTTTTTGACAGTTTTCACGTACAAAGCCAAGAAAATGATGATGTGTTCAAACGTACAACGTTTAATTATTGTAAAAACACATTACAAAAATGTTAAAAGTTTAGCGAAAACAGTTCGCTAATTACGTCGAGTTTTCGGTCGCAATAATGCGCCAAATAAATCGACAGTGATTAAAAAAACTTCAGATCAATTTTACGCTGATGAATCAGAAGACTATTGTTCGTCATCGACCTTTTCGGTCACTCGAAAATATCACAGTAATCGGCATTGTGGTCAACGATTATACATTTCCAGAAGCACTATGCAACGAATTTTGGTAAAAAATCTGCATTTGCACGCGTACAGGGTTCAATTGGTGCTAAAAATCAAACCAAAGGACCATGAGCATCACTGTGGATTTACTGTTTGTGTATTGGAACATCATTAAATTAATGCGGATTTTACGAAGAAAATCATTTTTTCAGATGAGGCACATTTTCAACTCGGCAGATACGAAAATAAGCAAAACTGTCCGATTTGGGGTGCTGAAAATATTGTGGCCCGATTTGGATGTAATTGATGTGGAGGACATGTTTTTCCAACAAGACGGTGCGACCTGTCACACTGCAGATAAAACTATGGTGTTACTGCAGACCAAATTTTCAGGCCGAGTCATTTCTCGTTTTGGCGATCAACAGGATGATGCGATCTAACGCCGATGGACTTTTTTATTTGGAGCTATGTGAAGGAAAAGGTATATGCGAATAAGCCTGAAACAATGGAATATCTTAAAGAGGAAATACAGCGCATTATTAGTCACATTTATGCGAAAAGGTTATTCAAAATTTCAACAAAAGAATAATCCAGCACCAGAGGTTTCGTGTTGGCCATTTGCCTGATTGTTGTGTTTCACGTTTGATCGGAACAATTTTTCTTTATGTTAAAGTAAAAATGTTTGATCAATTTTAAATGTACATGTGTTTTCTTTAAAATTAAATACGGAGCTATTATTGGGACACTCTTTACTCGTCTATGTAACGAATTTTTTTTGCGCATCTTCTTATTCTGTAAACCTAATAAAAAAATAAATCCTTATGTATATTGTTTGGATTTTAACCCACCTTAAAACCTTGGTGGTTTTTCATGTGGGTTAAAATGACAATACAGAAAAAATGTGATTCGATCATCATAGGACTTTCACCTACATATTTCTCGAAAACTATGAGGTTTACGCAAAAAGGCTATGCTTAACAATTTGCCCAATTTTGGATTCGTTACAATTACTTGTTGCATAAATTTCATGATTATGAGTGTTCACCAAAAGCTTTTCAGTTCCAGTCATGCATCAAATTTTTACTAATTTATTCGCTCAAAAATGTTTCCATTTTAATTTCTTTTTTATTCAAAAAGTTTTGTAATTAATCTTATTTGAAACCGCGAGACGATAAGGAATTAATGTTTATATGTATATGTAGGGTGGGTGGGTGGCCTCTATCCCACCCTCCAAACAGTAAAACAAAAGCGAGGGTTTTAAATTGAAGTTGTAATGTATAAATAAACATAAAATAATTCGGATTTTTAGAGATTTATTCATACAAGTTTTTCAAATAATGTTCGGTGATGTTTTACTGATTGGAGGGTGGGATTGGGGCCACCCACCCACCCAACATATACATATTCATTTCATTAATTCATAGTCTTGAGGTTTGGAATAAAAATAATTACAAAACTTTTTGAATAAAAAGAAATTCAAAAGGTTTTTGAGTAAGTAAATAATTATAATTTTTATGCTTGATGGGTAGGCAGATATTAAATCTAAATTAGGTAATCATACCTAATTAGAAAGTCACTTATATTTAAACTTAAACTTTGATTTTATTTTATTTTTTTATTACATAGGATTTGATTGTTTTTAGCAGCAAAATCATCAACGAATAGCAATGAAAGTTATCATGTATATGTAAGGTGGGTGGGTGGCCTCTATCTCACCATCCAATTAGTAAAACATAAGCCAGGGTTTTAGTTCAAATCCAAACAAACACAAAATAATTTCATTTTTTAATTGATGTATTTATACAAATATTTCAGATAATTTTGATTATGTTTTACTGACTGGAGGGTGGGATAGAGGCCACCCACCTACCCTACATATATGCATATATTTTAATTACTGATCACCTTGCCGTTTACAATAACATTAATTACAAAATTTGAATAAAACAAATTTGAAAAAGTAACATGTTTGAGTGTGTAAATTAATAAAAATTATATACATGATACGTGCAAAGACTTTAAATCAAGCTTAGATAAGATTAACTATAGAAGGTTATTTATATTTATTATGATTTAGTTTTTATTATACAAGGTTTTATAATTGATGATTTTGCTGCAAAAAACAATAAAACTTTGTTTATAATAAAAAATAAAGCATAATTTAAATATAAGTTTAAATATAAATGACCTTCTTTAGCTAATCTTATTTAATTTATATTTATAATCTGCCCACCCATCATCTATACAAATTTAATATACTCACTCAAAAATTTTTCTTTTAATTTCTTTTTTATTCAAAAAGTTTTGTAATTAATTTTATTCCAAATTCATATGTATATGTAAGGTTGGTGGGTGGCCTCTATCCTACCCTCCAATCAGTAAAACATCATCAAGAATTATTTGGTTGAATAAATTTTTTAAATTTTGCAATAATGTTATGTTTAATTACCTTTTACAACTTTTAATTGAAACTCTCGCTTATGTTTTACTGATTGGATGGTGGGTTAGAGGCCACCCACCCACCCTACATATACATGAAAACTTTAAATACTAATGGTGGATGATTTTGCTGCTTACAATACAATAAATCCTTGCACGTAATAAAAAATCAAGCATAATCCAAATTAAAGTTTAAATATACTTTCTATAGCTAGTCTTATTTAACCTTGATTTAAAACCTTTCCACGGATCATGCATATAATTTTTATTAATTTACACACTCAAAAATTTTACTTTGTCAATTTTCTTTTACTCAAAATATGTAATTTAATTAAAGTTGTTGCAAACCGAGAGGCTTTCAGTAATTGAAATAAATCTTATTATAAACATTAATTATTGTTCCCCGTCAACAACAGTAACGAACCGGTTTCGATCTTATTAGATCTCATCAGCTTAGTGCTGTTGGGGAAGGGAATTGAGATTTACTTACGAGAATTTAACTCTCCGGTTTAACCATCGACCACGATGCCACCTTTATCATTTATTATTATTATTATTATGTAAATATTTTTGTCTAAAATAATTTTTCTCGCTCGAAGGCGTTTTTTTTATTCAATTTCTATATACAAATTATTTATTTTATTGGTCATCTAAAGTGATTTTCGTTACTTAAAGAATTTTAAAATTTCCCTCTGATTTTTACTAAAATTTCTACAATAATTACTTTTTATAAGCATTATTTTTTCTAGTTATTCCTTTCATTTCTAGAGAGTTGCCTTATATTGTGAAATTTTCTTTTAGTTATCCACATTTTTTTTTTCTTCAGAAATTTCTCTTCCATTTATAAGTATTTTCTTCAAAGGTAATAATTTTTTTCAGAATGTTTTTATTTAATTTTTAGAGACTTTTAAATAAATTTTTCTTTCAGGAAAAAGTTTCCGTCAAGGATCCTAAATTCTCTTGAAAGTAGCTTTTAAGTTATTTAATTCCTCAAGAATTTTAGCAGTTTTTTTTAGCTATTCTTTGAAAATTTTCTAATATTTCTTTCTTTATAACAAATTATACAAACTTTCAATTTATTTTACTCACCACGAATCTTTTTTTCTATTTGCATAAATTTCCTCGCATTTCCAGCCTTTTTTTAAACTATTATAAATCTAAAGATTTTTTCATTTTCCAAATTGAGAAATTTTTCTTAGTTAAAAAATTTTCCACAACTTTTAAATTTTTGAAATTTTCCATGTTTTCCTTGAAAAACTCCCAATATTTCTTGCCTTTATAAGCCATTTTTCTAGCATTTTTCTTCTCTTGAAGTAACTTTTCCAATTTGTAAAAATTTTCTTCAATATTCTTAACATTTTGAAATAATTCTTCTTCTAGTTGATTTTTTTAGAATATTTCAAATTTGCAATAAATTCCTCTTTCGGCCTGCGATCTATTTGTCTTTGCAGTTTCTAAATTTATTAATGCTAATGCTATCATAATTTAAAAATTTTCCACTGATTCAAGAGTTTCAAAAATTTCTAAAAACTTCTACAATTTATTGATTATTATGAGCGTTTTTATTCAACTTTTTTCTTTCTCTTTTAGAGAGTTTCCAATAAGATTCTCCCTGATGTTATGAAATTTTCCTCTTAGTAATTCAGATTTTTTAAATTTTTAACTATTCGAAAGCTTTAGATTCTTTTGGGCATTTTTGTTTTATTTCTTGCTTTGTGTTAGCTGAATTTTCTAGCCGTTTTTTTATCTCCAGGAATCACTGGATAATTTTTTTAAGAATTCTAATGTCTTCTAATTATTTTGCTTTTAATTTTAATGAATATAATGAACGTTTGCGAACGTTCTTTCAGCTAAAAAAAACAGTATTTTTCTTATTTTTAATATCTATGTGAGAAATAAGTCATCAATAGTAGGTTTTTTTCATTTAATAAAAAATTTATTTTAAGGAATTCATGTTTGCCAATTGTTCCTACAAACAAACTAACATTTTATTGATCATATCTATTTACAAAATCTGCATTCTTTATTGATCACATAAATATTTTTGCCTAAAATCATTTTTCTTGTTTGAAAGCGTTTTTTTTAATCTACAATTTCTATGTGAATTTGTTTTACTTTATTAGTCTTTAAATATACTTTTAATGGCTCTAAATTTTATTTATTAAAGTAATCATTATTGTTAGTATTATCCCGAACGTTCGCGAACGTTTGCGAATATTGGCAAAGATTACTTTTTACAACAAATTGACAATTAAAAATATCACATTATATAAATCTCTATTGAAATAACGCTATTTATTGATTGAGTTCAACTGATCGAATATATTAAGAAAACGAAAAAACGAAATTCGTTGTTCAATTGTTTTTCAATTTTTTGATGATATCTACCGAAAGAAATATCGTATTTGCAAAATTCTTTCACCTATACGTTTTGGTGGTTGATTATATTCAGGTAATGTAAAAATCGCAAATTTTTAGTTCAATTGTTTTCCAGTTTTTTTTTTTGCAGAAAAGCGAAATTCAATTTTCAATTGTTTTTCAATTTTATGACGATATCTACCGAAAGAAATGTCGTATTTGCAAAATTCTTTTACTAATCAATTTTCGTGCTCGAATATATTTAGGTAATGTAAAAATCGCAAATTTTAGTTCAATTGTTTTTCAGTTTTTTTGTTATATTTCTTGATCGCGTGTTTAGATCGGAAAAATAATTTCACTTTTGAGTTTCTATGATCGAATATATTTAGAAAATGTAATAAAAGGGTTATTCAATTGTTTTTCAATTTTTCGTTAATATCTACTAAAAAGCGTGATCCTATTTTCAAAATTCTTTCACTCATAAATTTTCGGATTTAAAACCATTATGATTACGTGAAAACCGCAAATTTTTACTTCAATTGTTTTTCAGTTAAATTTCATGAACACATGTTTTTTAGTTACTTGAAAAATTATTTATTAAAGTGAGTAATTTTAACGAATTATCACGAACGTACGCGAACGTTTGCAAATATTTGACTATTTTTTACGCCAAATCGACATTTGATTGAATATAATTAATAAATTTGCATTGAAATAACGCGATTTATTGTATCCAAAACTATTTCCACGGTTAAAAATTTTTAGTTCAATTGTTTTTCAGCTTTCTTTTTGATATATTTCTCAAACGAATGTTTGGATTTAAAAAATAATTGCACTAATGACTTACTGTGGACGGATATATTCAGAAAACGTAAAAAAGCGAAATTCGTTATTCAATTGTTTTTCATTTATTTGATGATATCTACCGAAAGAAATATCGTATTTTCAAAATTCTTTCACCAATCAATTTTCGTGCTCGAATATATTCAGGTAATGTAAAAATCGCAAAATGTTACTTCAATTGTTTTTCAGTTTTTTTGTCATATCTCTTGAACGGATGATTAGATTTAAAAAATAGTTTCACTTAAGAGTTACTATGATCGAAAATCTTCAGAAAACGCAGAAAAGCGAAATTCGCAATTTTTTAGTTGAATTGTTTTTCAGTTTTCTTTCTTAAAGGGGTGTATAGATTGGGGAAATAATTTCACTTTTAAGATTCTATGATCGAATATATTCAGAAAACGTAATAAAAGTGAAATTCGTTGTTCAATTGTTTATCAAATTTTCGTTAATATCTACTGAAAGCGTGATCCTACTTTCAAAATTCATTCACTCATAAATTTTGTTAATCGAATCCATTCAGATAACGTGGCAAACGCAAATTTTTACTTCAAATGTTTTTTAGTTTTTTTTACTTATATTTCATGTTTTTGTTTAGAAAATAAATTCAATAATTTTTTATCGAAATTTTTTATGTAAATTAACTTTTTTTATAAAATATATTATTTATTGATGTTCACGATTTATCCCGAACGTATGCGAGCGTTTGCGAATATTCGCGAGGACTATTTTTTGTGATATTCCTTTAAGGCATCTTTAGATTTAAAAAATAATTTCACCAATGAGTTACTGTGGTCGAATATATTAAACAAATGTAAAAAAAAGAAATTCGTTGTTCAATTGTTTTTCAGTTTTTTTGTTATAACTCTTGAACACGTGTTTAGATTTGAAAAATAATTTCACCAATGAATTAATCTCGACGAATATATTCAGAAAATGTAAAAAAAACGAAAATCGTTCTTCAATTGTTTTTCATTCATTCGTTGATATCTACTGAAAGAAATGTCGTATTTGGAAAATTCTTTCAAAAATGAGAATTTATAATCGAAAATATTTAGATAACGTGAAAACCGTAAATTGTTACTTCAATTGTTTTTCATTTTTTTGTTATATTTCTTAAACGGGTGTTTACATTAGGGAAGTAATTTCACTTTTAAGTTTCTACGATCGAATATTATCAGAAAAAGTAATAAAAGGGAAAATCGTTGTTCGATTGTTTTTTAAATTTTCGTTAATATCTACTGAGAGCGTGATCCTATTTTCAAAATTCTTTCACTCATAAATTTTTGGGATCAAATCCATACAGATAACGTGATAAACGCAAATTTTTACTTCAATTGTTTTTCGGTTTTTTTTTTGTTATTTTTCTTGAACACGTGTTTTTATTTTAGAAAATAAATTCAATAATTTTTTATCTAAATTTTTTATGTAAATTAACTTTTTTTATAAAATATGTTATTTATTGATGTTCACGATTTATTACGAACGTACGCGAGCGTTTGCGAATATTCGCGAGGACTATTTTTTTGTGGTATTCCCTTAACGCATGTTTAGATTTAAAAAATAATTTCACCGGTGAGTTACTGTGGTCGAATATATTAAGAAAACGTAAAAAAAACGAATTTCGTTGTTCAATTGTTTTCAGTTTTTTTTGCTATATCTCTTAAACACGTGTTTAGATTTGAAAAATAATTTCACTAATGAGTTACTCTCGACGAATATATTCAGAAAATGTAAAAAAACGAAATTCGTTCTTCAATTGTTTTTCATTCCTTTGATGATATCTACTGAAAGAAATACCGTATTTGGAAAATTCTTTCACAAATGAGTTTTTTTAATCGAAAATATTTAGATAACGTAAAAACCGTAAATTGTTACTTCAATTGTTTTTCAGTTTTTTGTTATATTTCTTAAACGGGTGTTTAGATTACAAAAATAATTTCACTTTTGAGTTTCAACGATCAAATATTATCAGAAAAAGTAATAAAAGGGAAATTCGTTGTTCAATTGTTTTTCAAATTTTTGTTAATATCTACTGAGAGAGTGATCCTATTTTCAAAATTCTTTCACTCATAAATTTTGGGGATCGAAACCATTCAGATAACGTGACAAACGCAAATTGTTACTTCTATTGTTTTTCGTTTTTTTTTTTGTTATATTTCTTGAACACG
This sequence comes from Ontholestes murinus, assembly GCA_963969525.1. Taxonomy (NCBI): domain Eukaryota; kingdom Metazoa; phylum Arthropoda; class Insecta; order Coleoptera; family Staphylinidae; genus Ontholestes; species Ontholestes murinus. The sequence goes on along the minus strand of OZ018393.1, from coordinate 68,417,556 downwards.
TGTTTTTATTTTAGGAAATAAATTCAATAATTTTTTATCTAAATCTATTATGTAAATTAATTTTTTTTATATAAAATAAATTAATTATTAAAATGTTCAAGATTTATCACGAACATACGCGAGCGTTTGCGAATATTCGCGAGGACTATTTTTTGTGGTATTCCCTTAACGCATGTTTAGATTTAAAAAATAATTTCACCAATGAGTTACTGTGGTCGAATATATTAAGAAAACGTAAAAAACCGAATTTCGTTGTTCAATTGTTTTTCAGTTTTTTTGTTATATTTCTTGAACACGCGTTTAGATTTGAAAAATAATTGCTGCAATGAGTTACTCTGGACCAATACATTCAGAAAATGTAAAAAAACGAAATTCGTTATTCAATTGTTTTTCATTTATTTAATAATATCTACTGAAAGAAAAGTCGTATTTGGAAAATTCTTTTAAAAATTAGTTTTTGTAATCGTAAATATTTAGATAACGTGAAAACCGTAAATTGTTACTTCAATTGTTTTTCAGTTTTTTTGTTATATTTCTTAAACGGTTGTTTAGATTAGAAAAATAATTTCACTTTTGAGTTTCCATGATCGAATATTATTAGAAAACGTAAAAAACGAAATTCGTTCTTCAATTGTTTTTCATTTATTTAATGATATCTACTGAAACAAAATGTCATATTTGGAAAATTCTTTTAAAAATGAGTTTTTGTAATCGAAAATATTTAGATAACGTGAAAACCGGAAATTATTACTTCAATTGTTTTTCAGTTTTTTCGTTATATCTCTTGAACGCGTGTTAATATTTAAAAAATAATTTCACTAATGAGTTACTATGGTCGAATATATTAAGAAAACGTAGAAAACGAAATTCTTTCTTCAATTGTTTTTTATTTATTTGATGGTATCTACTGAAAGAAACGTCCTATTTGTAAAATTCCTTCACAAATGAGTTTTTGTAATCGTAAATATTTAGATAACGTGAAAACCGTAAATTGTTACTTCAATTGTTTATAGTTTTTTTGTTATATCTCTTGAACGCATGTAAATATTTAAAAACTAATTTCACTAATGAGTTTCTGTGATCGCACATATTCAACAAAATCTACCCAATTGTTTTTGATAATATCTACTGATATTGAGTGATTTTATTTGAAAATTTCTGCACCAATAGGTTTTAATGATCAAATATATTTAGATGACGTAAAAATTGTAAATTCTTAATACTTTTTGAGCTTTTTGTTTGTTTGTATCTCTTGAATACATTCTATTAGTTTAATTTTTCCATTTTTTTTATTGCAATCATATTTATATTTTATATTTTTAAAACAAATATAAAACTGTGCGTTTAAAGAAAATATACGTGCAATAATATATCCGTGTGAGTACAATGAGAATGTAAATGTGCAACAACAAAGTAACTCCATTATCATATCAAAAAAACAAATAAATAATAATAATAAAAATGTAAAAAACTCACCAAGGAAAACTAAGATAAAAAACTACTGCTAAAAAAGTACAACACACGCACACGTAAACACACACACAGAGAGGACGACCACAAAAGATTACTTACAAAAACAAACCAAAACTCAAGCTCTCTTTAAGCAAACAAATCAGTCGAGCCAGCTCTCCAAATTTTGCCGGGACACGGCGCCACTTCACCTTTTTTTATTTATACATTGGTTTTCGGTTCGTGGGGTGTTGGGGGGGGTTGGTTATTATTATTTGTATTTTTTTTTTTGGTTTGTTGTAGTCGCGCGCATGTGCAACAAGCGCAAGCGCATTAGCGGTGGCGTAGAAGCAAAATCGAAAACGGAAAACAAAATCATAATTAAAAAACAAGTTATAACAAAGTAAACCGTGCAATAAATACATAAAAGAAAAAGTAAAATAGATAAAAAAACGGAAAGAACCTGAAATTGTATGTTTTTTTTTTATTGCTATTGATTTTTTTTGTGATACAGATTATTGTACGGCCGGAATAGGGGTCATTGAGCCAGAAAAATCTGCAAAAAACCGAAATAAAAGAGTGTGAAATGACGTAGAGTAGATTATTTTGTGGAATTTTTTTATTTGGACCCAATACAGTTATTTGATTATTTGTTTTAATTGTGTGGTACATTCAAGGGGACGCTAATGGACTCCTCCCTTACATACAGTTCGAAAAAAACTCGATCGCTATTGATTTCTTTTTCTTTTCTGGTATTAAAAATTATTGTGCGCGTTATTGATTATTTTATCTATTGGTTGTATTGTGTTCGTATTGTCAATTGTCGAAGGTAATCGAGTTTTCCTTCAAGTGTTTGGTCCCAAACTCAACTCTACCTCCTTGTAAATCCATTTACAAAATCGACTAGTTTTAAGGTTGGTGTTTATTTACTAAATCTGTACAGTTTAAATAGAACTTGTTTTCGATTCTATAATTTCAGTCAATAAAGTTATAATTAATTAAAAATGCAGGATTGATGAGACTGAAATAAAAAACCCAAGTTTTTTTACGATGAATTAAATTCTCACTTAACCCGTGGTGAAACATTTTTATATTAATTAGAAGATTAATTAAAACACTTGGTTTTATTTCACTATTTTTATATTTCTTCGGCTAGTTTTGACCATTGGTCATTTTCAAGGAGATATAACGGTCGAAACTAGTCGTAGAAATATAAAATTAGTCAAACATAAACAAATCACTTGGTTAATCTTGTAATTGAAAGTGTTTTATTCCCCGCTAATTAAAAATGCTTTTCAGTCTTAAAAACAAAAGTTTTAACTTAAAAATTTAATTTATTCCTTTGTGTAACTCTAATACTAATAAATAAAAGTAAGTTTGTGTATTATTTATATTAAAAAAATCTGTTTATACTACCAGAATAGTCTATAAAATATATTTCTAATACATAGCTAAATTTTTGAACAATTTCAGTCTTCTTATAAAATTTTATTGTCACTAAAATAAATATCTATTGTGTCTTCACGCGTTTACTCTTAATAAATGCTTAAATTTATTCTTACAGTGTAAGATTAATTTAAATATACGAAAACAATTATTTTACGAAAACAAGTTCTAATCTTTCTCTGTACAAGAAGCGAGACTAGCTAATAATCAGTTCAAAAAAAATTACGGTGTACAATAATATAGTAAAATACAGAACAGAATTTTTTTTTTTGGAGCAAAAAATGTATAAACGCATGACAACCATGCAGTGAACTATAAGAAAGAAAGTGACTCTAGAGAATCTACTGAGTCCCAACTTTGCAATCCGATATATTTAACACCTGGACGACTACCTCTAGAATCGTGGGCGTATCCGCCGTACACATCGTGGTGGGCTGAAAATATTAGCAAGTGTTAGTCGGGGATGATTCGGTCGGTTAGACTTTATGGAGAGGATGGAGGTTGATGACATATAGAGTGTCGATATTTTTCTCGATAAAATTTTCAAGGTTTACGTTTCGGTCATTATTGGTTTACCTGGTAACGTCGGTCTACCGGGTTCTCCGCTGGGTGAGGCTTGGGGTGAGCTGCCCATTGGACGAGTGACGTTGGGGATGATGTCCGGATGCGTCGCTCTCCAATAAGCCTGAAATACATTTAAAAAAATAATAAAACAATTACTCAAAAAGCATTTCTTAAATTATTGTTTTTGTGGGTGGGTGTCCACTATACCACCCTCTAATCTGTTAAAATACGCGAGAGTTTACATCATCAGTTACAATAATCTAAACAACGAGTTCACAATAAAATTAATAGATTATCGTAATTAATTCGAGGTCAGTACAACCCTCGCGTGTTTTTATAAATTGGAGGGTGGGATAGTGGCCACCCACCCACCCTACATATTCAATTTATACATAATCACTCCTACTTATTCAGTTTCCAAAAAAAAAAACATCAACTGATTGTTGATGTTGTTCAAAAATTTAAAATCAGTTTCGTAGTTAAAATTTCTATATATATGTAGGGTGGGTGGGTGTCCACTATCCCACCCTCCAATCTGTTAAAACACGCGAGGGTATATAACATCAGTTACTTAATTCTTAATTAAAAAAAAAATAGATTATCGTAATTAACTCGAGGTCAGTAAAACCCTCGCTTCAACACTTTTTGATGTTTTACTGATTGGATGGTGGGATAGAGGCCACCCACCCGCCCTACATATGTTTACTAACTTAACCTACAAACCCTTGTTTAGTTTCCAAAACAATAAAAAACAATTGAGTGGAGTGTTTATTTTCACATCAACCAAATTTTGTTTATAAATTTTAAATCATCATCAAACATTTTGATTTAGATATCTCGAGAACAAAAAAGAGGGTTGGGGTGATAAGTTTAAAAATATTTGTAGGGTGGGTGGGTGGCCACTATCCCACCCTCCAATAAATAGCACATAAACAAGGGTTTTCTAAATTATTTATTGAATATAAGACGTATAAATATTGTAAATTTTATGTTTTTTTTTCTTTTTTCTTTATTTTCGTAGATTGTTTGCTAATATTTATTTAAATTAACAGGAGGGTGGTTTAATACCCACAACATTACATATTTATTTTATGTAGTTTAAAGTTCTTATTCTCGTTCTGTTTAAAAATAAATTCGAAAACAAAAATGATGACGTGAGCATCATACTACTTTCCCTATATTTTCTCAAAAATCTGTAATAACTACTGACGCGATCCAACAAGCGAACGGGCTTTTAACCAACTGAAAAAAAAAACCATTATCTTTGTTTCAAATTATTTAATAGAAAATGTACTTGTATAAATTTTGTATAAAAACTTGTGTACATTTTAGAGATTGGAGGGTGGGATAGTGGCCACCTACTTCTTACATATTTTTTTTAAACTTCACTTCACTTCACTGTCAGTTTTCATTTTGTTTAAATTCTACAAAAATTAGAATTATAAAAGAAAATCAAAGATTCGGTGAAATTCTGAAAAATTCGATAAAATATTGTTCGAAAATTCCTCAATGAAAATTCTATAAAACTGAAAGACACGTTATTAAAATATTTATAATAGCCCAAGAAAATTCTAGGAATGTGGAACAAAAATTAAAGGAAAATTCAATCACCAAGATTCTACTATTCTCGAAGTTTTTTTTTAATTTGGACAAAGACTTGTTTAAAATAAATAAAATAAATTTGGAAGAGAAACTTGTGCAAAATCGTACATAATTTGTGAAATTTGAATCCCAAAAATATTTGACGTAGGTTTTTTTAAATTTTATTGGTTTTAATACGTGTAATTTCCAAGAAAGGAGACAAAAGATTCATAAATGTGAATTCTACAAAGAAGAAATCTGAAAGATAATTTGTTGGAAAAATATGAGTAGATCTCGAAAAAAAATTTCTAAATAAAAATCGGTTGTAAAATATTAAAATTTGGAAGAGAAGTTATTGAAAAATGTTTAGAAATCATTATTGAAAATGTGTCTAAGCTGAAATAGATTTTTTGAAAATTATAAAAATAAACTTTTGTATATTATTAATATTCAAAAAATTATCTTAAGAATTTGAAACTTGCTGGAAAACTTTAGAAAGAAAATATATATTGGAAAATTGTAAAACCTCAAAAGAAAAATTGAATCTTGATAGATAATTGTAAACATCTGGTAGATCAATTGCTTAAAAAATAGAATTCCAAAAATCTGGAGGATTTTAACCATCTTCAAAGAAAATTTTGGGAATGTGAACGAAAAATTCTTTTCAATTCTATTATCTTATTGCTTATTTCATAATCTTTTCTCGCGATTGAATCCGAAGAATATTTTGCCACTTGATAATACAATATTAAAAGCAGGTAGAGATTTTTTTAATAATCTAGAAATCTTAAAAATAAATATGGAAAATTGAAATATTTTTGAATCCCCAAAAAATTGATAATAATAATTTCCAAAAAAATCTAATAATCTAGAAAAGATAAATTTTAGGATTTTTTTATTCCCGGAAATTTGTATAAATTGCTTGAGGAGTGTAAAGATCTGGAAGAGATTATGTTGGAATAATTTAGAATCCCCAAAGAAAATTGTAAAAATATCTAGTAAATAATAATTTTTAGAATTTATAATAATATAAAGTCATGGAATTTAGAAGAGAATTTGTTAAAAAATAAATATTTGAAAGAAAAAGTGCCAAAATTTTAGAACCGTCGATGAAAATTGTAGAAATCAGGAAAAAATTATCTGAGAACATTTCGGGAATTCAGAGATAATATTGTTGGAAATTCTAGAAATTTTAAAGTTTTCTTTTTAATTTTCTTAATCTCCAAAAAGTGTTACAATTTTTTTTTCAAATAAGTTAGAATATACATTTTTAAATGTTTTTAAATCTTAAGAAAATGTTAGAATGTGAAGAAAAATTACACGAAATTTGCAGATATCTGAAACAGAATATGTTGGAAAGAAAAATTAAAAATTATGATAGATAATGTTATTTTTATAGAATTTGGAAGAGATGGTGTTAAAAATTCGAAATAATTTGTTCACTTTTGAATTAATAATAATAATAATAATAGTCTTTATTTACGTATTGCCACTGATAATAATTATACATACATATTATAATAGATACATATAACTTACGTGGATGTAAGCGTCATAAATAAAAATTAGATACATTTTAATTTAAATAAAAAACGATTAGCACGTCATTTGTTAACAGATTAACAATATACAGTTTGAATAATTTTAATGTAAAGATATATAAATGAGGCGAAATTTCCAAATTTATCTATCATTAATAAATTCTTGATAAGAATAGTAACATTTTTGAATTAAATACTTTCTTGTTTGAGTTTTCAGTTGATTTAAGTTCACGCAATCAGTTATATAATGAGGCAATTTGTTATACACTACAATACAAGAATATTTAGCAGATTTTTTATAAATAGTGGTATTATGAGGCGTTTTTCGTAACATATTTTTAAATCTTGTAAAAAATTTTAAATTTTTAATTTTTTTCTCGAAAGTTAAGAATTTTATGAGAAACATGTTTAAATAAAAATTCTTCCGTTTTTCATTCCCTTTAACTTTTATTTAAAAAGTTTTGTAATATTTTTTATATTTAGAGAAATATCGGTAAAAGACAAAAAAATGCCTCGAGTAAACATCCACTTCCGGGTTATGAATATTTACCAAAAGCTTTTCAGCTCCAGTTTTTAACGTAGAAACCTTTAGTTTAAAGTTTCATCTCCATTGGATTATTCGTTTTTGAGATACAACGCCCACCGACAGACAGACAGACACACACACACACACACACACACACACACACACACACACACACGCACACACACACACACACATACACACACACACACACACACAGACACAACATTTTTTTTTCCAGAAATTAGTGTTTTGGGCTCAGGGGACCCCAAAACGGATATTTCCGCAAAAAAAAAATTCATAAAAAAATCACGAAAACAATACTCCCCTATATATACTATATAGGGAAAGTAATAAATTATTAACAATAGCCTTTTGGGTAAACCTCATAGTTTTGAAGAAATTGTAAGGGAAATATTATGATAGCAATATCACAATTTTTATATTTCTTTACATTTTACAACTTTTAATTAAAACCCTCGCTTATGGTTTACTGATTGGAAAGTCGAATAGAGGCCACCCATCCACCCTACGTATACATGATAACCTCAAATATTAATCGGTGATGATTTTGCTGCAAAAAACAATAAAATCTTATATCTAATAAAAAATAAAGCATAATCTAAATTTACGTTTAAATATAAATGTCCTTATATAGCTAATACTATCTATTTTATATTTGAAGTCTGTTTACCCATCCTCCTTAAAAATTGTATTAATTTCCTCATCAAAAACTTTACCTTTTGATTTTTTTTAATTCAAAAAGTTCTGTGCTAATTTATTTACTCCAAATCGCGAGACGATCAGTAATTGAAATTTATATGAATATGTAGGGTGGGTGGGTGTCCTCTATCTCACCTTCCAATCAGTAAAACATCACCAAAAATTATTTGTATAAATAAATCTCAAAAAATGCAATTATTTTGTCTTTATTTATATTTTACAACTTTCTGTTACAATTCTCCCTTATGTTTTGCTAATTAAAGGGTAAAATAGAAGCCACCCACCCACCCTACATATATATAATAACTTTAATTGCTAACCGTTGATGATTTTGCTGCTAAAAACCATCAAACCCTTCATGTAATAAAAAAGGAAACAAAATCAAAATGTAATTTTAAATATAATTAACTTTCTATAGCAAATCTTATCTAACTTATATTTAAAGTCTGTCCACTCATCATTCATCATATTTTACTAATTTACTCACTCAAAAATGCTTTCATTTTAATTTCATTTTTATTTAAAAAAAAATTGTAATTAATTTCATTGGATGCAATGAGACGATAAGGAATTAAAGATTATATGTATATGTAGAGTAAGTGGGGTGGTCCTCTATCCCACCCTCCAGTAAGGAAAATACCATCAAAACTTATTTGAGAAATTTGTTTGAATAAATTTATTAAATTTTACAATAATTTTGTAGTTCAACTTCATGATGGAAGTAAAGAAGAAGAAGAAGAAAAAAACTAGCAAAATATAGATATCTCTAAGTAAATTGTATTAATTAAAATGTCAAAGAATAATTTTTTAAGAATAATTCTAAAAATTTATATAAATAAAATCCAAGGAAATTATTATTATTCAAATGTTAAAAAGAAAAGAAATCTACAGTTTTCAGAAGAAAATAACTAAACCAAATCTAGAAACCACAAGAGAAATTGCAGGAGAATCTAGAGAAGAAAGTTCTTAAACATGTCGAAAGAAAAGTTTTTGTACAGAAAAATTATAGATGATCTTATAATAAAACTTAAAAAATAAACAATAAAAATTTGTAATTTCGAGAAAAAGTTTTATAAAATTCTATATAATTCAAATCTAGAAAAAATATACCTGTAGCTTTAAGAAAAATTACTCGACTAAAAACATAAAAACCTTAAATAGTAATTTCAAGAAAATCTTGAAAAAAAAATTAAAAAAAAGATCTCGAGAAGAAAGTTTTTAAGGATTTATAAAGAAAAGTTTTGTAAAGGAAATGACAAAACTTTTAGAAAATCTTGCATGATCTCGAAAATACTAATCAAAAAGTAGAGTTTGTACAATTCAAAAAAGTGGTAAAATATCTAACAATAATTAAAAGAAACTGCAAAATATAGCGATTTCTCTAAAAAAAATTAATTGATCAAAATGTTCAGAACAAATATTCTAGAAAAACTTTTATGAAAAAGCTATTTAAACTTTAGGACATCCAAAAAGTTTAATACAGTTTTAAGATCAAAATAACAAACCATTTAGAAACGTTGATAAGAAATTCTTGGACTCACTTGAAAACTAAATATATTTTTTTTAATTTCTTAATTTGATTGATCTTAATCACTTATGAAAAGTTTTTTAAATTAAAATAAATTAATTCTTATAAAGAGTTAACCGTTTAATTCGATTTTGTATTATTTTGCAATAAAATAATAAAAGTAAAAGGTAACTTTGCTGTTATAACTTTAGGAAAGTTTATTTATTTTAACTAATAATAATTAAAAAAAGCTACCTAAAGACTTTAATAAATTTTATTACATTTATTTTATTAGTTTAGATAAATAAGGTTAATTAAGTTGTCTCTCAACTGTTTGAAAAGTATTAGATTAGATCAGAAAATTTTCTATTTGATTAAATTTTTAAAAGCTAAATTCGAGCTATTTGTTAATTGTTTTTGTTCTAGTATTATTTACAAAAAAAGATCTTGTATTTCCAATTACGTAAAAACATTAAAAATAGTAAAATGTATTAAAATCCTTTAGTTCGTTGTAGAAAATTAAATAATAAATTTAAAAAATACAAAAACATTTCGTGAATCTTGTAGATATAGTTTTTTAATTTTTCTTTGTTAAAATAAAATAAGTGTAACAAGCTCATTTAAACACACACACGAATACACAAATAACACGGCTGAGGGACCAAGTGGTCTATAGCCAAATACAACTATTACTGCTACGAAAATAATTATTTAAGTTAATCTGAAAATTGTTGTTTTTCGAGTGATCAAATGTTTTTTATTCTACAATTGTTTCTTGAAATGTTTCAATAAACATTTAAAAAATCAATTATCTCTTGTTTAGAGAAAACTTTAACGGTTTCTTTATAATATTTGATATGATTTTTTTTTCTAATAAACAAAGTTTTCTTAAAGATTCTTCAAATGTTCTTTAAGATTTTACTTTTGTAGGACCCACGAGTTTTCTTAGGTATCAATAACTTTTCAACAATATATTTAAATGTCAAAATTTTCTAAAAAAAAATTCAAATCATTGATTTACGTTTTACAACATTTAATTAAAACCGTCGCTTGTTTTACTGATTGGAGGGTGGGTTAGAGGCCACCCACCCACCCTACATACACATAATAATCCAGGACTGCGCAAGCAGTATTTTGTTGATTTACATGATTTAAATAATTTAAATTTTATCTTCTCAAGAATTTAAAAAAATTGTTTCACTTCTAGTTTTCAAATCGGCAAGTATCTAGATAATCTAAGTTCCAACAATCCTCTATTATACACACTACAGTTTCTTCTACATATTCTTCTACAGAGCTTATATGTATCTTTAAAAACTTATTTTTCCTAATTTAATATCTCTTTGCATCAAATTTTCCAGTCATTTGTTTCCAAATTGGACATCCACATAATTTCATACTGCCTATAAAATCCTCCCAACTGAATAGGTTTTAGAATATTATTTTTACAATCGCATTGATGATAAACCATCCACAAAATACTGCTTGCGCAGTGATGAATTTCTATTCCACCTGTATCTTATTGATGTAAATCATCTAGAAAATACTGCTCGCGCAGTACTTCTTAAATGTAGGCATACATCACTGCGCAAGCAGTATTTTGTAGATAATTTAAGTCAATATTTATTCTTAACCACAAACATCCACAACTGCGCAAGCAGTATTTTGTAGATGTACATGATTTACATAGTTCTTGTTTAACTTATTTTATCTTCTCAAAAATTTAAAATTTTATCTCTAGATTTTAAATCAGCAAATATCTAGGTAATAATAACCCTCTTTTATACACACTACAGTTTCTTGTACATATGTGGGTGATGGTTATATGTATTTTTAGAAGCTTATCTTTTTTAGTTTAATATTTCTTTGGGTCACATTTACTTTCTTTCTTTTTTTCCAAAATTGGACATCCACATAATTCTATACCTAACGGAATAACTTTATAAATATTACTTTTACAATCGCATTAATGATAAACCATCCACAAAATACTGCTTGCGCAGTGATTAATTTCTAGTCTACAAGTATCTTATTTATGTAAATCATCTAGAAATATTCAAAAAAATTTACAATTTATTTCATTGGATACAACGAGGCGATAAGGAATTAAAGTTTATATGTATATGTAGTGTGTGTGGGTGGCCTCTATCCCACCCTCCAGTCAGAAAAACATAATCAAAAATTATTTGAAAAATTTGTTTGAATATATTTAGCAAAAATGTTATGTTTAATTACGTTTTACAACTTTTAATTTTCTGGCTTATGTTTCTCTGTTTGGAGAGTGGGTTAAAAGCCACCCACCCACCCTACATATACATATAAATTTAGAATTTAGAATTCAAAATTGAGCAAATTATTAAGAATAGCCTTTTTGCGTAATCCTCATAGTGTTTGAGAAAAATATAGGGAAAGTATTATGCTGGACACATCACCATTTTTTCAATTGCAGAATTGAAACAAACATAGTTATGTATGGTAGATGAATTTATCAAATTTATATTCTCATTATCTTCATGGAGAGTAATACAGATAAAACAATATGAAATCAGCAATATATTTACCTAAACAAAATGTATTAATTCTGTCACAATATATTAATTTATTCATTCAACACTTGTTGATGTTTTACTGATTGGAGGGTGGGATAGAGGCCACCCACCCGCCCTACATATGTTTATTAACTTAACCTACAAACCCTGGTTTAGTTTCCAAGAAAATAGTAAACAATTGAGTGGAGTGTTTACTTTTACTTTAACCAAATTTTGTTTTTAAAGTTTGTAACATCATCAAACATTTTAATTATAATATCTCGAGAACGAAAAAGAGGGTTAGTGAGATAAATTTTAAAAGTATATGTAGGGTGGGTGGGTGGCCACTATCCCACCCTCCAATCAATAGGACATAAACAAGCGTTTGATAAATGAATTTTAAAATATTACACTTGTAAATATTGTCGATATTTTCTTTCTTTTCGCGTCTTATCTACAAATAGTTTTTTTTTTAATATTAAATTATAAGAAGGGTGGGTTAATAACCACACATTTACATATACGTATATTTAACTACTTGGCCTCGTTTTATTTAAAAATAAATAGCAAAAATAGGACTTGTAGTACAGAATTGAAGAAAGAGTTTTAACGAAGGAAAAATATTCATGTATGATAGATGGCTTTGCTCAAACTATATTGCAATTAATACATTAATAAAAATAGTTATAAAATCAAATCTTTGAGAATTACATAGTATGTACATCTAAAATATGAATTAATTAATGTATAATTTAATTTAATAAATAAAGAAAAAATTGACAAAAAAGCAATTGACAAGTAAATTTAAAAAGTCGTTAATGAAGACGGAATATAAATGACAGGTGACAGTTGACTGGTATAAAATAACATTCGACAATATTTGACACTTGACAGAAGACATGAAACAAAAATAAATGGCGGCTGGGTGTCCACATTTCACCCTTCAGTTTTTATATTATAAATGCCTCCTTTACAAAATCTGAATTCTCTTTTATTTTTTTTGCTAAGAAGTTTAAATGCAAAGATTTAGATCTCTTGACAATATTTTTCTTCAATATGGTCCCTCATGATGCTGTTGTTATAGGGTAGGATAGTGGCCACCTACCCACCCTATATATACACTGAAACTTAAACTACAACTTTACTTTTCTAACGCTCAATCACTAATTTAACTTCCTGGAAACGTTGTGTTGTTTTCGAGGAATTAAAAGGTAAGATTATGGTTTATGTTTCTATGATTGTATAGGGTGGGTGGGTGGCCACTATCCTACCCTCCCATCACAACAACATAAGTCGATTATTTAGAATAAAAATATTTTCGTTTTAGTTTTTTAGCACTTTTCAAAATAGTTGTTTATGATGTAAAACCTGGAGGGTGGCCACCCACCCACCCAGCATATACATTTAAATCCAACTACAATCATGGCTCCAAAAATTTACTTTTATAACTCTTATTCACTCAATTAATTTACTGGAAACGATAGAAGTATTTGTGTTGTTTTTTTATAAAATTTTAAAAAGAGATTTTAGTTTTAAAATAAATATTTATGTAGGGTGGGTGGCTGTTCACTATCCTAACCTAAATTTCTTAAATCATAAACAATTAATTTACACAAATTTCATCAAGATAGTTTAACAACAACATGTTTATTGTAAAAGAGTTGTTTATGATGTCGTGATTGTAGGGTAGGATAGTGGCCACCCACCCACCCTACATATACATTGAAACTCACACGACAACCCTGGCTTTAAATTCTTGAAAACAGCCACACAAATACTACAATCGTTTTCAGAAAATTAAATAAGTGATTGAGAGTTATAAAATAAAAATATTAAGCCAGGATTGTAGATTAAGATTAAATAAATATATAGGGTGAGTGGATGGGTAGTCACTATCCCACCCTTTAATTCATATATCATAATTTACCCTTTTTTAAAATGGTGCTATACATTCTTAATTCTCATTCTATTTTTAACCTATAACCTATTACAAATGTTAAAATCGAAATCAAGTGTTGTAGATTAAGATTAAATAAATATGTAGAGTGGGTGGGCGTCCGCTATCTCACCCTCCAGTTTTTACCTCATTTTTTTATAAAAAAATCTTCTGTACAATCATAATTTTCTTTTAATTTCTTAAACTTAAGGTTGCCAAGAATTTTATATCTAAGGTTCTAAATGTCTTGATAAAACTTTTTTGCAAAAAAGTTGTTAATGATTTTGTATTTGGAAAGTACAATAGTAGCCACCTGCAAACTCTAAATATACATTGAAACTACAACCCTAGCCATACATTTATATATTTATATTCCTGGAAACGACAGCATAGTTTGTGTTGATGTTTTCTAGGAATTAAAAGGCAAGATTGTGGTTTTCCTGTGTTTATGTAGAGTGGGTGGGTGTCCACTATCCTACCCTCCCATCACAACAACATAACTCAGATTAAATTTAAAGAAATTCGTTTTATTTTTTTTTATACATAATAAATAAAAAAAAAAATAAAAAACGAATGGACAGTTAACAATAGACATAAGTTAGAGGACAGAAAAAACTTGATAGAAGGTATTTGGACAAATGATGACAAACGGCTTATAATAGAAAAAAGAGGGCTGAAAGACCACCGGTCGATAGCCATGGAGCAGAAGAACAAGAACATATCAGAATTGATTTTATTTTATCCATTACATGTATTAGATTTTATTTTCTGTGAATAAAGATGTTTAGTAGTAGTAGTAGAAAAAAGAAATAAAAGGCAAATCACAGAGAAGGCGGAATACAAATGACGGAAGATAAAAAACTAGTAACTGATAAAAAAAATGTAGATGAGAGACAAAACCATAAAACAAAATTGATAGATAATTAAAAGAAGATTGTTGACAGAAGACATTAGATAAAGGGCAAAAGAAAAACGACGGAAGGCAAGTGACAGATGTCAGACGATTAAACATAAACATGAACACAAAACACGAATGACAAATGTCAGATGATAATTGACAATATCTTGTAGCAAATGATAAATGAAAAAATACAATGCGGAATAAGATTGATAGAAAAATTTATTATACTATTAACTAGCAATTGTAAACTACAATACAAATGGTAAAGAAACATTGACTAAAGAGAATTGATAGAAGACAGAAGACAGAAGAAAATGAAAATTGACTATCAATAAATAAATTTATTATATATTGAAGAATACAATCAAGAAATGTCAATTGATATATGAAGAAAAATAGAAGATAATCAAAGACAGAAGGTAATTAACTGACGACAGTGAATAGACACATAAACAGAAGACATGAGACAAAGGGTAGAAAAGAATTGACAGAAGGCAATTGATAAAAAAAATTAACAGAAGGCATGAGTTAGAGGGCAGAAGAAATTTGGCAGAAGGTAATTGAAGGATGATAAACCACTAATGATAGAAAAAAAATAGAAGGCAGATCACAGAGAAGGCGGAATACAATTGATGGAAGATAAACAAAAATATTAACTGATGAAAAATTTCAGATGAGAGACAACACAAAAAAGCAAAATTATTAGATAATTAACAGAAAATAGTTGACAGACGGCATTAGATAAAGAACAGAAGAAAAACGACGAAAGGCAAGTGATACCAGACGTTAAAAAAAGTATAAAGCAGTTAACAAAAGACGAAATACATGGCAGAAGACGATTGAAAAAGTTTTGTTGTAAATGATGGAAAAAATAAAATTGACAAAAAATGTATTAGTCTTTTAACTAATAAAATTGTTATATGATCGATGATAAAACAATGGCAAGCGACAGAGATCAATAAATAATTTGTTAACCAATGAGAGATTACATTTAAAAATTTGACAGAATGACAAGATATTTAGGAGGAAAAATTAAGAAGAAAAAATAAGAAGAAAAATAGAAGACTGCCAGAGACAGAAGGTGGTTAACAGATTACAGTTAACAGATGCATTAAGAAAGAAAAGTCAATTGACAGAGGACATGAGACAAAGAGCAGAAGAAAATTAACAGAAGACAATTGATAAATGACAGACGATTAAAAATTTAAGTCAGTCAATAAAATGCAAAGTACAACTGAGAGATGATAATTGACACAATCAGTTTACCAACAACTAGATTTATGCAAGCCTGTTCATATCAAAATTCCTTTCTTCTTCGATGAAGTTAATTTTTAATTATTATTTTCTATTCCACTTATTTTCAAATAAACTCTGAGATAATGAATTAATTGGAGGACGTCACCTATCCTACAAATATATAATATTACTTTAGCTCCTGTCACTGTTTGTTGAGATATAAAAGTATTGAAAAAAGGTGCTTAAAACTGCAGCATATTTAAAGACTTTAAGGAGTGGTAAAATATCTTTTAGATACGAAAGAAGCTTAACAAGTTTGTAAAAAATCTCCAGCAGTGTTTTTGCCCATGTGGAATGTTAAATGTAAATTAACATAAACCAATTATTTTAACATAAACAAAGATTGCAATATGCTATATGTCACTTGCCATCTGCAGTCTGTCATTTGTTTTCAGTCATTTGTCATGTGTCATCTGTCATCTGTAATCTGTCATTAATCATGTATCATTAATAAATTATCGTTTGTCATTTGCCATCAGCGATTTTTTATTTGTCTTCTGTCACTTGTCCTCTGTCACCAGTCACCTGTCATCAATCATTTGCAATCTGCTAGTATTTGTCATTTGTTATTTATCATCGGGAATTTTATTATCTGCAATTTGACATCTGTAAACTCTCATTTGTTATTTGTTATCTTTCATTTGTCACCTGTCATTTTCCATTTATCATCTTTTATATCTATCCCAATTTGCATTTCCCCTTGCTCTTTTCTCTCTCTTTTATTCTACCCCTGTCTCTCTCTCTCTCGATCTCTTGCGTTATCTTTCTTATACTCTTGCTCTCTCTCTCTTACTCTCTCTCTCTTTTCCCTTATTCGTATTATATTTTTCAGAATTTTTTGATTATCTAAAATGTTGTATTCATTTTAGGAACTAATACTAGTATTTTAGGAAAATAGTCTCTTTTTTATCATCTTCATGACAGACAACAGTTGATATGAAGATATGAGATAAAGAAGAAAATTGAAAATTGACAAAAAAGCAATTGACAAGTAATATATGACTAAAAAGTTGAAAGTCGTTAGTGAAGACGGAACGTAATTGACAGATGACAGTTGACTGGAATAAAGTATTCGACTACAATAGTTGACACTTGACAGAAGGCATAGAATTTAAAAAATGACAAATGACATATTATGTTTAATAAAAACACGAATAGACAGTTAACAGAAGACATGTGTTAGAAGGCAGAAGAAATTTAACCGAAGATAATTGAAGGATGAAAAACGACTAATGAGAAATAGAAAGCATATCACAGAGAAGGCGGAATACATTTGGAAAATAAAAATAAAACTAATAACTCATGAGAAATGGCAGATGATAGACAAAACAAGAAAGCATAATTGATAGATAATTAACAGAAGACAGTTGACATAAGACATTAGATAAAGGGAAGAAGAAAACAGACGGAAGACAAGCGACAGATGCTAGACGATAAAAATATAAAGCAATCGACAAAAGATAAAATACAAATTACAGATGGCGATTGACAGATTGTAGCAAATAATAGAAAAAGTAAAAGACGGAATAAAATTGACATTTTATTTGTTAGTTAACACTTATTAAGCAATGGCAGTTGTCAGATAGATTATAACTGGCAAACAAAAGTTGACAAATAAAAACTAATAGATGACAGATGATAAAAGAACATGACAATTAACATAAATAATTTTTTACCCTATGAGAAACTACATTTAAAAGTTATAACATGACAGAACAATAGGATATATAGAAGAAGATGGGAGTTAACACATGAAGAAGACGACTAAAAAAGATCAGATGACAGTTAAGTCATGCATAAACAAATTATAATTGACAGAAGACATAAGGTAATAATGTAATGAAGGTATAAGAAAATTTACAGAAGACAATTGATAAATAGCAGACGTTAAAAATAAAATATAAGTCAGTTGATTAATACAAATAAAGTACAACCGACACATGACAGTTGCCATATTCAGTTTACTAACATAAGATGACAAAGGACATTTGACACTTGACAAAAGACATTAAATCTAAAATAGATGAGGCAAATAAAAGACAGAACAAAAAAGCAAAATTGATAGATAATTAACAGAAGATAATAAAATGTATTAAAATCCTTTAGTTCGTTGTAGAAGATTAAATAATAAATTTAAAAATACGAAAACATTTCGTGAATCTACAACTGTTGTAGATTCACGAAATGTTTTCGTATTTTTAAATTTATTAACAGAAGATAGTTGACATAAGGCTTTAGATGAAGAGCAGAAGAAAAACGTCGGGAGGCAAGTGACAGATGCCAGACGTTATAAAAAAAAAGCAGTTGACAAGACGAAATACAAATGACAGATGACAATTTAAAAAAAAATGTAGCAAATGATGGAAAAAATAAAATTGACTGAAAAATAATTTATTGGTCTGTTAACTAATAAGAAATTACTGTCGTAAGCTATTTTATAAATGGCAACGAAAATTTATTAGATGACACATAAAAAAAGAAAATGACAATTGGCAGATATCAAGAAATAATATCAATAAGAGATTCCGTGTAAAAGTTGAAAAAAAAGTTGACAAGAAAAATTGATGACGACCAAAGACATAAGGTGGTTAACAGATGATAATTAACAGATACATAACGAAAAGACAGTTGTTAGAGAACATGAGACAAAGGGCAGGAGAAAATAAACAGGACGCAATTGATAAATGACACACGATAAAAAACAAAAAAATAAAAGTCAGTTGATAAAAAGCAAAGTACAACTGACAGATGACAGTTGACACAATCAGTTTACTAATAAAAGATTGTAACCAGATTTATACAAGCCATTTGATCTCAAAATTAACCTTGAATTATTACTATTTTCTATTTCACATACTTGCAAATAAACTCTGAGATAATGAATTAATTGGAGGGCGCCACCTACTCTACAAATATATAAACTTACTTTAGCTGCTGTCGCTGTTTCAGTTTGTAAGTTTGATTTTGGATTAAATTTCAATAAGATTTTAAGTTTAAATTTAAATGTAAATTGAGGTAGTTGCGTTGCCACTAATCCACCCTTCAATTATTTTAACATAAACAAAGATTTGTCACTTGCAATATGCTATACGCAATGTGCAATCTGTCATTTGTCTTCAGTCATTTATCATGTGTCATCTGCCATTTGTAATCTATCATTTATCATTAATGATTTATCATTAGCTATTGATAATTGGTACATAGTGTCCGAAACGTACATTTAGCTGTGAAAAAATAAACAGTAATGAAATATTTATCATCTGTCATTCGCCATCAGCGATTTATTTTTCCTGTGTCCCTAGTCATCTATCATCTGTCACCAGTCACCTGTAATCAGTCAATTGCAATCTGGAATCTGTTATTTGCAATCTGCCATTTGTCATTTGTTCTTTATCATCTGGAATTTATTATCTGCAATTTGGCATTTACAAGTTGTTATTTGTCATTTGTTATATTCCATTTGTCACCTATCATTTGTCATCTTTCATATCTATCCCAATTTATACCATATACCATATATATTTATAAAATTATAAACTCAAATTGTCATTCCGCTTTCATAAAATTAACATGCTCTCTTTTGTTTTCCTTTGCTTTCTCTCTTGCTTTCTTTCGTTCTCTCTTTTGCCCTCTGTCATTCTCTATCGCGTTCTCGATGCTCTCTTTCTTTTATTGGATTCCTCTCTTTCACTCTCTCTTGCTCTCTTTCATTCTCTCTTGCTCTTTTTCGTTATCCCTTGCTCTCTCTCTTGCTTTCTTTAATTCTCTCTCTTGCCCTATATCGTTCTTTTGTGTTCTCCCTTGCTCTCTTTCACTCTAACTTACTCTCTTTAGTTCTACCTTGCTCGCTCTTGATCTCTTTCGCTCTCATTCGCCCTTTGCTCTCTATTGCTCCTTTTCGCACGGTCTTGCTCTGTTTTGCTCTCTTTCGCTCTCTTTTGTTCACTCTTCCTTTCATACGCTCTCTTTCTTACTCTCTCTCTCACACCCACATTCATTCTTGTTCGTATTTATTTTGCACTCATTTTAGGAACTAGTACTAGTATTTTATAACACTAGCTCCTTTTTATTATCATCTTGATGAAAGACCACAATTGATCCTTGACAAAAGACATGAAAGACCTAAAATAAGGAACAGGAAAAAAGTAGCGAAATGCAATCGAGTGTACAAGTCTTTCGAATAAAGCACTTTTAAGAGTATTAAAAACTATTCAAAAATCGATTGTGGCAGATGACCATACAGTTGACGCCAAAAAAGATGTAATCAACACATGACATGTTGTACATGATGGGAAAATAGAATACCGACAGTCGATAGAAGACAATGAGAGATAGAGGACACAAAAAATTTGGTAGAAGGTAATTGAAGGATGACAAACGACTAATGATAAAAATAAAATAAAAGGCAGATCACAGAAGGCGTTAGACAAATGACAGATCACATGTGATAAAAGATAAAAGACATTTGACGGTAAACAAAACACAATTGACAATGGACAAAAATAACAGATGACACATAATTTATGATGGTGATGAAAGAAGGTGGAAGACAAATAACAAAAGTCAGTTTATGGACAACAGTTAAAAATCTGTTAACTTATAAAAAGTGGCAGATGATAGTTGATATCTAACAAACAAATAGCAGAAGAAATTTGATATAAAGTAATAGACAAATGACGGCTGACATCTTATATGTGATACACAAATAGAAGGAAGTTAATAAAAGGGGAAATATAATTCATAGATATTAGTAATCAGATGGGAATCACTTGTCTTTAACATAAGCGACGATAAATGGCAGTTTACACTTGACAAAAGAAAGAGAACAAAATATTGTTACTAGTATTGCAAGGCATTGACGGAAAACAGATGATAAATGATAGAAAGATGTAATTATCAATTAACTGATCATAGACGATAGGTAAGAGTTGATAGTTTATAGAAGGCAAAAGAGAAGGGATAAAGGGATCGAAAGAAAGTTGAAAAAGACAATCGCTAAGTGATAAATAATATATAGTAAAAAAAAATAGAAGACAAAAACAGAAATGACAGATAAATAATAAAGATGTAATGCAGTGAAAAGCTTATATATTGTCAATAATCTACTAACTGATGATACACAAAAACTTTGCGCCACGCTTAAGCAACCTTGCCACAGACAGAAAATAATTTGTAAACTGATGATAAATAACAAATTAAGGACGAAATATAAAGGGCCAAAGAATTGTCAAAAGGCAATTGATAGACGATAATTGACAATGGACAGAAGGCAGTTATAATATATTATCCGGTTACAGTAATATTTAACAGTTGATCTTTGTCAGGATTTAGAAAACATAAGATAAGACAGAGAAAATTAAAAGATATGAGAGAACATACAAAAAAAAGAAAAGACAATTAATGAAAGATGCGAACGAATAGACTAAAGGTAGTTAAGATATGACAGTTGACGATAGACATAAAACATAAATTAAATGGCATTATCAGAATGCAACTAACAGATGACTTTATATATAATACATAAATAGAAGACAAATAGTGACAGCAAAATATTTTAAATTTGAAACTATAGTCACTGAATAAATTCTGTGTGTGATATTAACAAAGTATAGTTTTATTGATTCCTGATTCAGAAAAATATTGACGAAGGGCAATTGACAGATTACACATTATTGACAAAAGATGGAAAACAATTGACAGGTTTACAACCTGTTGACTAATATAAGACGATTGTTGACATTTGTCAAAAGATATAAACAATACAATAGTGGATAGAAACAATTAACAGTATATAAATAAGAGATATGGGATATAATATATCTGATAGGTAAATAGCAGACAGTTGACAGTTGATAGTTGGCTTACTATTGAATGGTTAAAAGCTGAACAAAACCCACATTTGAAGGAATATCATCATATGATAATCTACACAGACTCTGTATAATTACTGAATGATTACTAGCTGATGAAGATAATATTAAATCATCATTCCTAAAATATTGCTCCAAGATTATTAAAGGCCTTAAAAAGCTGCTCTGATTCCTGTAAGGTTTATGAAGTTCATTCCACAACATCTTCACATCAGGATCAAATTGTATGGTTGAAATACATCCACCTCTCCAGGGAACAGTTGCCTAACCGATATCGTAGGATTAGAACCCAATCGTTGCACAGTAATATTACTTTTGTTCTTCAATTTTTTTGACTTTTCCACAGTGTCCTTTACTGTCTCTACTTTTGTTATACGCTTAAAAGAAACTGACAACTGTTTGCTGATATTTCTTCTCTACATCATTACTACATTCAATTGCTACATTTAGAATTAAATTATTATAGCCATAGAATCTGAAGGGTTCTCCTCATGAGAATCTGTCGAAGACTCACTTTTTACCTAAATTTATTTGTGTTTTTGACAGTTTCTTCTTCTTTTCAATTTGCTCCTTTTCTGTTTGGTCTTTATTGCGAGCAAGAATTAGTTCCTCAGCTTGGGATTTATCCATAATTTTGATATTCTGGAAATTTCTGGAAATGTAACAGTCTTTTTCTATATACCAAAAAGAAGTTATCACTATTTTCTTTACGGTCCTCAGGATTTTTCAATACAAGGGTGACAAAATATCGGCACAGTTTACAAAAAATGCAACTATCGTGCAGGAATTTGAATTTCATTAAGTGCAACATTTAAATCATCAGATTCTTGCCCTAAATAATGAATATGGTTCCTAGCCAACCTACTCTTGCACATTGCACACACAATTAATTGTTCTACAGATACATTACTTCACAAATTACTATTGAGTGTAATCCAGGATTTCCCAAGTCAATATTCAACGCTTGGAACACAGATTTCCTCATTTTAATTAACCATTTTCGTTTTAGGATGTTTGATTTTACAGCAGCCCAACACGTGACAATTGTTTTGCCTTAGACCAGACGCTACCAGACTATTTATTTCCAAGGATTTATTACTGATGTATGGTGAAATAGAATGGATTTTCTGTTCACATAACGGTAATATGCATCGCACAAGCAAGAATCTTGAGTTGAGTTGAGTCTTGAGTTTTTCTCAATGGATAAGACTTTATTATTTTATTTTGACAATCTATGCTTTTCATTTGAGTAATGTGGCAAGGGTGTATTAAACAGTTGAAACTTCCCCAAACAGTATGAACATTCATCTTTACACAACCGGCCTGGAAGTATGCTGAAAGAGTTGGCCTTTTCAGGAAAAAAAACAATAATTTGTTAATCTCTTCCTCAATGGTACTTGTATCTCTATCTAAAGTACGCTCACTACTGCAATAAATGTTAGAGTGATTAGAATAGTGTGAATTGTGCTGTGCACCAGCTGTATCTGCAGAATGATTCCTATGATAAGATTTTCATGAATTTCAGTCAATGCAGATTCTTAGGCTTCTTTATAAACTTGTTTTCTTCTTTTTCTTTTATATCATATTCAATATTGTTCCCACAAAGATTTACTTTATATGACATTTGATAGTTGACACTCGAAAGAAAGACAATACCAATAGAAGAAAAATGTTTGTCACAAAAGAAAAATTAACAGTTGACAGTTTACAGATAAATAAAGAAAAAACAGTTGACAGAATACATAAGACAAACAGTAGAAGAAAATTTATAAGAGGCAATTGATAAATAACAGACAATATAAAATATAAGTGACTCGATAAAATGAAAAATGCAACTGCCATATGACAGTTGAAATAAGCAATTTATTGACATAAGATGGCAGAGGACAGATATGAAGAGGGCAGAAGAAACTTGACAGAAGGTAATTGAAGGATGGCAAAAAATTAATGATAGAAAAAATTGAAGGAATATCACAGAGGATGAAGAATTGAAGGATGACAAATGACTAATAATAGAAAAAATAAATAGAAGGCAAATCACAGAGAAGGCGTAACATATAATAAAAATGGCAAAGAAAAATTAATAGATGACAGATGACAAAAAGAAAATGACAATTCACATATATTAATAAAAAATTGAAAGAAAAGTCAACAGAACAACAAGATATATAGGAGAAAAAAAAAGAGATGACAGTTGATATATGAAGAAATATAGAAGACGACCAAAGACTGAATGAAGATGACTGAAAATACAGTTAACAGAGGACATGAAACAAAGGACAGGAGGAAATTAGCAGAAAGTAATTGATAAATGACACACGATAAAAAATAATAAGTCAGTTGATAAAATGCAAAGTACAATCTTTAAATATTATTAAAATTATTTAAATATTATTATTATTATTAAATTAAATTAAATAAACAAAGTTTATATCACTCACTTTATTATTCTTAGTGGCTAAAGTTTTGACACAATTTCGCTGGTCATTAGTTTGATAATGTGTGTTGAAACTATAGTCACTAAGAATAATAAAGTGTGTGATATAAATAAAGTTTATTTAATTTAATTTAAAGTTATAAAATATGTACCACAAAGTGAAAGCCTCTACAATCAAGTATTTGACAGATTATCGTCGACACAATCAGTTTACTAGCAAACCAGATTTATACAATCATTTTCAACTCAAAATCCCTTTCTGTTTCCAAAATTAACTTTGAATTATTAGTTTTTAAATTAAAATTTCAATGTAACTTAACATAAACCAATTATTTTAACATAAAAAAAGATTGCAACATGCTATATGTCACTTGTCATCTGCAATCTGTCATTTGTCTTCAGCCATTCATTATGTGTCATCTATTCTATCATTTATCATTTGTCATTTGCCATCACCGATTAGTTATTTGTCCTCTGTAATTTGTCATCTGTCACCAGTCACCTTTCATCACTCATTTGCAATCTGTAACCTATTATTTGCAATCTGCTATTTGTCATTTGTTATTTGTCATCTGGAATTTTATTATCTGCAATTTGACATCTGTAAACTGTCACTTGTTATTTGTTATCTTTCATTTATCACCAGTCATTTGCCATTTGTCATCTTTCATATCTATCCCAATTTATATCATATCCCATATTTATACAATTATAATCACAAATTGTCATTCCACTTTTATAAAATGTTCTCATCCTCAATTTCTTCCTTTTGTTCTCCTTGCTCTCTCTTGCTTTCTTTCATTATTTCTCTTGTCCTCTTTCGTTATCTCTTGCTGATTTTCGTTCTCCCTTGTTGTATCTTGCTCTTTATCGCTCTCTTGCGTTCTCGCCTGATCTGTTTTGTTCTCCATTGCTTTTTTTCGCTGTTTTTTGTTTTTCATCGCTCTTTCTTGCTCTCTTTTGTCCTCCCTTGCTCTCTTTCGCTCGTTTTTAATCTTCCTCGTTCTATCTTGCTCTCTTTAATTTTCTCTTGCTCTTTTTTGTTCACCCTTGCTCTCTCTTGCTTTCTTTTATTCTCTCTCTTGACCTCTATCACTCTCTTTCACTCTGTTTTGCTCACTTTTGTTCTCCCTTGCTGTCTTTCGCTTTCTCTTGCACTCTCTTGCTCATTGTTTTCACACGAATTCTCCTTCTCTCTTTCTTGCTCCCTTTCGTTCTCTCTATTTTTATATTGCTCTCTTTTGGTCTCTTTCATTTTCTCTTGCTCTTTTTCTTTCTCCCTTGCTCTCTCTTGTTGTTTTCCACACGCTATTGCTCTCTTCTGCTCTCTCGTGCTCTCTCTTGCTTTCTTACATTCTCTCTCTTGCCCTTTTTAATTCCATCTTTTACACTTGTATTTTCTCATGCTCTCTATCGCTCTTTTGCATTCTCCCTTACTCTCTTTTGCTCGCTCCTGCACTCTTTTGTTCTGCCTTGATCTCTCTTGCTCTCTTTCGTTTTCTCTTGCTTTCTACCGCCCTCTTGCATTCCCCCTTGCTCTCTTTCACTGTCGTTTGTTCTCCCTTGCTCTCTCTTGATCTCTTTCGCTCTCTTTCGTATTTCCTTGCTCTCTCTCTCTATCTAGCTATCTCCCTTGCTTGTATTTTCCAGGATTTTTGATTGTCTAAAATGTTGCATTAATTTTAGGAACTAGTACTAGCATTTTAAGAAATTAGTTTTTTTTATTATCTTGATGACAGACGACATTTGATACTTGACAAAAGACATAAAATAAGGAATAGAAAAAAATTGCGGAATGCAATGACTTGTTGTACATGATATGAAAATAGAAGACAGACCGTTGATAGAAGACTTAAGAGATAGAGGGCAGAAGAAATTTAATAGAAGATAAGTAAAGCATGACAAACGACTAATGATAAAAAATAAAAGACAGTTCACAGAGGGCGTTAGACAAATGACAAATCACATGTGATAAAAGATAAAAGACATTTTTCGAAAAACGGTAGACAATTGACAGAAGGCAATTGACAAATAACGGATGACAAATAATTTATAATAGACGATAAAAGATGAAAGATAAATGACAGCAGTCAGTTAATAAATAATAATTTGTTAACAGTTTGACAAATATCTAATAAAAGAAGAAAGTTGAGAGTTTACACTTGAGAGAAGGCCAAAGAAAAAATACAAGTGACAGAATGCAATTGTCAGATAATAGAAGATAATAGAATTTTTTGACAGAATAATAGGTAAAGAATTGTCAATTCTGGATGAAACCCACATTTGAAGGAATATTATCATATGCTCTTAATCTATCCTAAAAATCCTGGGTATAATTGACTGAATAATTACTAGCTGATTAAGATAATAACAAGTCACCATTCCTAATCACTTCTGAAGTCTATTTCACAACATCTTCACCTCAGGATCAAATTGTATGGTTGAAATAGATTATACCAACATTCTAAAGTTCGCTCTTTAGCATTATGAAATTCTACATTTCCACTAAAAAGCACATCCTCCTTTCCGGGGAACAGTTGCCTAACCAATATCGAAGGATTAGAACCCAATCTTTGTACAGCAATATCACTATTGTTCTTCAAGTTCTCAGACTTTTCCACAGCATCTTTTACTGTCTCTACTTTTGTAAAAGAAACTGACGACTGTTTGCTGATCTTTCTTCGTGTTATCTCTAAATCATTACTACATTTGGAATTAAATTATTATAGTCAGTCATGTAATCTGAAGGGCTCTCATCAAGAGAATCTGTTGAAGCACTCTACTTTTTGATTCATCCTCATTACCTAAATTTATTTGTGATTCCAGAACAACTCTAAATTATATTGTGTTTTTTCTTTTTCTTTTCAATTTGTTCCTTTTCTGTCTTGTCTTTATTGGCAACAGGAATTGATTCCTCAGCTTGGAAATAATAATTTTAATATTCTGGAAAAATTTCTAAATTTCAAAAAGACGTTATTACTATTTTCTTTACATGAGGTGGCAAAATATCGACACAGTTTACAAACAACTGGCTATTGTGTAATTTAACAAGAATTCAAATTTCATGAAGTGCAGCATTTAAATCTTTAGATTGATAATGAATATGGTTCCTAGCCAACCTCCTCTTGCACACTGTCTACATCGTTAAATGTTTTAAAGATGCATAATGTTCCTCACAAATTAGCAATGGGTGTAATCCAGGATTATCCAAGTCAATATTCAACAAACAACTTGACATACAGATTTCTTCATTTTAATTAACCATTTTCGTTTTAGGATGTTTGACGAGACCTTGGTTTTACCTTGGATCAGGCACTACCAGACTATTCCACATAACGGTAACATTTATCACACAAACAAGAATCTTGTGACAAGATTTTATTATGGCGGTCTAGGCTTTTCATTTGAGTAATGTGACAAAGTGTATCGAACAGTCGAAACTTCCATAAACAGTGTGAACACTCATCTTTATACAACCGGTCTGGATACATGTTGAAAGGGCTGGCAATAATTTGTTAACCTCTTCCTCAATGGTATTTATATCTCCATCTGAATGTTGTGCTCACTACTGCAATCCATTTAGAGCAATTAATAGTGTGATTTGCATTGCGCGCCAGCTATATCTGAAGATTGATTATAATGATGAGATTACCATGTAGAGTTTCCCTTTTGAATTTCAGTTATTGCAGATACTTCAGCTTCTTCATCAAACTGTCTTCTCCTATTTGTTTTCTTCTTTTTCTTTTATATCAGTATGGTTCCCAAAAAATGTGCAGTGCATATATTGTAATCATCATGATATTGCTGGTCCTTTTTTGTAGATAAGGGGTTTTTTATTTTTTCTATATCCTCAGGATCTATTACTTCATTAAAATGTTTCTTCATAAAATCTATTAACTTATCTGTTTTAGATAGGGGTATTTCTTTGGAGGTTGGTAAAGGAAATCCATGTTAGAATGTTCACATTTAAGTTCTGTGGTTGGTTTTGCATTATTTTCATCTTTAGTTTCTGCAGACAAATTTGAGTGAATATCGAATACCTTGTTTGATTTACCAGATTCTAAATATAAGTTTCCTTTAGTTTGTGCTCTTTCTTCAAAGCCAGTTCTTTAGTTGAATGACAAATAACAGATGCTAATAAAGAGATAAGGACAATTGATAACAACCATTTAACAATCTGTTGATATAAGATGATAGACAAAAGTTTTTCTTGACAGAATATTTTCAAGTCAAGATGGCGGCCCAGCTAGGTCGTTCATTTTCAGACAGTGATTTAAATCATACTGCGATAGATTTAAATAAAGTGTGCCTTGTGTGCAATTTAAGTGTTGAACACGATAGCTTCAAATGCTGCATTTGTGACCTAGATTACCACCGACACTGTGTTAAATCGGATGATAAGTTTGGTGTCCCTGCGTGTTCCCGGTGTGAGAAGAACGGGATACAAAAGTGTTCACTGCAATTATTAATATTTATGAAGAAAGAAATATCAGAACTGCGAGAAACAGTGAGTAATCAAAACAAGTTAATTTCAAGGCAAAAACTAGAAATTAATAATTTAACCTATGAAATTAAAACCATTAAAAATAAACAGATAAGTGAAGTTGAAAACTCAAACTACAGTGATATGCAAATCAGAACCCAGAAAATAAACAAGTCTAAGTTAGGCCCCTCTGCAATAGATGGATCTGCTGCGGATGTTGAGACTGTAGAGAACGCAAATATCAAACTCCAAACACCACGAAAAACAAAAATTGGAATTTCTCCAAAAAAAGGTGAATTCTCAGCCAGCGCACCGGCGAATAATAATGATAAAAATGAATTAAATACCGAGGCCTGGACCGAAGTGAAAAGAAAAAATAGGAAATCACACTCCTTCACAGGAACAGGGAATGCAGAAGGACTGCCAGTAGCAAGTGTGCAACAAAGAAGATGGATCTTCGTATCACGACTGCATAAAGACGTCACAACGGATGCACTAACAGAATTCCTAAATTGTAAAGCGGGAGCGGCATCCTATGTAGTTGAAAAATTACAACCGCGGCAAGAGAATGCAAATTACTCCTCTTTTAAAATTGGAGTTCCTGTGGAGATTTCTGATGTCGTGATAACGAAAGATTTCTGGCCTGAGAAATCATTTGTAAATAGGTTCTATTTTAAACAGAGTGAAAAACGACAAAGGAGTCCGAATTTTCACTCCAGTCCACGAACAACCCAAGTGCCGTAACTTCAAATAGTAAAGCTTTGAAGTTATTACACCAAAATACTCAAAGCATTGGAAACGCTATTAACAACATGGAAGCCCTCATCGAGGATATCAATGGATGTCATGTCCTAGGAATTACGGAACATTGGCAAACATTGGACCGACTAGAAGTGATAAACATAAAACATCTTCGTCTAATTTCAAGCCATTGCCGGCCGACAGGACAACATGGCGGTGTGGCACTTTATGTCCACGAACATATTTTCGCTAAAACGTTAGACTTAAGTGCAATTAAATGCGATCGTCTTTTCGAGTGCGCGGGAGCGATAGTAAGTGCGGCCAATGTAAAAGTCAGCGTAGTAGTTATTTATAGACCACCTACGGGTGATATAGACACATTCTATGAATTATTTGAGTCATTATTAGTAATACTTACAAACCTAAATCATACTTTCTTTATAATGGGCGATTTTAACATAAATTTTCTCAGTAAATGTAAAATTACAAATGAATTTTTAGGAATTTTAGATTCATTTGACTTAATCCACACAATAGATGAATGTACACGTATTTCACACAATTCTCAATCCTGCATTGACAATATTATCACAAATACTAAAACAGGGTTTGTATCATCGGTAATTCATGCAGCAATTTCAGACCATTCTGCACAACTCCTGCAATATTCTGTAGATGTTGTGACAAAAAACAATGCAAAGAAAATCAGAATATTTTCGGAAATAAATATGAAAAATTTTACCATTGATTTAAAAGATGAACTATTTTCAGACGTTTATAACACCGCAGATGTATGTGGTAAATACACACAATTTATAAATATACTTTCGAACTATATTAACAAACATTTTCCGCTAAAAAAAGTTGTGAAAGGAAATCGTAAAATTTATCAAACTCCCGAACTTAATTATCATAAAGAAAGAATGCTTCTTTTTCAGACAATATCAAAACGTCAACCAGAGTATACATACATTTTTAAAGAAGCACAAAAATTGTACGTTACATTATTAGCTTCTGAAAAAAACAAACAAATAGAATTTAAAATAAATCACTCAAAAAATAAATCACGAACCACTTGGAATATCATATCAGATATCGTCAGCTCCAAGAATAAAAATAACAATAATTTGCCTGAAACTAATAATTTCAAAGAACTCGCAAATGATTTCAATTTAAATTTCAACAACAATAACTTAAATGATTTACCACATAATATTAGTACTAACTATACTTCTAATATACCATTAAACTCAAACTCAATATTCTTTGAACCAGTAACCGAACAAGAGTTAAGAACTTTAGTATTAAAAATGCAGAATAAGAGGAGTGCAGGATACGATGAAATACCTGTATGTGTTATAAAACAATGTATAGAAACTATTGCGAAACCATTATGTGACATAATTAATAAATGTATGGAAGATGGCATTTTTCCAGAGAAGCTGAAATACGCTATAATTACACCGGTTTATAAAAAAGGAGACAAGGATGATAAAAATAACTATCGGCCAATAAGTATTCTTTGCACATTTTCAAAAATATTTGAATTAGTTATTGCCAAAAGAATGGTAATTTTTTTTAATAAATATAAATTATTTGCTAAAAGCCAACATGGATTTTTAAGTGGAAGAAGTACAGAGACTGCAATATTACACTTTACTAATTATATACTAAAGTCATTGGAGAATGGAGATATTGCATGTGGAGTGTTCCTGGATCTATCGAGAGCCTTTGATACTATTGACTTCCCTTTACTATTATCAAAACTATACCAGTATGGTATACGCGGTGTAGCTCAGACATTAATAAGATCGTATCTTTACGGTAGGAGTCACTCGACTAAATTATCTGACACAATCAAGGGGGTCGATGTCATATCTGAGGCCCTGCCTATTTCCAGGGGCATACCACAAGGTAGTATTCTCGGGCCATTACTATTTGTAATATTTATAAATGACCTATCATTTACCTCACCAAATGACATATGTGTACTAAACTATGCAGATGACACGAACGTACTAATACAAGCAAAGACATATAGAGATCTGACCATCAAAGGTACAAATGCTATGATCTTATTTGAAAACTGGTTTAAACATAACAAATTAAAATTAAATCCCGATAAAACTAACTGCGTCTTTTTCAAAACTAATCAACGTTTACATACACCAGAAAATATTAATTTAAACAATAACTCTTACCATTTTTCTCCATCAGTAAACTTTCTAGGCATTACTTTAGATGAAACATTAAGCTATTGTTCGCAAATTGATGTTGTTTGCAAAAAAGTGAACAAAAATTGTTACGGATTACGAGTGCTTATAAAATCGACTAATTATAATATAGCTAAGTTATTTTATTTTGCCAACGTTTATTCACATATTAGATATGGTATAATTTTTTGGGGTAGTAGCATTGACGTAAATAAGGTTTTTATCCTACAAAAAAAAGCTATTAGAATTTTATACAAATTAAAATACCGCGCAAGCTGTAGAGGTATTTTTAAAGCAAATAATTTGTTAACAACCATAGGTTTATATATATATGAATGTGCAAAATTTGTTTGGAATCATTCTGATATTTTTGAAAATTCTTTACTTCGGAATACATATAACAGTCGTCATGGACAACAATTTACTCTATCGCGGCACAGATTGAGAGCATCTGAAAAAGGTGCTTACTATTCCTGTGTAAAAATAGTAAACAAACTGCCGAAATCAATTAAGGAGATCCAAATTTTATCAAGTAGAAAAAATGCACTATTTAAATTTATTTGTTCGTTAGAGCCCTATACTATGTCGGAATATTATAGCTATACTACAATTTAAATTAATTTCTTTTGTAAGAGTTCAATCACTCAATTACGTTGTATTGTTTATGTCTGTAATTTCTTTTCTTTTGACAATTTTTTCATGTATAAATACACTATATATATATATTATGTAAGTTGTACATAGAAAAATAAATCTGGTTTATTATTATTATTATTATTATTATTATTATATGTAAACAAGAAGAATAAAAAATATTAAAATGTAATTGACGAATAATATATTACATATGTTCATAAAACAGAAGACAGTGGACAGAAGGCATAAGATATAGGACAGAAAACATTTAACAGAAGACAATTGAAAGGTGTCAAATAAAATTGACTAAAATCAAATGATAGTTGATAGCTGATTAAAATAGAAACTAATTCTTAGAAGACGAAAGATAATATACAGAAGATACATGAAATTAATAAGCATTTGAAAGATGACCTATGATAGAAGAATAGAAGACAGAAGAGAGAATAAGAACCAGATATTCTGTTAAACAGTACATTTTTCTTTACTATTTTGATTGCTGATTCCTGGACTTGGCACCAATAAATGCCTTCAAATAACTGAGCACACTTGCTTCTTGGACTTGACAGCAATAAGTACCTTCAGGTATCTGAGCATACCTGAAGTTTTTTTATTGCTGTCAAGTCCAAGAGATAGTAGCAAACATAAAAAAGTACTGAAAATTATTTCTTAAACAAATTAGGGAACTATGCCTATATGTCTAGAAAGTACAGAATTTGAGAAGATGAAGATGGCCCTGCTGGTAATTGCCTTAGATATCAAAAAAGAAATTAATAGATGATAAATGACTGAATAGAATGATTCTCGACCAGTCCTTTGTAGTTTTGCCTGCTTCACGTGAAGTAGAAATGAACAATGTCACTGATAATGAAGTACCTATTGGTGAGAATATATTTAAGCTACAAAGAGGCCTGGATAAATTCGACTTTCCAATTCTTGCTTGCGATAACGACGAGTCTGAACCTCTGATCGCAGTACTTTCTGACAAAAAACGAAAACAGAATCAGTGCATTATCATTTGAATAAATTCTATAGCTAACGAATCGAATTCCTCATATAGATTCAATTGAGATTTGTCAAGAGAAAATGACTTTATTTCATTTTATTTATATGAAGTGCAGCCAGATATTAAGGCAAAAACTACTGCTAATCATGCAAAAAAGATTTTAAATATCAATGCTAATGATAAATGTTTCAGACTGGTAACTTCTGATCAACCATCATTATTTAAAATTGGAATTGATGAGCCTCATTTCAATACTTTCTTTGTCCATCGAAGAAAAAAAAAACACAATTTTCCTACAACAATATCACAAACAAATCAAATGTGATCACTAATGTCGAATTTAACTCTGCATAAGTTCTTTTTGAGGATATAATATGCCGCATTTCGCCAAAACGAAGATTAAATATTTTGAGATGAGCTTCAAAAAAAAAAAAATCATGAACAATTGATAACAGCCAGTTAATAATCTGTTGATATAAGATGATACAACTTTTTACTTGACAGAACATATTAGAACAAAAATAAAACATTAAAAAATATAATTGACGAATAAAATATTACATATAAGAAGAATACAGTCAATAGAAGGCATCAGATAGAGGACAGAAGAAATTTGCCAGAATACAATTGAAAGATATAAAATATCAAATTAAAGCGGGTTTCAATTGACAAGAAATCAAATTGACTAAAAGCAAATGATAGATGACAGCTGGTAAAAATAGAAAATAATTTTTAGAAGACGGAAGACAATTCACAGAAGATACAGGAAATTAATAAGCATTTGATAGATGACCTATGATAGAAGAATAGAAGATAGAATAAGAATCAGATAAGGCAAGTGGCCCAATTCTGTTTAACAATACATTTTTCTCTACTATTGTGATTACTGTTTCTTACACTCGGCACCAATTAACTAACTGAGCATTCTTGGCAGCAATATATACCTTTAGGTAACTGAGCATACCTGAAGTTATTTATTGCTGTCAAGTCCAAGAAGCAGTAGACAAAATAGAAGATTGCAAAGTACTGAAAATTATTTAGGGAAATTTATAGTAGATGAAGAAGGTACTACTAGTAATTGTCTTAGATGTTAAAAGCGTATTTAATTTGTCTTATGAATCTCGCTTATAACGGTGAAGTCATTTACAGAACGAAAATTATTAATCGATACGATAAAACCATAAAGATGCCATCTATTGTCTAAACGTTGTACTAGATCCCAAATGGGTGGATAACCACCGACATTGGAGGGATCTGTCAACAGCAACAATTATAACAATAATAATAATGTACATAATAAATATTATTAATTGAACTGCTGAACGATCCTCTGTGACTTTTCCCAAAGTTCTTTACTTGTCCTTCACTAACTATCATGACGTCTTCCAGCTTCAAACACCTGAACAGGCTGATATAATTGCATTTACATATAAAATTCTTCTAATGATTTACAAACAAAATATGACCAAGCAGTTGATTGATAATTTTTAGGATATAAGACTTAATTTTACCTCTAAATATTCAGCTATGTGTTCACAAGCTTCTTCTAATTGATTTTCATCTAGGATAACATCGAACATCTCCGGAGGACACTGCGCCAGCTTCTCAGAAGCCACCATTTGGACGTTGAGGTGTCTCGCCTGACTCTTCCCTCTCGACTTTATCAACCTTTGCAGTACCTGTAAAATTCCATCATTTAGAAATTAAAATCGATTTAATTAAATAATCTCTCTAATTCATACGTAAATGCATAATAATTAAAGAGAAGTTGGCTGCAAACTAATGAAGATTTTCGTAAAAATCATGCAAAGAACATTAAACAAGCTTTGAAAATCTATTTTGATTCTCTTAATTCAAAATTTAAAGTATAATTTGTACATAAATTAGTTAAACAGTTTTGATGGATTCAATTAAAGTTCAGGGTATACTTGTTAGATCTTTTTAATTCGAGGTCTCAAGAACAGAGAAACAATAAAGTTAATTAATTTTTCACTTAACCCATGTTGAAACTTTTTTGGATTATCTTGATTGATTAAAAATCGCTTTGCTCTATCCCACTTTTATTTTCGACCTTTGATCATTCTTAAGAGCAAATCTTTTAACTAGTCGCAGGAAGAATAAAAATTAGTAAAATAAAATCAAGAACAATTCTTCATGTTCAATTTTTTGAATTCTAAACTATTTCCCATAAAAGTTTACTTAAGGATATATGATTTTTAGTTACCTTAGGACTTGTGATTTTCAGGTAAACAATCGTCGGCGCTAATGAAGTTTTAGCGAGCTGTGAAGGGTGGTTAATCGTATCACAATCCAAGACGACGAGCTGCAACGTCCTCGCCAGCTCGAATATCCTCTCGATCTCGTTCTGAACCTCGGCCAGACACGTTGACCTGGTGTTGGACCTCTCCATGATGGCCCTCTTCGAAGGATTGTTCAACAGCGAGCGTTTCGCCAGTGATATATCCGCCATTACTCTCGTTATAATTATCCTTCAAAAAAATGGAAATTAATCATAATCATGATTTTAAATTATTATAAACTCACTTTCCTTCGAATCTATGCTTTAAAAAATCGAATAAGGCCTTCTGCATCATGTCCGTGACTTCGTAGCCCTTGAGAGACGGCCCGACCAGAACCACCGGCCTCATCGAGGGCACGACGTCGTAGGGTGCGGTGGCCTCCTGTTTCTTAAAGAACGGCTTCTTCTTCTCCTTGGCCGGCGGCGTCGTGATGGACTTTCCTGATCTGGGATTGCCCACAGAGTCCGACTCATCACCTAAAGCGTTTCGCAGAACGTTCAAGTCTTACCATCTATTAAAGTGCGGCATGCAGACAACTACTAAACTACACACTATATCTACAATCTACTAAAGTTTCCATAGATGATTTTCTTTAAATACATATTTAACAAATACAAAACTAATCATATTTACTATTCAAATCATATTTAGCAATCAAATCAAATCAATAATTAGTTAAGCTCATCAAAATAAATTTATATATTTTCAATAACATCTAATGATTACCACGTAGTAACGGTCGCAACCATCATCATGTTTAATTTCTAAAGGTTTTTCTAAATTAATTACTGGAGGAAATGCTTACGTTAATATTTTACTATCGTACTGCAAATATTTACAATTATAATTTATATAAATAAAACCAAAAATTTAATTTTGAATACTTCAATCAAGTAAATCATTTATGGTCAACTATCTACATCTACTTTGGTGAATTGGGTTAGAGGGTAACAGGGAAGGATGCTTGTCGGGGATTTGTAGATTTTCGGGTGTAGTAAAGCGGATCCATCACGAAATTAAA
The DNA here is from genome assembly GCA_963969525.1 of Ontholestes murinus. Taxonomy (NCBI): domain Eukaryota; kingdom Metazoa; phylum Arthropoda; class Insecta; order Coleoptera; family Staphylinidae; genus Ontholestes; species Ontholestes murinus. Next base: position 68,380,854 of record OZ018393.1, on the reverse strand, counting down.
AGTTTGTTATAAAAATCATATGGGAACCAAAAAACCAACCAACACTTATTCGTGCAGCGAATTAATAAATTAAACAAAACTAAATATAAACTGAAGAAATTATTGTTATATCTGTAAAGGTAACTCTAATAGTAACGCATGTTATTATGGACATTAACTACACAGGTCTGTAATTTAAACGAACTTTATAGGCTTCACACGAAATATACATCAGCCCTTAGTTCAGGTTAAACTTAACGTAATTATTTGATGATAAATTAAATTCTCGGCCATTCAACTAAGTTGTTAGGATGTTAGGTTCCAGGTTGATAGAGATAATCTTCTTGCTCAAAGGAATCTTTTTCTATTGGTTTTGAAATCAAGCCAATACATTCTTAATCATACGAGTTAGAAATTTGTAGCGTCGCCATTTTGTTTCTGATTCAGTTACAGCTATTATTATATAGTATGTCAAAATTACATTTATTTTAAGTATATCTACTGATTTTAAATTAAATTCAACTTTTAGAATAATTTTTAGGAATTTTTAAAATACGAAGTGCAAGTTTCATCAACTGTAATTTAAACTTCAAGTGACGCCATTTTGTTTCCCTGTTGGTTTGCAACTATTATTTTATAGTATGTTAAAAATACGTTAATTCTTAGTGTATTTACCGACTTTAAACAAAATTCCAGTTTTAGAATATTTTTTATAATGTTTTAAATTACGATGTACAGATTTCATTAAATGTAATTTGAATTTTAAGCGTCGCCATTTTGTTTTCCGGTTGGGTTGCATCTATTGTTTTATAGTGTGCTAAAAATACATTAATTCTAAGTGTATTTACTGACTTTAAGCAAAGTTGTACTTTCAGAATATTTTTTAGAAGTTTTCAAATTACGAAGTGCAAATTTAATTAACTGTAATTTAAATTTCAAGCGTCGCCATTTTGTTTCCCGTTTGGGTTATAACTATTAGTTTATAGTATGTGAAAAATACGCTAATTCTAAGCGTATTTACTGACTTTAAACAAAATTCTACCATCAGAATATTTTTTAGAGTTTTCAAATTACGAAGTGCAAATTTCATTAACTGTAATTCAAATTTTAAGCGTCGCCATTTTGTTTCTCTTTAGGGTTAGGACTATTATTTTATATTATGTTAAAAATACTTTAATTTTAAGTATGTTTACTGACTATTAATAAATTTCTACTTTCAGAATATTTTTTTAGAAATTTTCAAATTACGATGTGCAAATTTAATTAACTGTAATTTAAATTTCAAGAGTCGCCATTTTGTTTCCCGTTTGGGTTATAACTATTAGTTTATAGTATGTGAAAAATACGCTAATTCTAAGCGTATTTACTGACTTAAAACAACATTCTAATGTCAGAATATTTTTTAGAATTTTTTACATTACGAAGTGCAAATTTCATTAAATGTAATTTAAATTTCAAGCGTCGCCATTTTGTTTCCCTGTTGATTTACGACTATTATTTTGTAGTATGTTAAAAATACTTTAATTTTAAGTATGTTTAGTGACTTTTAATAAATTTCTACTTTCAGATTTTGTTTTAGAATTTTTTAAATTACGAAGTAAAGATTTCATTAATTGTAATTTAAATTTTAAGCGTCGTCATTTTGTTTCTGAATGGGTTGCATCTATTATTTTATAGTATGTCAAAAATACGTTAATTCTAAGTGTATTTACTGACTTTAAACACAATTCTACTTTCAGAATAGTTTTTAGAATTTTTTCAATTACGATGTGCAAATTTCATTAAATGTAATTTAAATTTTAAGCGTCGCTATTTTTTTTCCAATTGGGTTGCAACTATTATTTTATAGTATGTCAAAAATACATTAATTCTAAGTGTACTTACTAACTTTAAACATAACTCTATCTTCAGAATATTTTTTAGAATTTTTTAAATTACGAAATGCAAATTTCTCAAAATTGAATTGCATATTTAAGCGTCTCCATTTTGTTTCCCGGTTGGGTTGCATCTATTGTTTTATAGTATATCAAAAATACATTAATTATAAGTGTATTTACTGACTTTAAACAAAATTTTAACTTCAGAATATTTTTTAGAATTTTTTAAATCACAAAGTGCAAATTTCACTAAATATAATTTAAATTGTAAACGTCGCCATTTTGTTTCCGCTTATGTCATAACTATTATTTTACAGTATATGAAAAATACATTAATTCTAAGTGTATTTACTGACTTTAAACAAAATCCTACACTCAGAATATTTTTTAGAATTTAATAAAGTGTAAATTTCATTTATTGTACTTTAAATTTTAAGCGTCGCCATTTTGTTTTCGGTTGGGTTGGAACTATTATTTCATAGTATATGCAAAATAGGTTAATTCTAATTGTATTTACTGACTTTAAACAAAATTTTACTTATAGAATATTTTTTAGAATTTTTTAAATTACAAAGTGAAAATTTTAATAATTGTAATTTAAACTTTAAGCGTCACCATTTTGTTTCTGCTTACGTCACATCTATTATTTCATATTATGTGAAAAATACATTAATTCTAATTGTATTTACTTACTTTAAACAAAATTCTACTTTCAGAATACTTAAAAAAAAATTTAATTACGAAGTGGAAATTTCATTAATTGTAATTTAAATTTTAAGCGTCGCCATTTTGTTTTTGATTGGGTTGCATCTATTATTTTATAGTATGTTAAAAATACGTTAATTCTAACTGTATTTACTGACTGTAAACAAAATTCTACTTTCAGAATAGTTTTTAGAATTTTTTCAATTACGATGTGCAAATTTCATTAAATGTAATTTAAACTTTAAGCGTCGCCATTTTGTTTCCCGGTTGAGTTGCATCCATTATTTTATAGTATATCAACAATACGTTAATTCTAAGTGTATTTACTGACTTTAAAAAAAATTCCAGTTTCAGTGTATTTTTTAGAAATTTTTAAATTTCGAAGTGCAAATTTCGTTAATCGTAATTTGAATTTGAAGTGTCGTCATTTTGTTTCTGGATTGGTTGCAACTATTATTTTATAGTATGTTAAAAATACTTTAATTTTAAGTATGTTTAGTGACTTTTAATAAATTTCTACTTTCAGATTTTGTTTTAGAATTTTTTAAATTACGAAGTAAAGATTTCATTAATTGTAATTTAAATTTTAAGCGTCGTCATTTTGTTTCTGAATGGGTTGCATCTATTATTTTATAGTATGTCAAAAATACGTTAATTCTAAGTGTATTTACTGACTTTAAACACAATTCTACTTTCAGAATAGTTTTTAGAATTTTTTCAATTACGATGTGCAAATTTCATTAAATGTAATTTAAATTTTAAGCGTCGCTATTTTTTTTCCAATTGGGTTGCAACTATTATTTTATAGTATGTCAAAAATACATTAATTCTAAGTGTACTTACTAACTTTAAACATAACTCTATCTTCAGAATATTTTTTAGAATTTTTTAAATTACGAAATGCAAATTTCTCAAAATTGAATTGCATATTTAAGCGTCTCCATTTTGTTTCCCGGTTGGGTTGCATCTATTGTTTTATAGTATATCAAAAATACATTAATTATAAGTGTATTTACTGACTTTAAACAAAATTTTAACTTCAGAATATTTTTTAGAATTTTTTAAATCACAAAGTGCAAATTTCACTAAATATAATTTAAATTGTAAACGTCGCCATTTTGTTTCCGCTTATGTCATAACTATTATTTTACAGTATATGAAAAATACATTAATTCTAAGTGTATTTACTGACTTTAAACAAAATCCTACACTCAGAATATTTTTTAGAATTTAATAAAGTGTAAATTTCATTTATTGTACTTTAAATTTTAAGCGTCGCCATTTTGTTTTCGGTTGGGTTGGAACTATTATTTCATAGTATATGCAAAATAGGTTAATTCTAATTGTATTTACTGACTTTAAACAAAATTTTACTTATAGAATATTTTTTAGAATTTTTTAAATTACAAAGTGAAAATTTTAATAATTGTAATTTAAACTTTAAGCGTCACCATTTTGTTTCTGCTTACGTCACATCTATTATTTCATATTATGTGAAAAATACATTAATTCTAATTGTATTTACTTACTTTAAACAAAATTCTACTTTCAGAATACTTAAAAAAAAATTTAATTACGAAGTGGAAATTTCATTAATTGTAATTTAAATTTTAAGCGTCGCCATTTTGTTTTTGATTGGGTTGCATCTATTATTTTATAGTATGTTAAAAATACGTTAATTCTAACTGTATTTACTGACTGTAAACAAAATTCTACTTTCAGAATAGTTTTTAGAATTTTTTCAATTACGATGTGCAAATTTCATTAAATGTAATTTAAACTTTAAGCGTCGCCATTTTGTTTCCCGGTTGAGTTGCATCCATTATTTTATAGTATATCAACAATACGTTAATTCTAAGTGTATTTACTGACTTTAAAAAAAATTCCAGTTTCAGTGTATTTTTTAGAAATTTTTAAATTTCGAAGTGCAAATTTCGTTAATCGTAATTTGAATTTGAAGTGTCGTCATTTTGTTTCTGGATTGGTTGCAACTATTATTTTATAGTATGTTAAAAATATAATAATTTTAAGTGTATTTGCTGACTTTAAAAAATGTATTATTAAAATATTTACAATGCTCCAGGAATTTATCTTAAAAATTGCAAAAAAAATTCATGGATAGTTTTTAAATTAATATATTAATTGATAAGGCTGTTACCATTTCTTCGCCTGAAGAAGCCACAGTGTGGCGAAACAATTGTTGCGAGTTTAATGCAATAAAGTGTTTTTGAAAATTTATAAAGTGTTTTTTACTTTAACGTCTAAAAAGTTTTTAAATTATGCAGAAAGTTTTCTTAAAAAATTCGTAGATGGTTATTGATTCTACCACAAACTACGTTTTCAAATGTAATTATTTAAAAATATAGTATTTTTTCAGGAGTTCTTCAATGTCTTTAAACTTTTCTTTAAGAACAAAAGTTTTTTTTCCAAATTTAGAAAATCTTCTTAAAAGTTTTATGAATTTTCCAAAAATTTCTCTTTATAATATCAGTCAGAAATATATTTTCCGAATTACAAAAATTTTTTTAGAGAGATTTTAAATTTTCTAGAAATTTCCCTTTTAGCTTTATAGAAGTTTCTACGCATTTCTTAAAAAAATGAGAGAGTTTACAATTCAATTCTTTATTCACGTGAGTATACATTTATTGTGGATTGCATGCAAACATCAGTAAATAATAAACTAAAAATATATAAAGCAAAATAAAATAATTCCTAAATTTCTTGAATCAAACAATTTTCTTTCTAAATTGTTAACTTTTCATTGAGAGTTCTAGAATTTATTAGCACTTTTTGAAGATTTCTTAATAAATTTCTCTTCCAAATTGGGAAAAAATTCTTGAATTAATTCGCCTTGAAAATCTCTCTCAGATTTCTACATTTTAAATACATTTTTTTTATTAAACTATTTTAGAATTATAATTGTTAAGCAAGGCTTTCATTCTTAATAAATTTTCACACGAGTTTCTTTCAGTTTTTTGAAATTTTGAAAGTTTCATAAGCTGCATAAACTTTCTTTATAAAGCTTCTAGAAAAGTATCTTTCCAATTTTTAGAATATTCGAAAAACTGATTTTTAAAACTATGAGGTTACTAAAATATCAAAAAAATGTGTATCAGATATTTCCAGCAACTTTTCATACAAATTATTAAGTTTAAAATTTAAAAATTTCCAGAATTTTACACCGTGTCAAAATTTTTGTTCAAGGTTTTAGAATGTTTCTAACATTTTTTAATTAGTTTTTATATCGAATATTATTTTATTATATTTTATAAACAGCCAAAAGGCAAAACTTTAATTAAAACTTAAATTAATAATTAAAATACAATAAGAAAATAAAATAAATTTCCCTTTTAGGTTTCACAATTATTTTTCAGTACACGTCTTGAGTTTTTTCATTTACTTTTAAATATTTTCCAGTCCTTTTTTAAAATTTTTATAGAATTTTCAAATAAAAATTCTTGCAAAATAATGACAATTTTCTTAGAAGTTTTATTAATTGATTAAAATTTTCTTTGTGTTTTTGAACTTTCCAGAAAATTCTATTTTACATTTATGTAAATTTTTCTTCAAATTTGGAGGTTTCTCAATTCTCAAACTTTTATAGAATTTTCATCGAGAACTCCACAAATTCTAAGTAATTTTTGAAAAAATTTTAGAAAATGTTCTTCCAAATTACGAAAACTTTCTTGAAAATTTTTGTTGTAGAGTTCTTAAAGCTCCTAAAAATTATTCTCTTGAAAATTTTAGAAATAATCTTTCATCCAAACTTTGAAATATTCATATTTTGTTATAGACATTCAGATTTTTGCATCTATTTTAAAAATTCTTGCAAACTAACGACAATTTTCTTAAAAGTTTTATTAATTGATTAAATTTTTTGGGAGAGTTTTTGAATTTTCCAGAAAATTCGATTTTACCTTTCTTTAAATTTCTCTCCAAATTTGAAGATTTCTTAAATCTCAAACTTTTACGATATTATTATAAAATATAATTTTCATCGAGAGTTCTAGAAGTTCTAAATAATTTTTGATTTTATTTAGAAAATTTACTTCCAAATTGCGAATACTTTCTTGAAAATTCTTCCTACAGAGTTTATTTATTTATTTATACAGATTTTGACCCCTTTCTTAAAAAATATATATATACAACAAATCAATTTAAAAAACCATACTTCAAATTTTGGGCATCATAAAGTGTTCTTCCACTCAAACCCTTCATTTTCCATGATGACGAGGAAGCATATATGCTTTTGCACATCCGAAATTATTTACAAATGCTTCTATTTATATTTTTGTCCGCATTTTAGGAGAGTCTTTTTAGCTGTTAATGTTCATAAAACTTCTAAAAATTCACCCTTCAAAATTTTAGAATATTCTATTAATTCTTCTTCCAAACTGTGAGGTTCTTGAAATATTCAGAAATTTTTGTTTTAGACTTTCAAATTATTGCATCAATTTTAAGAATTTTTCAGAAATATTTCTTCCATAGTGTAACAATTTTTGTTTAGAGTTTTGAATTTTTCAATATTTCCTTCATTATGTAATAATTTTCCAACAACTTTTTTTTCCATTTTAATTATTTTGTACTTATTCTTAAAACCTAAAACTCCTCAAGGTTTCTTGAATTTTCCAGAAATAATTTTCAAAATTGAGATATTTATGGAGGATAAACGCTAAAATAAAACACTTACTATGTTTTTACCACTAAAATTTATTGTAAAATATATAAAATAAGTTACAACAACACACGACTTAAGTTTCGACTTTTAAAGGTCATTATTGATTCTTCTTTCACATTCTTTTTTTCAGTTTTCTAAAAAAATTAGAGTTTTAGAATTTATCTATATCCAACAAATTTTCTTTCATTTTAAGACATTTTTTCAAAAATAATTTCTTAAAAATTTCGTGAATTTTCCAAAAAAAACTTATTTTTAGAGTTCTTAAATTGTCCAGAAATTTTTTCTAGAATTTTCTAAAAATTTCTCTACTAAATTGCGAGAAATTTCGTTTAGAGATTTCTCAGATCTTTCAGATACTTTAAATTTTAAGATTTTCCTAGCAGATTTTTTAAACTGCTAAAATTGTTGTCAAAAAATTAAGAATTTCTAAGCATTTTTGATAATTTAAGTACAGCATTAAATAAAACAAAATTGTTCAATAACTTCTCTTCTATTCTTCAGATTTTCACATTTCTAATGCAAATTTTTCTTATAAATTTCCAGAATTTTATGTCAAGAGCTTAATAATTTTTGAACACGTCTTAATAATAATAATAAAAACTTTATTAACGGGATTAACCCTATATACATTTAAAAAATACAAAATAAATCAACATTGAGAGAAATAAATAAATTTTCTTCTATTTTTTTATAACGTGTTTCATTTTTCAAAAGTTTTTTACAATTTTTTCTTTTGTAATTTGCAAAAATTTTCTGCATTGTTTTTGGTCTCGTTTCTAAATTGAGAGATTCTTGAAATATACAGAAATTTTTGTTTTAGATTTTCAGATTTTTCCAGTTATTTTTTAACTTTCGTTTTTATTTTATCCGAACATTTCTCTTTCAGGTTTTTTGAATTTTCCAAAACTTTCAAAATTGACAAAATATTTGCGGATAGTTATGAATTCTTTAACTTTCCGAAAATTTCTTTCGCATATTTCTACATTTTTATTTTAAGTTTTTCTTACAAATAGCCAGTATATATTTCAAGAGCTTTAAAATGTATAAGCATCTCTTTTGTTTTTTGTTATAAATTTTCCTACTAGTTTCTTGAATTTTTCTAAAGTTATTTAGTTTTTTTTAATATATATAAATAGCAAAATTTTCTTGCAGGGTTCTTAAAGTTTCTAAAAATTCATATTTAAATATACATATAAATTAAAATAAATATTCGATGATTTTTTTATCCCAACTATGAGGTTCTTCAAATATCCAGAAAAAATTGTTTCAGGTTTTCACAATTTTCCAGAATTTTTTCACACAAATTGTAAGAATTTTTGTCGAGAGTTTTAAAAGTTTAAAACATTTCTTTCATTTTTCAGAATTTTCCAGAAATGTTTCTTCCATAGTATCAAAACATTTATACAAGGTTTTAGAATTTTTTTACATTTTTTCATTATTTAATAATTTTTCAACTTTCCTTCCATTTTCATTTTTTCTCTTCCAGGTTTCTTGAATTTTCTAGGAAATGACTTTCAAAATTGAGAAAAGTTTCATGGATAATTATTGAATTTTCCACAAATTACTTTTTTAATTTTTGTTCAGTTTTACTTTGGAAGACGCTTTTGTTTTAAAATTTTGCAGGTTATTTTTATTTTCCAACAACTCTTCTTTTATTCTTAAACAAAGTTTAAAAAAATTTAATTTAATTTTCCAGAAATTTTCCTAGAATTTTCTATGAACTTTTCTTTTAAATTGCGAAATAATTTTGATACTTTTTATATTTCCATATTTTGTATTTTCAGATTATTATAGCAAATTTTATTTTAGATTTGTAGAATTACTGTCAAAGCTTCAAGAATTAATCACATTTTCTGAGAACTTGGATAAAGAATTAAATTAAATTCTCAATTTTTAGAATTTCCTTATAAACTTTTTGAAATTTCTTCCTCAGATTTCTAAATTTTTGAAACAAACTTTTACCTTTTTTACGAATTCCAAAAATGTACATCAAGAGCTTTATAATTTCTAAACAAGTTTTATATAATTTTTTCCCTTTTCTTTAATTTTTCAAAAATTACGTGGGAATTTTTTGATTGGAATATTTTTTGCAGGGTTCTTAAAACTTACAAAACGTTTTTAGACTATTCGAACCATTTTTATTCAAAACTGTGAGTTTTGAAATACCCAGAAATTTTTGTTTAAGATTATCAGATTTTTCATAAATTTTTCATACAGAATTTTTGCTAAGATTTTAAAACATTTCTTCCATTTTTGAGATTTTTTCAGAAATGTTTATTCTGTAGTGTCAAAACTTTTGTCCAGAGGTTTAGATTTTTTTATTATTTAATAATATTCCAACTTTTCCTACATTTTAATTTTTGTTTTCTAAAATTTCTACTTCAAATTCCAGAAATATTCTTTTCAAAATTGAGATAATTTACCAGGATATTTATTGAATTTTCCACAAATTTCTTCTTCAATTTTTGTTCAGCTTTTGTTTGGAAGAATATAATAATAATAATAATAACTTTATTTGTGCTAAAAAAAGAAAGAAATAAAGAGTTTTACAATATTTCACAATTTTTTCAATTTCCAATAACTTTTTCTTTAATTTTCTTAAAAGTTTTCTTCCACATTATGAGAAATTTCATGAAATTATAAAAAAAAAATCATAAACAATGTTCCAGCAATTTACGTATCTTATCTTTATCCAAATTACCAAAACTTTCTTGCAGATTTCTCGAATTTAACAAAAATTTTTAGTATTCTAGAATTTTCTATGAATTTCTTTTCCAAACTAGAAGAAATTTTTCAGATATTTTTTAAATCTTCCAGATGTTTTACCTTTAAACTTTTAGATTTTTTCTGTAATAGCTAGAATTTTTATAGAAACAATTTTTAAGCAATTTTTTGAGAATTTAATTAAGGAATTAAATTAAATTAATATTTTGTGAATATTTCAAAAACTTTTCTTCCAAATTACAGAATTCTGGAATTTTCTAGAAATTTTCTTTTCAGATTTCTACATTTTGAATGAAAATGTTTCTTACAGGTTTCCAAAATTTCTATCATGAGCAAATTTTTCCAATCATTATAAATTGTCCTATTATTTTCTTCTGTATCGAAAATTTTCTAATTTGCAAAAAAAATTCAAAAGGGATTTTAGATCTTCTAAAACTGTCTCTTTTAATGTTTTAAAATATTACAGCTTTGAGTCTTCTAAAGAGTGAAGTTCTTAAAATTTCCAAAAATGTTTATTTTAAATTTTTAGATTTTTTCTTATAAATTATCAGAATTTTTGATAGTTTTTCATTTAAATTTCAGGCTTATTAAATTTTTCAGAAATTTGTCGTCAAATTTCTAGGTTATTTTCCTTTCAATTTTCTAAAATTCTTGCTGAGCATTTTAAAATATTGTTTTAAGAATTTTCCATCAACTTCTCTTTTCGAGTTTTTATTAATCAATTTTTCTTCTAAATCGTAAGAATTTAAGAGTTTTTAAATTATCCAGAAATTCCTCTTGTACATTTTTAGAATTCTTTAACAATATCTTTTCAAAATTTTCTTGGAGGGCTTAAATTTCCCAAAAATTTTTCTTTTAGCTTTCTAAAATGTATATTTCTTTATTTTTTGAATTTCAAATTTTTAACCTTTCTTAGCAATTATTTTCTAAACGTTATATAACTTTCTACTTTGTTATACGTGTTATATAATGTTATAAAAATAATTGCTAACAAATCTTAGAAATTTGAGATTCAAGACACCTCAATAAATAATTCAAAGACACATCTAAAGGAATATAAACTAAATACGCTACTATACAAAGTTCCCCTTTTCCACACATACAACAATAAACCATCTCTTCGTGTGTCATTAAAAAATATGTACATGTATAATTCCAAAAAAATAAAATTAACAAAAAGAGAAAATCAAAATCAAAAATTACGGGTACATAATCAATTTATGGTCACATTATCTCGACTGACTGATGTTCGACAAAACAATGAGTAAGACAGAGAGAAAATTAGATGTTCGTGTTTTGCTGAATGAATTCCAGAGTGATACGATTTCTGTATTAGTTTTTTTTTTAATTTCAAGTTTTAATACTTACATAAAGCCTAATTCATTTTTGTAATTCATATGACCATAAACGACAGAACATTAAATAGTATACTGTATATTTTATACACAATTTATACAGAACGTTCCTGAGAAAGTACACACTGTTAAACACTGTGGAAATTATATAATTGCACGCATAAACTGAAGCGACATCTATTATCTAAAAAAAGTATTTACTTAAATGATTGTTCAGTTACACGAAGATGAACTATACAATTAAATAAAACAGTTTTAACATTGAAAATGGTCACATCGTGATCGAAATGTATATTTGAAATTAATACATTTTGCGCAGACTCAACATTTCACTTAATAATCGAAAAGTATTAACTGGGCGTAGATATATTGAAATTATTTTTTAAACAATTAAAAAAGTACGTTGTAGAAAATTAAATGATAATTAGAAAAATACCAAAAAATTTCGTAAATATACAACAGATTTGAAATGTTTTCGTTTTTTTCTTAATTATTAATTTGCTGTTGTTAAAAATTAAGTTTCGCTGCATTTGTAAATTTGAATCTATGCAAAAGAGTAGTGGTGGTTTTAAATGCTAACCAATATCCATAAAATTTTGATAATATTTTCTAACACTTTTATATAATTTAAGAAATTATTATAATTGATGATTACCGTGAGAGAAGAATTAAATACTGGACTTTTAGTAAGCATAATTCTAAAAAGTTGTCACCCAAGGCAAATTGAAAAAGGTCCTCATTCTTTGCCTTGGGGAACACCTTTCTTACAATTTGCTTTGGATCAACTAAAAATATAAAAATCAAATTTTATGAATTGACTGAAGAAGTTCTTTGATTGTGTTTAGAAATGATTTTACATGTTTCTGCATTAAATTCCTTACTCGTTTTTTAATTTATTGCAATGATTAATGAAGATATAATTAAAAGTAATTTTCTTCACCTTTCATTTCCAGGAAGAAGGTTTTGTGCATTAATGGTTAAGTGCAATACATCGTGATTCTTTTACCCGCAATTCCTCAAAATTGTATTAGTTTGAAAATTAAAACCTCACTAAATAAATTTTTGCACTTATAATAATTATTCCTTTGAAAGTTTTTCATTAAAAAAAAATTCTCACAACTCCCTAATAAAATTATTAAATTGGTAATTGTGTACTACCAAACACTGTTAACTACAATTTACATTTAATTTAATGTTTATAATTTCTTAAATTAATGTTTTATTTTATTCTAGAATATTTTGAAAGAATTTCCACAGTTAAAAATTTATTGTTGTACTTTACAGGAACGATTCGGCACGTCAATAAAATACAAGAAAAAAAAATCCAATAAACGGAAAATTTCCACGAGACGTAAAAAACACCAAAAAAAAAGAACGAAACCACGAGAAGTGTGGCGTGGATGGGACATACCGGGCGTAGGAGGGGTGCTACCTCTGGAAACATCGTTACCAGTGGCCCCAATGTTCGTGCTCGAACTGGTCGGTTTACTAGTGTACAGTTTCGTCCTCGTCGTCTGGGACGTCTGCTGGAGCCTGAGGTTCTCCAGCTTGACGGGGGAGGGAATGAAACCTACATCACAGCCTTCCTTCACTAGCCGACCGATCCACCAATTATTATCGTATTTCTCCTAAGGAATGACGAAACAAAAACCTTAGTTATGAAGAATGGAAATAGCTTTTAGCAGTACCTTGATGTGGAGGAAGTCACGGATGTCGAAGGATATCGCGTAGCCGTGCACCGGGGAGTCGTCGTCTACGGAGCCATCGTACGCGACGTTGGTTCGGACGGCAAATGCTACCGGCTTTGTCTAAAACAAACAAAAATATTATTACAAATTTTTCATTTCCATATACTATACTGCGTGTTTCTAAATTATTATCGGGGTTTTAAAGCTTTCTTATTTGTATTACGTAAAACTTAAAATCATAATTATTACATGAAATGAAAGAGCAACTCAAACAGTTCTGTTTGTTAATAAGCGCATGTGCTAGAGGGCGCTAGTAACAAAATTGGCGACTTATGAACAGAGAGATTTTTGTGTTCTGCAGTTTGCAACAACCGAACCTGTTGCGACTGTGCAAGGTGCGTTTCGGATTAAGTAATAATTACATTCATAGATGGTATCATCAGTTTGAAAACACTAGCTGCTTTTGCTTGTTTGAATAGAACGGGACAACCAAATGTTTCGGAAGAGAGTGTTAAGCGAGTGAGGGAGTATATCACGCGTAGTCCGACGAAAACAGTTCGAAAGTTTAGTCTTAAATTATTAATTCTGGTGACGACTATTTAGAAACCTAAGACAGGATTGATACAGCTGTTGCAAAAATTACACCACGAAAACTGAACAAAGTTTGGGTAGAACTGATAGACCAGACTTGTGACGAAAGGTACTCACATTGAACACTTGTAAGCGTGTATGTATAACTGTTTGAGTTAATATTTAATTTCATGTATCAATTATGATTTTAAGTTTCACGCAATTAATATTACATAGCGTTAAAACCCCGACATTCATTTAGAAACACCCAAATTATCATCTCTTTTTTGTTATCTGTCGTTAATTACCTTCCCATGTCATTTACCATCTATTGTTTGTAATCTGTCATTTAAGCCTTCTATTATCCATGTCTAAAGTAATAATATTAACACTTCATACTTGTGTTTTTCAATTTAAAATGCAATTTAAAAACTATCTCTATTTATTTATCTATCAGGCTTGCGTATGAAAATTGTTATTCTACGATTTTAAAATTTACAAAATTAATATCAACGTTTTTATTTCTAATTTTATTATACCTATATTCTGTCATCAATCATATGCCATCTATAATTAGCAATTTATCTTCTATCATTTTATCAAATGCCATCTATAATCAGAAATTTATCATCTATCATTTTCTGTAGTCTTTTACCATATTTTCTTTATTTATTGGTTTTTTGTTTCTGTTTAGATTTTATCACATGTTAGCTATCATTTTACAATTGTAATTGTCATCTGTCATCTATTACTATTGATGGTTTGAGATTACGTGAAGTGTTTTGAAAATGAAAGTGAAAATAACTCAAGTGAAGTGAGGAATAAACTGAGTGTTATTTTCATTTTCATTATGATCTATTACCTTCAATAATCTTTAGTCATCTATCTTCTATCGCCATCTGTCATCTATCATGACTAGTTTCGAATAGTTTACAAAAATAATTGTAATTATCTGAAAGAATATTAACATCTGAAAATGTTCAACATTTACTTTGAATGTTACTACATTTTTAAGCAATCATCTGTCATTTATAATTAGACATCTATCATCTATATCTCGTTTTTGTTAATTCTCAGCTGTAATTTACCAATAGTATCTATTTGTTTTTTTATGTACTCTCATATATCATCCATTATCTCTATTTTATCAAATATCATTTCAAATTTATTTGTGTCTTCTATTATCTGTTAACTTTTGCCATTTTTCATCTTTCATTAATCATTTGTCATCTATCAGTTGTTAATTATATCTATAGTTTTATGAGGTACCAATAATCATTAGTCATCTATCATCTCGAGGAGTGTTCTTAGACTTAATTATATCTAATATAAAACATATAAATTTAGCCACTTGTAATAGTTTACTGAATGAATCTATTCATCATTATTCATATGAATTACTGATTAATTTTAATACTGTGCATAATCTCGAGTTCATGCCAAAAAAAGTATATTTGTTTAATCGCGCAGATTATTATGGACTGAACAGTTATTTTAATACTGTTAATTGGAATTTTATTTTTTCTGTCAATGATATTGATACCGTTGTTGATAAATTTTATGATATCTTATATAATGCTATTGATCGTTACGTTCCTTTTAAATATGTTTCTAATAAAGAAGACACTTATCCTGTTTGGATGAACAATGAATTAAAAAGAATGATTAAACTAAAGAAAATTGCACATTTAAATTTCATAAAGAGTAAATGCTTAGATGATTACAACAATTTTTCCAATATTCGTAGGGTATGCAAACAATTAAGTGCCTCTCAATATAATCAACATCTTCATAATATCAGTAACAAGGTAACTTCTGATCCTAAATATTTCTGGTGATATATTCGTAACCATTATAATAAAGAAGCAATTCCTTCAATTATGGAATATGATGGAGTTGAGGTTTCCAACGGTTGTGATATTGCAAACGCATTTGGTGAATTCTTTAAAACCGTTTATGTTAGTAATAATATCAGTAACAACCCATCACTTGAATTTCTATCAAGCTCTGGTGTCGTTAATGATAGAAAATTAACACTGTCAAAATCAGAATTATTTGATATGATTATGAAATTAAAACCTAGTAATAGCTCAGGTCCGGATGAAATTCCTAATAACTTTCTTATAAATTGTGTTTTTTCTCTATGTGGTCCTATTTATGATCTATTTTCAAAGTCACTAAAATCAGGTAGTTTCCCCTCTAAATGGAAAGTCAGTTATATTACTCCTATTTTTAAAGCAGGTAATCGTAAACTGATTAATAATTACAGAGGAGTTTGTATTCAATCTGCTATCCCTAAACTTTTGGATCAAATCGTTGCTAAACTAATTTCATGGATGTCCCGCAGTGTAATTTCTCCCAGTCAGCACGGTTTTTATCCAAATAGATCAACAGTTTCAAATCTTCTATCCTTCAAACAGTACTTATCAGATGCAGTTGGGAATCAAAAGCAGGTTGATTCTATCTACCTTGATTTCTGCAAAGCGTTTGATAGAGTGAACCACACATTACTTTTAAAAAAGTTACAATGTCTCGGCTTTTGTGATAAAACTGTTATGTGGTTAAGGTCATTTCTTTCGCAACGAACACAAATTATCCGTGTAAATAATTTTAAGGCTACGCCTATTTTAGTTACATCAGGGGTCCCGCAAGGTTCCCATTGTGGTCTAATATTATTTACCTTGTTTATCAACGATATATGCAATTATGTTAAAAACTCTAAATTGTTGTTATATGCTGATGACATTAAACTATTTAAAACCGTTGTTTCTGTTAGGGATTGTGTGTCTATACAAGAAGATTTGGAAGCAATACTTTTGTGGTGCAATCTGAACCAAATGTCGCTTAATATTAGCAAGTGTTTTTCTTTGTCTTTTTGTAGAAACAAACATCTAATTCAACATACATACTCACTTCAATCAGTTGATTTACAATGTAAAACGGAAGCTAAGGATTTAGGAGTAATATTTGATTCCAGTTTAAGTTTTTACCCTCATATGCTAAATGTCTGTAATACCGCCTTGAGAAAATGGGGTTTAGTCTGGCATGTTGGTACGGACCTGAATTTTGACAGTCTTAAAGTTCTATTTTGTTCGCTTGTACGTTGTACATTGGAGTATGCTTCTTCCATTTGGCGACCATACCAGACTGGGGATATAGATATGCTTGAACGAATACAAAACAAGTTTTTTAGATGTATGGAGTTCAAAATTGGTATGACTCATATTCAGAGCAATTATTCGCTTATTAAAGGTATATTAAATATGAGTAGGCTTAAAGATAGAATGGATTTGATTGATGTGTGCTTAGTACATCGTCTAATTAATGGAAGTTTGGACAGTGAGCAGCTATTAATGTGTCTTAATTTTCACTTAGCTCCAGTTAATCGGCGCACTAGGCACACTTCCATTTTTAGACTTTCCACATACCGAACAGCATTTGCTTCTAATTCTAACCCAATTCATAGAATGATGAACCTGTGTAATAAATATAACGTACATTCCTCATTTAATATTTTCGGATCTAATTATAATTCATTTAAACATATTCTACAGAATATGTAATATGTTAGTTAATTTAAATCGTTATTTGTAAATATAAACACGTAGTGCTATTGTAAGTTGTTAGTGTAATTAATTTTAGTTTTAATTTAGGTTTTAAGTACTTAATACCATTAATTTAAGTTCATTATGTAAAAAGGAGATTTTTCCGTTAAATAAATCTATTATTATCTGTCATTTGTTATGTGCTATTTGTCTTTCGTCATCTATTCCCAGTTCCATCAAATATCTGTCATTTGTATGGGTTCATAAAATCTGTAAGTTTCTCACAGTTTCTTTTCCTTTTTCATTTCCTTTATTTTTGTCGTCTATACAAAAAAAAACAGATGCCAGATACTATATTGCAGATTACAGATGACAGATGCCAGATACCAGATGATAGATAACAGAAGAATCTTCTGTCAAATATCTGTCATTTGTATGGGTTCATAAAATCTGTAAGTTTGTCACAGTTTCTTTTCCTTCTTCATTCTCTTTGTTTTTGTCGTCTAGGCAAAAAAAACAGATGCCAGAGACTATATTGCAGATAATAGATGACAGATGATTAATGACAGATGACAGATATCAGAAGACAGATGAAATATGAAACACGAGAGATGAAAGATGTAAAATGACAAAAGACAGACCACGAATGACAGATGGCAGGTGACAGATGACAGATGGCAGATGATAATTATATATATATATATATATACAGGGTGTCCCGTTAATGCGGGGAAATAGCTGGACCATAGATTCCTGGGGTCAAAATAGGACGATTTAACGCAATTTATCTATATCCAAAAATTTAAAGTTAAGCCGGAATTTGGCTTCAAAGCTTCAAATATTTTTATTTCTTTTGTTTATAACAATTGAACGCTTTATTTGATTTGGATGAAATTTATTAGTAATAAGTACCATAATATCATACATCATTTTAGTTATTTTGGCCATTAGTGATTGACAGGAAGTATAAAAAACAGTAGTACCACCACTTAAAAACTAAAATATTTTTTTATTGGTGCATCCAATAAAATCCAAAAAAATCTACTTGAAAGGGCATTCGATTTAAAAACGTTTTTGACTCTTACTTGTTTTTGATATCTTGTACGGTTTTTGCACAAAAAAATAAAATATGAATATAGTATAGTCATTATGCACTCATTAATAAGTAAATAAACTTACTCAATTGAATAAAAATTAAATAATATCAATTAATAAAATAAATCAAAACAACATCTAACACTTTTCAAACAATTTTCTTTGCAAAATCCTAATACAAACAAGATATTTGTTTGTTCCAAATATAAATATTAATGAACTATAATAAAATTAAAAATTAATTGTTAAAAGACACTAAATAATTATTATTATACATAATTTACGTTTTTTAAACAAAGACGGCCACGAAAAACATTTATTTTCGATTCGATGAAAAACTAGATTTTGTTTTTACTAGATAAAAAATATATATTTTATTTTTTTGTGGAAAAACCGTAAAAGATATCAAATATTATTAAGGTATGAAAAAGTTTTTAAATTAAATGGTCTTTCAAGTAGTATTTTTTTAGTTTTTATTAGATCCACCAATAAAAAATATTTTAGTTTTTAAGTGGTGGTACTACTGTTTCTTATACTTCTTGTTAACGAATAATAGTCATAATAACTGAAGTGGTGTATTATATTATGGTAGTTATTAAAAATAAATTTCATTCAAATCAAATAAAGCGTTCAATTGTTATAAACAAAAGAAATAAAAATTTTTGTGAAACTTTGAAGCCAAATTCCGACTTAACCGTAAATTTTTGGATATAGATAAGTTATGTTAAATCGTCATATTTTGACCTCAGGAATCTATGGTCCAGCCATTTCCCCGAATTAACGGGACACCCTGTATATATATATATATATATATATATATATATACAGGTAATAGATGACGAATGATAAATGCCAGACGCCAGATACTAGATTACATATGACTGATGGCAGATGTCAACTAATATAGAACAAATAACAGTTGTTAATGTCAGACACCAGATAACAGGTAATAAATGACAGATAACAGATTACAGATGACGGATAACAGAGGACAGACGGCAGACGATAGACAATAGATGACAGGCGACAAAGATGAAAGTTGGCAGATGGCAGAAGACAGATCAAAGATGTGAGATGACACGTGCAAAAACACAGACGACAGATGATATTTGATAGACACAAAATGACAGATGACAATTAAACAACAATATATAACAAAAGTTAAATGACAAACAATAAATAACAGTTAACAAATGGAAAATGCTAGTCGGCAGTTATTAGAATGCAGATTACAGATGATTGATGACAGATGTCAGATGCCAGATGACAGATGACTGGTGACACACGACAGATGAAAGGTGAAAGATGAAAGTTAAAAGACTACAGATGACAGAGGACATTTGGAGAAACATAGATGCAAAATGACATATGACAATTAATATAGTATAAGATTCCATATTTGGAGAAGCCATAGTGTGGCGAAACAATTGTTGCGAAAAATAAAAGCATACTCTCTTTTTGTGTTTTAGTTACAATACCTAACAGTGAATTTAAAATAAACTTTCAACAATTAAAAGCCAATACATTCAAATTATTAAATAAGAGGTGATAAATGTCAAACCATAGATAACAGGTAAGAGATGACAAATGACAAATGCTAGACGCTAGATACTAGTTTGCAGGTTACAGATGTCAAATGACTGATGACAAATTACAGATGTCACCTACCAGACACCAGATGACAGACGATAAATAACAGACGAAAGATGACAGAGGACATTTGACAAAAGATAGATCCAAAATGATATATTACAACTAATATAGTATAAATAATCGGCATTAAATGATAAACAATAGATAACAGGTAACAAGTGACGAATGACAAATGATATCTGACGAAAATTGGCAGAATACATGCGACAGATGAATGATGAAAGATGAAACATGACACATGAAAGATAAAAGATGAAAGATGGCAAATAACAGAAGACAGATCACAGATGTGATATGACAAATGTCAGATGACAGATCACAGATGTGATGTGACAGATGACAAATGACGGAGAACACATGAGAGATAAAAGAGAAAATTTGACCGTAGATAGATGTAAGACGACAGATAACAGTTAATACAATTATAAATAACAAGTGTTAAATATCAAACAATAGATAACAGGTAACCGATGATAGATTACAGATAGCACATGACTGATGACAGATGTCAACTAATATAGTACAAATAACAGTTGTTAATATCAGACAGCAGATAACAGATAAAAAATGACACATGACAGATGGTAGATGGCAGATGATAGATAACAGATGACAGATGACAGATGACAGATAACAGATGACAGATGACAGATGACAGATGACAGAGGACAGACGACAGATGATAGACAATAGACGACAGGCGATAAAGATGAAAGATGAAAGTTGGCAGATGACAGAAGACAGATCACAGATGTGAGATGACAGGTGACAAGAAACAGACGACAGATGACAGAGGAAATTTGATGAAAGATAAATACAAGATGACAGATGACAATACAACAATAAATGTAAAATGCCAAACAATAGATAACATTTAACAGATGACAAGTGCTAGACGGCAGATACTAGAATGCAAATTACAGATGACTAATGCCAGATTCCAGATGCCAGAATCCAGATGCCAGATAACATATGATAGATGACACAATTATTACAGTATAAATAACTGGTGTTAAATGTCAAAAAATAAATAATAATAATAATAATGCTGTATTATCCAACAGATAAGTATCCAATTACAGGATAATATAAATAACAAAATAACAACAAATAGGTTAAGTACAATAAAATAAAATAAAATGCTGAAATAAAATAAAAAAAGTAATTAAAATTAGGAACAGACGAGATAACAAGTAACAGACATAAATATAAATTCCTAAAACATAGATTAGATGACGCATAACAAAAAAAACAAATGATAATAAATAGTTGACACATTATGTAAAACAGATAACAATTGACAAAAGAAAAAATAGCTAATGACTAATTAGAGTTAATAGTAATTAACCATCAGCAATTTTTTCTTTTGCCAATTGTCATCTGTCTTACACCATTTGTCTATCTATCAATTTACTTCTGTATTATTTTTATCTACTTGTTTATCCTCCTTTTTTCACCTAACGTATTTCTCTTTATAATTTTATACATACTTTTTAACGTTTTGCGTCTGCACCTGTAGATGTCATCTATCATTTATTATCTTTCGTCATCTGCTGAATATCTATCATCCGTCAGAATTCAATTCGAGCAGTTCATAAAATCTAAAGATAACAATAACAAGTTATAAATATCTCAAAGATTTTAATACTCGCTTCTAATTTTATTACATTTTTAATCTATTATATACAATCAGTCACCTGTCATCTATATATTTTGTTTTTTTCTTCTCTTGTTACTTGTCACGTGAAATCTGTGTTTACCAAAGATCTGTTTTTTTCATCTGTTCTCATCTATCATCAATAATTTTCCAACTGCATCTATCATCTATTACCTCTTACCTATAATCTATCAGACATTTTTTTCAATTTCACTTCTTGTTATCTATCATCTTCATATTTTTTTTCATTTGTCTATCAAATATGGTCAGAATTTAATACTAACAGCACTTAAAAAATTCTGTAGTTACTTTCTTTTTATTTATTTATTTATTTATTCATTTGTGGTATTACCATTTTACAAATATAGACATTACATTTCTGCCGTTTTTATTTTTCATTCCTCTCTTTTCATTAATTTTCCTTTTGTCATTTTTATCAAAATCTATTGTTTGACATCTGTTTTTTTTCTTGATATTTCTTTTTTTATTGTATATTTTTATCATGCTCTATGGTCCTTTTTCTGTCCTCTATTACAATCTGTCTAATTTTCTTTTATTATCTGTTTTTTTTTTTAAATCAATTTCCATCTATTATTAATCATTTTGCACCAGTAGATATGATTTGTATCTATAATCTATAACCTGTTATCTATCATATAGATATATATGATAGATAACAGGTTATAGATTATAGATACTTACAAATCATATCTACTGGTGCAAAATGATTAATAATAGATGGAAATTTAATTTGTGGTCTGTCATCACTTATTTGTCACCTGCACTATGCTTTTTTTTTCATTTGTCTTTCAGCATCTGTTTTCTATAAAAAAACACCTGTAAATGTTTTCTTTCTTTTTGCAAGTGTCTCTTTTCACCTGTTTCAATTTCATTTTGCCATCTGTCATATCATCTATTGTCATGCATCATATATTCTATGTTCTCTTGCGCCTCTATCTCAATTTCTTCTATTATATGTTATTTGTTTTTATCTTTTGTCATCTGTTATCTATCATTAAACATTAGTCAAATTCATTTGTAGATGACATTCGTAACCTATTATTTTCATCATTCATCTGACATCTATCTTTGTCCATCATCATATTTCATCATCAAATATGTGTTAAGTATTTTAAAATTTCAAATAGGTTATAAATAAAACATTTGGGTTTCGAGAATTTACACAATTTAATGTCGATGCACTGTGACAATTGTTTTGCCACACAGTGGCTTCATCAGGCAGATGATAAACCTATTTTTATTATTTTTATCATCTGCCTGATGAAGCCACTATGTGGAAAAACAATTGTCGCATTGCGTCGACATTAAATTGTGTAAATTCTCAAAACCCAAGTGTTTTATTTATCACCTATATAATGGAATTTCACCAAGTAAAAGCCTCATCAATCCAATATTTAAAATTTCAAGCTTATAAAAATTTTATCTTTCACAATTTATCATCCATCTGAAAGAATTTTATACCTACTTCTAATTATATTATATTTTTAATCTGACATCTGTTATCTGTCAACTGTCAACTCTTTTTTTTTTCATTTTTCTGTCTATAATCTGTCTATCTATTATTACCAAATATTTGTTTCTTTTTATATCCTTTCTCATCTACAATCTATTATTAATCATTTTTCATCTATCATCTGTTACCTGTTACCTATTAAATATTTTTCAGTTTATTTTATCTTCTATCATCTATTATTTGTCATATTCCATTGTTTTTTCGTCATATATTTTCTATCAAACCTCTGTCATCTATCAGGATTCAGTTTAAGTAGTTCGTAAAATCTGTCTGTTTTCTTTTTCAATTTTCATTCCGTTATTCTGTTTCATCTATCAGGCAGATGACAAAAGAGGACAGAACTATTTTTCCATCTGCTGTTATTTGTTACCTGTTTTTGATACTTTTGTCATCTGTCATCTATCAATTATCACGTGTTCTCTGTAATTTTTTGTCAACTGCACCTGCAGATGTCAAGTAATACCATCCATCATCTACTGACATTTGTCATTTGAAACAACTTTTAACTTAAACGGTGGAGGCTTCTACTTCGTTATACATTATTCATCACAAATAAAAAAACTTTTTAACTTTGTTTGCATTACACTGACTTTATTGAGTGACTATAGTTTCGACAATTTT
The DNA here is from genome assembly GCA_963969525.1 of Ontholestes murinus. Taxonomy (NCBI): domain Eukaryota; kingdom Metazoa; phylum Arthropoda; class Insecta; order Coleoptera; family Staphylinidae; genus Ontholestes; species Ontholestes murinus. Next base: position 68,357,173 of record OZ018393.1, on the reverse strand, counting down.
TAATGACAAGTTAAAATTGTCGAAACGATAGTCACTTAATCAAGTCAGTGTTATACAAACAAAGTTAAAAAAGTTTTTTTTATTTATGAATTATTAACTTTGTCTTTGTCTATTGCCTCCTAATGATATGTGGGAGTCGTTTCAGTTTTATTATTTGTCTTCTATGATCTGTGTTTTATTTCAATTGTTTTTCATCTATTGTCTATCGAATATCCGTCAAAATAATGTCAATTTGACATACAGGTTGAAAATTAATAGTGATTTTGATTAAGCAAACTGAAGTGAGGATGGCCATCAGTAGTCCGTAAGGTCTGAGTGTGCAGTATAGGGCTAGAGTGGAAGAAAGAGAAACCCCTCCGGATCTATTAATCTCTTGTCATCTGTTATTTGTCAACTGACACCGTAGACGTCATCTGTTACTATCTATCTTTTTTATTTGCTTCTTTTTCTATCAAATTTCTTAACAGTTTAATTTTTTGACATTTAACATCTATGATTAAACATTTGATATCTATAGATGTCATATCATTAGTGATTAGCAATTTATCATCTCTTACTTGTCATATGTCATTTGTCTACCTAAGGAATGTCTGCCATCAATCATCTGTCATTTAACTAAATTATCTTTTGTCATCTGTCATCTATCATGTATCATCTATGGATGTCATCACGTTAATTAATAATTATCTATCATCTGTCATTTATCTCTTTCTTTTATCTCTTGTCATCTGTCATTTATCAACTCCCATTTGTTACTTGTTATTAAGTCATCTGTCATCTATCATCTTTAATTTGTTCTTTCATCTATTAGTTGTTACTTATTGAATTTTGTTATTGTTTTAATTTTTTGTCATATATCATCTGTCATCTATCATTAACTATTTGATATCTATGGACCTATCAAATATCTGTCATCTGTCAGAATGCAATTCGAGTAGTATCAGTATTTTTCTCTTTTCTTTTGTCGTCTCTCATCTTTTACTTGGCATTTATTTATTATCTATACATGCTTTTGTTTTTTCTTTATTGTCTATACCATCTGTTTTCTGTCCTATTTTGGTACCTGTTTATCTTTTTATGTGTTTTCTGTATTTAATATTTTGTTCATCTATTACCTCTATTCGTAAGGTAATAATCTATCTATCTATCTATCTATCTATCTAAGAAGATCGATCAATTCGAGCAACTGTTCGTTATAAATATCTGCCATCTATCTATTTCTTTAAATTTTATTACCTACTATTATTACCATAATAATTAACGATTTTTACTACTTTTTTTTAAATTATTAACCATCTATCATCTATTATTTGTCATCTGTAATATTCCATCTATAATCTGTTATCTATCATATACCGTTTCAATTTTGTTTGTTTTTGTTATTTATCATCTGCCAACTTTTGTTCATTAATCGTCTGTCGTCTTACAATAATTAACTACATTAGAAAAACATAAATGCAATAAATACTTTGAATCGTTGTTCTGAGTCTGCAATATGATGGGCGAGTAGTACCTCTTATCACTGGAAAACAATTAATATAGTAATCCCTAATCTCTTCATATTAGATAGATTTCTGTGAAATTTAGTTATTTACTATCGAATAATAACAGTTGATGGAGATACAGGTCAAGTGTGTATTTATGTGGCGGAGATATTGATGTGGATGTTGATGGAAAGCAGAATACTGGCTAAATATAGAACTACGTGGAAGTGGGAAAATTGATTAGTGAAGCGGGCAAATAATTATAGACGGCATGAATGTTGCCCTTATTCACCGACAAATAGGTCACTTATGAAACTGTTCATTCCTCCTGCTTTAACAGCGCTGCATAATATGTGAATAATTAAAACTAGAAAAACAAAACAGCACAGTGCAACATTATGCATAATTGAAACGATTTAAAAAAATCAAAAAAGTTAATACACAAATATGTTGCAAATCGATTCAGTTTATTCATAATAAATGTATCATAATATTATCATAATTCCTAATGTGAAAAATTATTTCAGTAGAACTGCACCAAGGAATTAGTTGTAGGTCAGTAGTACCATAATAATATTTGAACAATTACAACAGAAATATGAATTGTAATATCCCAATGGTACAATATTATCACAGTGCCAATTATTGCTTTCTATTCGTTAATTCATACAATTAAAAACCGTGGGTGAAGTTCGGTAGTACCAAAATAGTACTTCAACAACTTCACAACAATTATGAAATATGAATTTTAACGCTGAACTAGTTAAATATTGACTGTAAGTCAATAGTACCTGGAGAAATACAATGACTATTCATCAGTAGTACCATAGTAATATTTCATTAATTACACCAGAATATTACTACTATAATGTTTTCAGAGCGTTATTTCTATATAGTTACATAAATGTAACGTTATTTCTTGAGATATGCAGAAAAAAAGAGTGTACGAGAGTAGTACCATTGTAATATATTAGCGATTTCACATCTACAATGTTCATTATTTTAGTAAAATCATAATGATATAGCTTTCTTTTTATTCAACTTTCACGAAAGAAAAATCACCATACTTCAGGAGTACCATGATACTATTTTATTGATTTCACCATAATATTACTTTGAGAATGGTTTGAAAAATTTTATTCTTATAAAACTACAAAGATGAAGCATTACTTTAGTAGATCTACAGCAAATTATGACTTGATCTCAGTAGTACCATATTAATATTTTATCGATTTCAACACATTACTACTTCTATAATGATTTAAGAATGTTTTTGCACCATTAAAATTGCAATATTGTAACAAATTATGGCTGTACCTTAGTAGTACCATATTAATATTTTATCTCGATTTCAACTAAATATTACTTCTACAATTATTTAAAAATGTCTTTGCATCATTAAATCATTATAAAGGTATTTCTGCAGCAATACAAGGAAGCAATAATTATATTGAAGTAGTACTACACTAATATTCCGTTGGTTGTATCAAAATATTACTACTCCAATGTTTTGAGAATTTTATTTTCGTGAAATTACGTCAATGCAGCATTATTTCTGTCATAATACAGTCAAACAATAACTGGACGTCAGTAGTGCCATAATAAAATTTTATAAATTCCACGACAATATTACTTCCACAAAGTTTTTACAATATTTTTTTTCGATTAATAGAGCTTTGTTTCTATAGATCTGCAAACAAATACAGGCAAACAATGTTTGTGGTTATATTTCAATAGTACTATACTAACATTTTATTGATTAAATAAGAATATTACTTTTCTACTATATTTATAATATGATTTCTATATCATTAAATCAATGAAGCTTTATTTTTGAAATAATTCAGCCAAACAATGACTGTATGTGAGTAGTACCATGAATATATTTTATTGATTTGTTGACAATTATTCCACATTTTTTTAGAACATTTTTCCATCAATAGAGCATTATTTCTGTAAAATTTCAGGAAAAAAATGACTGTACGTAAGTAGTACCATAGCAGTATGTTATTGATTTGATCATAATATTACTTCTACAATTTTTAGGGACATTATTTCTGCATGGAGACTTTTCACCAAAACAGTGTCTATAAATTGGTAGTACCACGGCAGTACTTTTTTGATTTCACCACACTATTACTTCTATCATGTTTTGAAAGCTTTGTATAATGCTATCAATAAAGCAATATTTCTGTAACTATTTATTTATTTATTTATTGAAACTTTACAATATCCTGTTAGTACTATACATATAAAACTATAAACTATATAAAAAAATCACAACAATTTTGCTCACAGGACTTGCAGGCGGAGTTCACATTTCACAGCTATGTGTTCTTCCACTCAGACCTCATAACTATGCAGAAAAACAATGGCTATAGGTCGATAGTACCATAGTTATGTTTTATAAATTTTACCACAAATAATCTGAGGCCATAATGTCCGTATAATTGTATCAATAGAGTTATATTAATATAAATCTGCTGTGAAATAATGACTGTATGTCAATAGTACCATAGTAATATTTTGCCGTAGTATTACTACTACAAAGTTTTCAGAACGTTTTTCTATATAATAACACAGATAGAGCTTAAATTGTATAGATCCGAACAAAATAATAACTATAACGCACTAGTACTATAGTAATATTTTATCGATTTCAATACATTTCTACTTCTACAATGATTTATGAATGTTTTCGCATCATTAGATCAATATAATGTCATTGGAATATTTATTCCGTTGATTGTAAATATATAATAAATAAATAAATGAATATAAAGATATTTCTGTAGATCTGCGTGGAAGCAATGATCATATTGGAGTAGTACCACACTAATATTCCATCAAAATATTACAACTCCAATGTTTTGAGAATATTATTTCTGTATAATTACGTCACTGGTGCTTTATTTTGGAAGTAATTCAGCCAAAAAATGACTGCACATGAATAGTACCATAATAAAATTTTATAAATTCTACTACAATATTACTTCCACAATGTTTTTACAATATTTTTCGTATTAATAGAGCTTTATTTCCATAGATCTGCAGACAAATACAGGCAAACAATGATTGTGATTAAGTAGTTTCATTGTATGATTAGATTTCAATAGTACTATACTAATATTTTATTGATTATATAACAATATTACAATTCTACTGGATTGAGAACATGATTTCGGTATAATTACGTCAATGGAGTATTATTTCTGTAGTAATTCAGCCAAACAATGACTGTACGTCAGTACTACCAAAATTTTTATTTATTTCACAATGTTTATATAATTTACTTTTCTATTAATAGAGCATTATTTCTGTAGATCTGCAGGCAAATACAGACAAACAATGATTATGATTACATACTTCAATAATACTTCAATAGTACTATACTAATATTTTATTGCTTATTTAACAAAATAACATTTTTATACTGCAATGATAATATTGATAATATAAATAGAGCTTTATTTCTGTAGTAATGCAGTCAAACAGTTACTTACCTCGGTAGTACCATAATATTTTTTTTATTTCCTACAATATTATTTCCACATTGTTTATAGAATTTTTATTTTTATTTAAGAGCATTATTTCTGTAGATCTGTTGGCTAATACAAGTAACCAATAATTTTAAATAGGTAGTACCATTGTAGGGCTATATTCCAATAGTACTATACTAATATTTGATTGATTATATAACACTATTACTTCTTTGATGTATTGAGAATATAATGTCTGTATAATTACGTCAAAAAGGCTTTATTTATGTAATAATGAAGTCAAACAGTAACTTTACCTCAGTAGTACCATTATAAAATTTTATGGATTTCACAATAATATTAAGTGCACAATGTTTATAGAACTTTTTTTATTAAGAAAACATTATTTCTATAGATCTGCAGAAAAATACAGGCAAATAATCATTGTAATTAAGTAGTACCATTATATGAGTATACCTCAATAGTACTATACTAATATTTTATTGATTATATAACAATATTATTTCTCTACCATTTTGAGAACACGATTTCTATGCAAGTACGTCAATAGAGAATTATTTCTGTAGTAAAACAATGACTATTCGTCAGTAGTACCATAATAAAATTTGATTGATTTCACCACAGCATTACCTCCACAATGTTCATAGAACAATTGTTTTATTAATAGAGCATTATTTCTGAACATCTGCAGACAAATACATGCAAACAATTATTGTTATCAAGTAGTACCATTGAATGATTATATTTCAATACTACTATACTAATATGTTATTGATTATATAACAATATTCCGTCTATAATGTATTGAGTACATAATTTCTGTACAATTACGCCAATAAAGCATTATTTCTGGTGTAATTAATGTAGCCAAACAATGACCGTACATCAGTAGTACCATAATAAAATTGTATTGATTTCACCACAGTATCGCTTCCATAATGTTTATAGAACAATTTTTGGAATAATATAGCATTATGTTCGTACTTCTGCAGGCAAATACAGTCAAAAAATGTGTGTTTAAGTAATACCATTGTATGACTATATATTTCAATAGTACTCTACTAATATTTTATTGATTATACAACAATATTACTACTCTACTGTTTTAGAATATGCTGTGTGTATAATTACGTCAATGGAGCTTTATGTCTGAAGAAGTGCAGCCAAAAAATGACTGTACATCAGTAGTACCATAAAATATTTGATTGATTTCTTGACAATATTACTTCAACATTTTCTTTAGAATATTTTTCCATCAATAGATCACTATTTATGTAATACTGCAGGAAAACAATGACTATATGTAAGTGGTACCATTGTAGTATGTTATTGATTTCACCATAAAATTAATTTAAGAACATTATTTCTCCATAATCACACTGATATAGCTTTTTCCTCGTTAATCTGCAGGAAAACAGTGGCTATAAATTGGTAGTACCATAGCAATACTTTTTTTGATTTCATCAGAATGTTACTTCTATGATTATTTCTGTATAATAACATCGATAAAGCAATATTTCTGTAGTTATGCAAAAGAACAATGGATATACGTTGGTAGTTCCGTGGTTAAGATTTATCAATTTCACCACAATATTACTTCTAAAACAATTTGACGCCATAATTCATGTATAATTGTATTAATAGAATGACATTTCTGTATATATGCAGTAAAATAATGACTGTATGTCAATAGTACCATAATAATATTTTATTAATTTCGCCGAAGTATTAATTTTACAAAGTTACAAAGATTTCAGAACGTTTTTCTATATAATAACATAGATAAAGCTTAAATTTTGTAGATCAGTAACAAAATAATAATCGTACCGTAGTAGTACCTTAGTAATATTTTATAGATTTCAGCACAATATTACTTCTATGATTATTTTTTCTATTATTATATTTCAATTAGCTAGAGGAGAACGTCGTGTTGATAATTATTAGTTTACGCGTTTTAAAAACTCGATAAAAATTAGAAAAACAAAAGCTAGGCGCTTGAAAATTGGCAAAGTTATTGAAAATTAAATCTATTTTATGAAACAATTAAAATCGTAAATCATCCCTTAATGAAAATTACAATTATTTGCAGGAGAACGTTGTGATTACAATTATTAGTTTACGCGTTTTAAAAATCCGTTAAAAATTAGAAAAAACAAAAGCTAAGCGCTTAAAACTTGGTAAAGTTATTTAAAATTGAATCTATTTTAAGTTACAATTAAAAAATTAAATCATCCCTTAATGAAAATTCAAATTAACTGAAAGATAATGCCGTGTTGACAATTATTAGTTTATGTGTTTTAAAAATTCGGTAAAAAATAGAAAAACAAAAGTTAGGCTTTTAAAACTTGGTAAAGTTATTCAAAATTGAATCTATTTCAAGATACAATTAAAAAACTAAATCATCCCTTAATGAAAATTCAAATTAACTGAAAGAGAACGCCGTGTTGACAATTATTAGTTTACGCGTTTGAAAAATTCGTTAATAATAAGAAAAAACAAAAGCTAGGCGTTTAAAAATTTACAACGTTATACAAAATTGAATCTATTTTAAGATACAATTAAAAAATTAAATCATCCTTTGATGAAAATTTCAATTAATTACAGGAGAACGCCGTGTTGATAATTATTAGTTTATGCGTTTTAAAAATTCGTTAAAAAATAGAAAAACAAAAGCTAAGCGCTTAAAATTTGGCAAAGTTATTTAAAATTGAATTTATTTTAAGTAACAATTAAAATCTTAAATCATCCCTTAATGAAAATTCTAATTAACTACAGGAGACCCCAGTGTTGATAATTATTAGTTTACGCGTTTTAAAAATTCGTTAAAAATTAGAAAAACAAAAGCTAGGAGATTAAAACTTTGTGAAGTTATTCAAAATTGAATTTATTTTAAGCAATAATTAAAAAATTAAATCATCCCTTAATGAAAATTCCAATTAACTACAGGAGAACCCAGTGTTGATAATTATTAGTTTACGCGTTTTAAAAATTCGTTAAAAATTAGAAAAACAAAAGCTAGGGGATTAAATCTTGGTGAAGTTATTCAAAATTGAATCTATTTTAAGTAAAAATTAAAATTTCTGTATAATAATCGGTAATAGTTAATTACGTAAAGAAAATTATTGAATGTAGTTTAGTAGTACCATAGTATAATGACAACAAGTTAAATAATTAATTAAAATACTATAGAATTGCAGTGTTGTGATGATAAATGGGTTATTATAGTAAAATAGTAAGACTAGTTTTTTATTTACTATCATTCAATAGTACCATGGTGGTACCATTATACTAAAAATACCAATAAACTTGATCTTATTAATGAAATTGAGTTATTTTAAAGTAAATCGGTATTTAGTAAAGAGTTATTTATTGATTGGAAAATGCGTACCCTGGCCTTTTCAAGCTGACTAAGGGCTTGTCGCTCCTTCTCCCTGCGGAGGGTCTCCTTTTCCTCGTCCAGCGACAGATCCGAAGAGGGCTGCGAGTAGTTAGAGTCAGCTGAGCCCTGAAATCATACACAAAAATTTAGAAAAATCAATTTCATTAAGCACAAACAAATAGAATACGAATGTTTCTCAATGGAAAAGAATTATGTAGGTGAATGTACGCATTTTAATGAACATTTAATATTTCTAAACAACAAAAACATCACTAAATGAAATTGAAATATTCTGATTAATATTAATTACGTAAATAAAAATGTTAATTGTGGGAAAGTTTAAATTATAATTTAAAAATATATATTGATTACTTCGAATATATCATTAAACTAAAGTCAATAATATCATCTTTTTGAAAATATAATCGTTGTACAAAGAAAATTAGGCAAATAAAATTGAATTTTAAAAATTGTATCTAATTCATTTGGTGATGTTCGTTGTTATTATATAATCGCTTGCATAAACTAAAAACTACTATAAAATGCAGTGTGTATATAAAATAAGCAATCCACATCTAATAAATTTAAGAGTAAAGGTCAAGAAATGAAAGTGGAATTTTAATAATGAAGACATTGTCAGCGAATTAAAGTTTGAAAAGTGAGAAATTAAATATTGGATTGATGAGGCTATTCTATTATATAGTGAGAAATTAAAATATTGAAAGTGACGATACGAAAAATATATTATTACAAACGAGCCAGTTCAATAAAGAAATAGAAAAAGTTACATAATCATCTACACTAAATTACACAAACACTAAACTAAGCAAACTTGATGATTATGAAATCCTCTACATTTCCTACCGAAGAAAATAATACACTAATTTAAAGCGTAAAGCTTAAAGCATGCTTTTATTTATTTTTTAAAAATGGCGGTGTGTCTGGGGGTTTTTCGAATTACTAGAATTATGATCATGATGATTTTAGGTGTCTATTCTTCTAGTGATTTCTCTAACGGTTATAACGAGAGTAATAATAGTAATAATTTGGATTCAGTTTCTTACCAGAGAAGTGTACTTGGACATAGATTAGTAGCGATGCCACTGGCAAGCATGCGACAACATATATAAAGTGTCAGCTGACCAGTGACATACAGAAAGAACGGAAAAAAAAACAACGAAACAAAAAGAAAAGAGAATAATAATGTCTAATGCTACTTATTTATATTTTGTAATTTAATTTTGTACTTAAACAAAAATAGATTAATTTCTTGATTACATCTTTTCTAAAATGTTATAAAAGTCTGAATGTATTGAATCAAATTTCTGTATAGTACTCTTCACATTCCTACAGAATTAATTAACAAAGCACTAAAAACCTTTCTTCGCAAATTAATTAAAACATTGATAATGGTCAATATATCTGCGAATTTAAATAAAATTTTTGAAGGAAGGTTTTTAGTGCTATATTAATTTATCAAGTTTATCTTAGAGAAATTTCTGTTGTTAGAAATTATTATCAAAGAGTTTAAATGATTTATTTATAGAAGAAATTAATCGTAACACTTTATCATTCACTTTTAAAAGATTTTCAACATCAAGACTATAAAAAAAACTTGTAATCACTTCCTCCACAGTTTTTTTTAAGTTATTAGTCATTTTATATTGCATCATCATCTTCAAGTAGCTCATCAATCATTATTAAGACAATCCTTTAAGAAGTTTTTATGATGTATTTCCCTATTTTCTTCTTTACAATTAAAATATAGTCTTGACAATTTAAAAGATGTGATAATTGCATTTTTAGTAATGGATAGAACTTAATAATAGCTCTTGTTGGGTTTAACTTCATTCCTACAAGAGTGTACCTCTGAAAGCTATTGTTAACTTAATAATAAACAATATGTAGAAAATATCATTTTAACAAATTCGAAAGTTTTGAAACTTCTTCTGAAATATAGTCTACTATTGAGTCATGGTCTTCTTTCTTATCAAAGTTCTCTCATTAAAAATTTCTTGAGTATTATCCTCACATTCATCCTTTAATCTTGATCTTCAAAATCTTCAAGAAAACTTAGTAGAAAACATCATTTTAATAAACCTCAAGGTTTTGAAACTTCTTCTGAAATATAGTCTATTATTGAGTTATGGTCTTCTTCCTTATCAAGGTTCTATCATTAAAAATTTTTGAGTATTATCCTCACATTCATCCTTAAATCTTGATTTTCAAAATCTTCCAGAAAACTTTTTGAATTAAAATGTTGTAGAGTGGAGAAAACAAATTATTTAGAAGACAGAAATATTTAATATCATTATTTATAACGAGAATGAAGGTACTAGGTCTTCCTGAAACCTAAGGTACTAAAGAAAAATTTACGAAAGATTCAATAAGAAAAATCATCTTCAAAATCTTCAAGAAATCTTATTGATTTAAAATCTTGTAGTGTAGAGAAATCAAATTATTTAGAAGACAGAAAGATGTAATATAATTATTTATAACGAGAATGAAGGTACTGGGTATTCCTAAAACCTAAGGTACAAAAGCAAACTTGAAAGGAGAAAACTTTACCAAAAATTTTATAAGAAAAAACATTTTCTTCTCTCTCATACAGACTTCAAGATCTCTTACAAAAAATGCACCTTGGCGTAGTGTGAAGGCTCACGATCCTACCACTGATAAACCATTAGGAAACAAGAAAACCATCAAAGATTCTATAAGAAAAATCATCTTCAAAATCTTCAAGAAATCTTATTGATTTAGAATCTTGTAAAGTAGAGAAAGCAAATTATTTAAAAGGCAGAAAGATGTAATATGATTATTTATAACGAGAATGGAGGTACTGAGTCTTCCTAAAAACCTAAAGTACAAAAGCAAACTTGAAAGAAAAAAACTTTACCAAAGATTCTATAAGAAAAATCATCTCCAAAATCTTCAAGAAATCTTATTAATTTAAAATCTTGTAAAATAGAGAAAACAAATTATTTAGAAGGCAGAAAGACGTAATATAATTATTTATAACGAGAATAAAAGTACTGGGTCTTCCTAAAACCTAAGGTATAAAAGCAAACTTGAAAGAAAAAAACTTTACCAAAGATTTTATAAGAAAAATCATTTTCTTCTCTCTCATACAGACTCCAAGATCTCTTACAAAAAATGCACCTTGGCGTAATGTGAAGGCTCAAGATCCCACCACTGATAAACCATTAGGAAACAAGAAAACCATCAAAGATTCTATAAGAAAAATCATCTTCAAAATCTTCAAGAAATCTTATTGATTTAGAATCTTGTAAAGTAGAGGAAACAAATTATTTAGAAGGCAGAAAGATGTAATATGATTATTTATAACGAGAATGAAGGTACTGGGTCTTCCTAAAACCTAAGGCACCAAAGCAAAATTGAAACTAGAAAAATTTACCAAAGATTCTAAAAGAAAAATCATTTTCTCCTCTCTCATATAGACTTTTAGATCTTTTACAAAGAAATGCACACCTTGTCGTGGTGTAAAGGCTTAATATCCTACCACTGATAAACCATTAGGGTGTAAACCAATTTAGTATCATCCTGGGGCGAGGAAATAGCCTACTGCTAAGAGATTTTGGGACCCTTTACAATCTGCAGTAGAGTTTTTCCGTCTAGAATAAGTTATCCTCCCTTGGACAAATTTGGCCTTACTCGGCCTCCGAATCTATAAGGTTTCGACAGATAGAGAGTCACAAACTTGTTCCTATCCTACCCGCACTTGACTGTAGTACTATACCGAAGGGCTAACGATGTCAAGTCTGTTTGGACCATGTGGACTGACACGTCGAACTTTTCGCTGGTTAACAATCCAACTCAAAATTTCGTATTGTTTCTAAGATATGATTTTCAGTATGAACTAACCTTCAAACGATACATATCAAAATTTGACAGCGATCGGACAATTGGTTTTTAAGTTATAGCATTTTGAGTGAAGCAACTTTTGTTATTGGGGAAAAATGGATATAAATTTCGTGTGTTAATGAAATACTGTTTTTTAATGGGAAAAAAAGTAGTACTGGAAGCAAAACTTGACTTGATAAGTGTTATTCGGACTCTGCTCCAGCGAAAGCAACTATTCGTAAGTGGTTTACTAAATTCCGTACAGGACATATGGGTGTCGAAGATGATGAGCGCAGTGGGAGTCCAAAAATAGGCTGCTACCGACGAAAACATCAAAAAAACCACAAAATAATTTTGAATGACCGTAAAATGAAGTTGATCAAGATAGCTGAGACTCTAAAGATATCAAAGGAATGTGTTGGACATATCGTGCATTAATATTCGGGCACGCAAAAGCTCAGGGAAAACTGGGTTCGGCATAAGCTCAACAACGTGTTTATGATTCTGTGCATTGTTTAAGTGAAATAAACAGGAGTTTTTGCGTGTGCTGGAACAAAAACTTGGCTTGATAAGTGTTATCCGGACTCTGCTCCAACGGAAGCAACCATTCATAAGTGGTTTACTAAATTCCTTACAGGCCATATGAGCGTTGAAGATGATAAGAGCAGCGGCCGTCCAAAAAGAGGCTGCTACAAACGAAAACATCAAAAAAACTACAAAATAAATTTTGAAGGACCGTAAAGTGAAGTTGATCGAGATAGCTGAGACTCTGAAGATATCAAAGGAACGTGTTGGACATATCGTGCTGGAAATTTGGACATGCAAAATCTCTGTGAAAACTGGGTGCTGCGTGAACTCAAGAACAACATGTTGATGATTCAGAAACTGTTTAAGCGAAATAAACATGAGTTTTTGCGTGGGTTTGTGAATAGTGCTGGAACAAAAACTTGGCTTGATAAAGTTTGCTAAATTCCGTATAGGCCATATGGGCTTCGAAGATGACGAGCGCAGTGGGCGTCCAAAAAAAGGCTGCTACAGACGAAAACATTAAAAAAAAAACACAAAATAAATTTTGAAGAACCGTAAAGTGAAGTTGATTGAGATAGCTGAGACTCTGAAGATATCAAAGGAACGTGTTGGACATATCGTGCATGAATATTTGGGCATGCAAAAGCTCTGGAAAACTTGAGTGAGCTCAACAACGTGATGATGATTCAGAGCACTGTTCGAAACTGTTTAAGCGAAATAAACAGTAGTTTTTGCGTGAGCTGGGACAAAAACTTGGCTTGATAAGTGTTATCCGGACTCTGCTGCAGCGGAGGCAACCATTCGTAAGTGGTTTACTAAATTCCGTAAAGGCCATATGAGCGTCGAAAATGGTGAGCGCAATGAGCGTCCAAAAGGAGCTGTTACAGACGAAAACACCAAAAAAAACCACAAAATAATTTTGAATGACCGTAAATTGAAGTTGATCGAGATAGCTGAGACTCTGAAGATGTCAGAGGAACGTGTTGGACATATCGTGCAAGAATATTTGGACATGCAAAAGATCTGTGAAAACTGGGTTCTGCGTGAACTCAATAGCAACGTGTTGATGATTCAGATTCACAGTTTGAAACTGTTTAAGCGAAATAAAGAGGAGTTTTTGCGTACGTATGTGACAATGGATCAAACGTAGTTCCATCACCATACTCCAGAATCCAATCAGTAATCAGATGAGTGGACTGCACGCGATAAACCCAATCCAAAACGAGGAAAAACACAACAGTCGACTGTCAAGGTTATGTTGTCTGTATTTTGGGATGCAATATACAATTGTTTATCGATTATCTTGCAAAGGGAAAAAATCATCAACAGCGACCATTATATAGCATTTCTAAAGTGCTTATAGGATGAAATCGCGAAAAAAACGGCACAATTTGAAGAAAAAGAGTATTGTTTCACCAAAACAATGCGCCGTGTCACAAGTCGATCGTAATGATGGTCAAACTCAACGAATCGGGCTACAAATTGCTTCCCCACCCACCATATTCTGCAGATTTGACTCCTAGCGACTATTTTCTCTCTACAGACCTCAAGAGAATGCTCACTGGAAAGAAATTTTGCACCAATGAAGAAGTAATCGCCGAAGCAGAGGCCTCTTTTGATGCTAAAGACAAATCATACTATTAAAATGGTATCGAAAAATTGGAAGATCGATATAATCGGTATACCGCTTTCGAAGGCAACTATTTTGATTTTTGCTTCCTTTTTTCGGCCTATTTGTTAGAGGATCTCAGTTTCACAGCCTGTATCAGAATGCAGATGAAACCACAATAACAAATACCTCAATCCAAGGTGCCTCAGCATAAAGTCTATGGATGCATGGCTAAGAGGAAGCATAGTCTCATCTATGCGGACTCTGGGTACCAAGCAACCCCCAGTTTTACAGACCAAAACCTTAAACATCTGACATCAACGACGACAAGAACCTTAGAAGACCATAAGATCGATGGAGACAGATAGAAGGGAAACCCTAAAGGCGAAAAGCCCTGAAACACAATTTTTAGGGGCCGATGTCACACCACACTAATGCTGTATTCAATTGAATCTTCATTACTCTAAATGGGCATCACGTGCTCTTTATTGGAGCAATAAGATAATTGTAGTCTGGTGTATAAAACATAAGGTAACTGGGATGCCTATAAACAGGCATAATCGGTTTATATAGTAAGGACGTAAGTAAATCAAAAAGGAAAACATGAAGTTCGTTATGTAAGAGAGTTACTGATACACTGATACAAGTCTAACAGGCTCCACAAACTCCTCTCCAACGACCATTCCAACAGAATCGAGCTAATAAAAAAAACCTAATGGGAGTAATTAGAGGTTAATTAAACTCTTGATGTTTCACATTTTTTTCCTGATGGGAATTATGCAGAGTGATTTAAGAAAAGTCTCAAATGCACTTTCATGCTCAACATATGTAGACCACCAAGAATACACAGCTCAATCTACGGAAGGAAGCATATTAGATTTCAAAGGAAAATTCTGAAATGATGTTTATTCTATTCAAAACCATTTATGATGAAAATGGTTTTAAATCTCAGAATTAATTAAAGACAAAATGTGATGCTGACATAAACAGCTAAAAAGTCTCCCCTAATAAAAAGGAGACAAACAAGTAAATAAAAGCATTTATAGAAGAATCTGATGTTCAAAAGGATATTTGCTCCCTCAGCATCATGAACAAAAACAAGTGTTAGAGTGGAAGATCATCGCAGCTGCATGAACTCCGCCCAGCTTCATCCATTCAAAATTTTCGTACGTTTTGTATAATTTTGTATACATAAATATTGTGTATATTCATACATATATACTTTTTTGGAAAGGAAGTTAAAGACTAATAAACATTTTCCCGTTTTTACTTGTTGAAGTGTTGATATCATTTGGCCAGGATGGCTTCGAAAGTGTCTCGTGACAAGTTCTATATTCATAGAATGTAGTCTTGAACAATGCAAAAGAGAAGAAGAGGAACTTCTTAGAGGCGATGAAAATCCAAATCGGTCAGAAGAATTACGTCCACAGAAGGACAAGCGTTTCAGTAGCACCGTCAAACTAGAGCACAATCCACGTCCAAAAATGCAGGTGTACGTTTTGGAAGATCAGCAGCATTGTGACGAGGCTAAGACCAATAACGTACCATGCATGGATGATAAAGCTTTGAAGAAGATGAACAAGAATAAGTAGCTTGTAAAGAAACTAGCCAAAAAAATATGATGCGTTCCTTGCGTCCGAGGCCTTGATGAAACAGATCACCCGTCTTCTTGGTCCTGATCTCAATAACAAGGCCGGAAAGTTTCCCTAGTCTCCTTTCCCACCAGGAATCAAAGACACAGAAAATTGTCAAAGTCAAGGTCACAATCGAGTTCCAAATGAAAAAGGTATTGTCCTACAGATACAGACTTATTGACATAACCCCTGAAGAGTTGGTGTAGAATGTACATCAATTTCTTAGTGTCTTTTCTAAAAAAGCACTGGCAAAATATTAGGTCGCTCAATGTAAAAACCACCCCAAAAAATTATACTAAGCATGTGTTTACTTTTGTAAGCAAATGAAAAAATAAACATATGCTGTATGACATATTGATATGATCCTTGATAAGTTAGTGCAGAATGTGCATCCTGCAATAAACTTCTCGGTGTCTTTTCTGAAAAAGCACTGGCAAAATGTTAGATCGTTCCATGTAAATACCACAATGGTACCACCACAAAAATTGTACTAAAAACATCTTTACTTTTGTAAGCAATTTAAACAATAAACATTAAAAAAATGTCTCAAATAGAAGACACTAATAGTTTAAAAAATATAGGCAAAACAAAGATAAAAGTTTGATTAAAGTGAAGCAGCATATTTTTAAAATAAACACAATAAGTACAAGAGAATCAACGACAAACTATAGGGAAATACATTTTAAATTAGTTTCATAAATGTTGTTGGCGTTTACTTGGTGATACATTTTGATTAACATTAAATAAAACACTTTTATCTTTGTTTTACCACAATAGTTATTGTGGTAAAACAAAGATAAAAGTGTAAAAAATCAAAGTAACTCTTCAATTTAAATGATTAAAAACACGAGTACCTTTTTTAACATCACTTTTTTATATTAAATGTGACTATAGTTTCGACAGAGTATAGTTTAAGAATGACAACCTTAACTCTTAATAAAATATATTAAAATCCTTTAGATCGTTGGAGACAATTAACTAATAATTTAAAATTACGAAAACATTTCATGAATCTACAATAATGAGTTTTACTAAGACTGCAAAACAAAGTTATTGTTTAATTTAATTTGTTTGTTATCCTTAGTAAGACTCATTGTTGTAGATTCACGAAGTGTTTTATTAGTCTTTAGCTTCCTTTACAAAAAAATGTATGAAAATATACAAATATTTTAGAAAACGTACAAAAATTTTGGATGTATAACTCTGTCGAAACTATAGTCACAATTAATATAAAATTTGTGTGATATTCTTTATTCTTGGTTGTCTTTGCTTCTCCTGCTTACAAAACTACAAAAAAATATTATATCGTGTTTTTAATCATTTATAATGCATCAAAAAGTGGAAGCCTCCATAATTACTCATTTGAATTTAAATATTTAATAGACTCTGGTTTAGACTTCAAATTTAAGCTATTGAAAAAGCTTTAACAATTTCTATTTTTGAATTACTATCAAGTTGCTTTTATAATGATTATAATAATATAACAATCATATAAAATCATCTTGTAATATTAAAATGTAATTCAATCATTATTAGAGTTGTAAATAATTGTATTAAAGAAATATTATGGATTAATCTATTTTTGTTTTTTTTTGTCATGCTCACTGCCAATTTTTTTTCTGCTCTGTGGAATCACGTTTTATTTATATCGTAATCTGTTTCTTTCTTTCCTTATTTTTTTTATTTCACTAAACAATTACCGTCCTTAACCAAGGAAGTACCAGGTTGTACCAGTACCCCGTAATAACTCTCTCTTTCCTTCGAAAGGAAAGAGAATATTTATACGAGTGAAAAATAAAATCACGCACGAAATTATCTCTCTTAGGAAATATATATAATAGTTAGGTTAATAGTTCACTATAATCACATTTTAAATTATTTGTATCTGTTTGCAATAAATAATAAAAATTACTAATTAAAACAAATGCTACGTAAAATACATATTAAATTTCATGTGCAATTTCGACCGAATTTGAGTTCTATTTTTGTTATGGTAATTTTCTAAGACACCTTTATAATTATGTTAATAATAGGTTAATTGATTAATCAAATGATAAATAAGAAACAATTGCAAGATATATTAAAATATCTTCACTAAACATAAAAATAAATTACCTATGTATTTAAGTTTCATTTTGTTTTAATTTTGTAAACACACCTCTGTTTAAATATAAAACAATGCGTAAACAACATGCAAAGCAACAATGCATATAGAGTATATTGATATCATAAAAGTTTTATTTCTTTTAACTTCTAATTGGAATAATAATAACTCAATAGTTGAGGCTGTTAGTTGTTGAAAGTTCATATTCTTATCACTTAAATTTTCGTAAATGAAATACGATAATACTTTCAAATATTTTCATTTACGAAAATTTAACAAAGTGATTTGGAATAACAATTTTTACAGAATATATCTATATAACAAACCAACATCATTTTTTTTAAAATTAGAAAGTGTATGTTTCAATTCGTAACGTTATTTGATGAAGTTAGGCAACTTTTTTCGGGCTATAACCAAACAACATGGTTCCAGCACAACGAAGCAACGTCTCACGAGTCCAAAAAAATTTTCCCTCGCAAATTCATCTCCAAAAGAGGTGAGATAAATAACATCCGTCCACTCCAAACCATTTCCTGTGAAGTTATTTCAAATATAAAGTTTACTTCAATAGATCAACTTATCTGACGCATTTTAAAGAAAATATCCAGTACGAAACTCCAGCCATCACAAAGTCGTCATAAGAAATTTTAGCGCCAGCATTTAGACGATATTACTTTTTGAGAAGTAA
Organism: Ontholestes murinus; assembly: GCA_963969525.1. NCBI lineage: Eukaryota > Metazoa > Arthropoda > Insecta > Coleoptera > Staphylinidae > Ontholestes > Ontholestes murinus. The sequence continues at coordinate 68,338,386 of OZ018393.1, read as the reverse complement.
ATTCCCAACTTGTAGTAAATAACAAACATATTTTCGATAGATGACTCACGTATTTTTTTAATTGGTGCACTAAATATAAACTTTCTTTGGGAGAATTTTTTGTTTTTATGTGCTGTTACAAACTTTGCAATTAAAATTACCTGTCTCTACTTGAAAAATACGAGCTGACCTTGAAACGACCTTGAATTAACCTCGAAAATGTTCATTCGCTTTTTTTTATGCATAATAAATAACAATAGATATATGACCAATTATCAATTTGACCTTGAAGTAACCTTGAAATAGCCTCGAAAAATTGCATTACATTTCCTCTTCGTTTTGCATACATAATAAATAACTATCGACGTATGAAAATAGCAGATACTAACGATACATTACAAATAAATAATAATTATAACGTTAATTACACCATTGAATTATGTGAGAATTTAATTCATCCTAATAATAATAATAGAGCTTATTGGTGTACATAACAAAGTTTTACACAGGTCAAAAAAGATTAAAAATAATGGTTGACAAATGACTAAAAATATATAAATGACACAATGTCAATACATCAACAAAAGCTATTTAACAAAGTATGAATCCAGAAAAAAAGATACCTCACAAGTGCAAACTAAATAACATAACATCGTCATTTATGTATGCAACATATTATTTGATGAGGCCGTTATTTGTTGAAAATTCATATCACTTGTTAAGTATTAAAGTAAAATCACTTTTTTAATTTTCAAAAACTTTTTTTGAAAATTAAAAACGTGATTTTACTTTAATACTTAACATTTATGTATGCTTTTTAAATTATTATTTTTTATATGTATTATTTAAAATAGAAGAACAAAGATAAATAAATAAATAAATAAACAAATATACTATGAAAAAACAAACAATAGACAGATGACAAAAGCAAACGACAAATAATGGTAAATGATAAGTAAATAAATAAATAAATGTTGACATAATAATACTGGTATTAGGTATAACAAACGATTTTTAACATTACCAAATGACTTTTTGTATAGAATATACAAATAACAAAAAAAACGGATCGGAAACGACGGATAACTCTTAAATTTTCAATTAATAGTTTATGAATTGTCATGTGTAATTTGTCAATAATTATCAATTATTCGTTAATAGATAATTTTTGACAAATGACATTAATAAATAATTGATGATTATTCACAAATGACAAATGTTAATTCAAAAATTATTATTTGAAAATTTATTTTTGGACGCAATGGATACATAAATTAACTTAACAAATGACAAACTACAGATAGTCAATGACAGATGGCAAATTAAGGGATTTCATTTTTAAATAACTAAAGCTAAAAACTAAGAATCAATAATAACAGATGACGAAAGCAAATGAGAATCTTTAAACGTTTAAAAACTTTCAGAAATTCTACAGATTCTAAGTTATTAACACATCCAAATAATGTAAAATTCTAAATATTGTCAAAATTATAATATATATATATATATATATATATATATATATATATATATATATATATATATATATATATATTTATATATATATATATATATAAACAAACGTTTCAAAATATTCCAAAGATTTTAAATATTCTAACCATTTTAAGGATTTTGAGAGTTCTAAATATTCTAGATGTTCTGAAAATAGAATCAGAATATTCCTTAGAATTTAAAAATCTAAAAGTTTCTTAAGTTTCTAAACATTTAAAAAATTCAAAACATTCTAAGGATTTTAAAATGTTATAAACATTCTAGATTCTAAAAATAGAATCTGAAGATTTTATTAATAATCTTAACAGTTTTAGGAAATTTTTAAATTGAACCAAAATTGATTTGTTTCTGTAAGAGCCATTTATTCTATAGAGATTCCTAAAATTGTAAATATTTTAAAGATTATAAAGTTTCTAAAGATTCTAAAAATTTTAAATATTCCATAGATTCTAAAGAAATATTCTAG